>CAKNYM010052623.1:573265-600783 GCA_932195095.1 Andricus curvator | reverse complement strand
TTTTAACAAAATAGTACAATTTTCAATCAAGGAGATGATTTTTTTAATAAAAAATCTGTATTTGCTGCCAATTCTTTTTTTGTTGTTGGAAAATTCATCTTTTTGATTGAAAATTTTAATATTTTGTTGAAAATTCGTGTTCTTTTGTTGGAAAGAACGGAAGAAAAAATTCATATAAACTGTTCAACATTCATGTCGAAAGACACATTTTCTGTACAAAATTCGAATTTTTAATTCAAAAATGTGCATTTTCCACCAAGAAAGTTCATATTTGAGCATACACTTGCATTTAAATAAAAAAAAAGAAGAAAATTTGAAACCTAATGATTTGGAGAGTCAGCATCAGAGCAAGGGCGAGGGAAGATGCGGCTCCGAAATTGTCTTTCTGCCTTCCTCAAATGCACGCTCTCTAATTAAAACTATTTCAAAGGATTTTACGTGATTTCCTGCAATACAAAAGTATTCTTTGAATTGAATACTAATTTATTTGGTGTTCATTCAGACTAGCGGAGAAAATAGAGTGCTTCTGATGGCTTTGAATTCAAAAGCTTATAAGATGTAAACTGCAACATTGCAGCAACGTAATATTTTGACACACTTCACAATTATATGTATACAAACTAAACTTACCGTGAGATGGATAATGCTGATTGCGTTTGTCTTACTGGTTTCTTCCACTCACACTGAACTTTATTTCACTAAAGAAAAATAACTCACAAATTTTATTGTTGTCACTGCACTTGAAACAATGTTTCTCAACTGAGTAGACGCTATGATTATAGGTTACCGTTCACTCTCTCCGTTCTCCATCAATCGCCATAGTTACGGCGCATGCGCGTTCCTCTGCGCATCAACGTTTGCTTCTTGACTTGAAGTTTTTGCATAACAGCGTATAGAACTCTTGCAAATGTATGGGAGATCTTCAAGCGACCAATGGAAAATCTCCATACTTGTATGTGATATTGAAAAGTATGGAAGAGAAGCCATACTACCGTATGGTGAACTTACAGTTATTTCTTACAGTGTAGGTATCAGATAGCGCTTAGCGGCAATGGACTACAACGTAAGCTAGGTTGCATATCTTTAGAGGTTAGCGTAGGAGTTTAGGGATGCGACCCCGAGCGGCCTTGCGGGGCCCGAGGACGACAGTCCGATCACGGCGCTTGACGTAGCACGACCTCTCAACGTAATATTAATGTATCGTTTTGTTCATAAAATATACGTCTTGAATATTAATTGCTTTGTTTTTCACCCTGTCACCCACAAATTTGGGGTCTCGTCCGGGATGAGGATTCCCGAAAACGGGCAAGTGATAACGCGATTAGAAACGAGATAAGCGGATAGTAGATGAAAAGAAGCTAAGAAAGTGACGCGTGCGATGACGCGAAGTGACGCTAACTTTTATTTTGGATTACAGTGAGGATGAAGTGACGATATTTGTGAAAAGTGACGATGATTGTGATGATAAGTGACGATGTTTGTAAAAAGCGATATTCATGAAAAAAACAACGATATTTGTGATGAAGAGTAACGGTGTTTGTGAAGGAAAACGTGAAATGCAAAGCTGCTGAGAGAGTCCAACGACGCAACGCAACGAAGTGAAGACGTAAGCTAAGACGATAGCCAAGACCATAGCTAAGACGAATGTGGAAGACGAGTTAAGCTGTTTTAGGCGACAGATTAGCAAAACGGAGTCAGGAACAAAGACGCTGAGAGAAGCTGTGGTGGCGGAAACGCCGCTGATGGCATGGCATGTTTGGAACGCGTTCACAAACGAAAAGTAAGTTGGAGCCCGCAGAGGCCCAGCTTTCCTCCCTGGGACACGACGCAAGTAGAGGGGATACGAACAGCGGTAAAGTGACAGCGACGAGCGAAGACAACGATAGTGGGAGTTGCACTGTACTGTGCCCTGCCACTCAGAACCAGTCGATTGGTTGCAAAGGAGACGTCGACGAAGAAGGAGAAACAACCTTAGACGATACCGTGATTCCATCCGAGCCCGAAATGGCTGATACACGGAGAATAGCCGACTTGGAGAGAATGATTGCTGAATTGACACAAAGACTCAACCAGCAGCAAACCGTTTCAGAGAATGATAGACGAGATGCGACAGGGCCATTACGGAATCAACAAGGCGAACAACTACCGAACACATCGGGTATAAATTTTAGAGATATGGAAGGCACATTAACCAAATTCAGAGGAAACGATCCACTTTATCCAGTCGAAGATTGGATTATCCACATCGAGGAGAGCCGTATGATCTATGGCTGGACAGACTTGCAACAACTAGTATGTGCAAAGAAGGCGCTGGACGGTCTTGCTAAAACGTGGCTCATAACCCAGAGAAGAGTTAGAACGTGGGATGCCTTAAAGACGGGTCTCACAGAAGAGTTTAGCAAAGATGTCGATGGACGTGATTTGCACTTGCTAATGTCGAAGCGAAGAAAGCAACCTAATGAGTCTCACGAAGAGTACCTCCTGCACATGAGAAAATTAGGCAGCCGAGATAACTTATCCGACCGTTCCATCATAAGATACATAGATGGCATCAGCGACTCGGAAACTAATAAACAAGTACTGTATTCGAACGTCGAATATCCAGGAATTCAAAAGGAAGGAAAGGAAAAGTCGACAAGATTTGACAAGCGGTCCTCGACGAAAGACGCAGCAACGACGAAACATGATCAACTTCAAGACGATAATAAAGAAGGACGAAAATATTTACCGAAGAAACGATGTTATAACTGCGGAGGCAGGAATCACGAGACTAGGGATTGCAATCACAGAGATAAGGGCGCACGTTTTTTCCAATGCGGCCTCTTTGGACACATCCCAGCCCAGTGTTCGGGGAGAAAAGGCGAATCCAGTAACACCAATCCAGAAAAGCAGCAACATGTGAAGATGGTCCAACACGAGGAAGATAGACCTCTTAGAAAATATAAAGATGTCCACATGAACGGGCTCCAAATGACTTGTCAGGTAGATCCTGGTAGCGACGCTCACCTCATAGAGTTTGACGTCTATAAACAAATAGGATCACCGATGATGGACGCTGGCTATATGAAGAGGCTTCCTGGAAAACTCTGGGCAGTTCTTCCTTGACGGTAAGAGTAGACGAGGAAGACTACGAGATGAGATTCCACGTGGTAAGACTGAACAAATTCAAAGCAATAATTGGCAATCGATTATTAAAAGAAAGGGCTATATTGTTAACAGAAAATACGACACGTGTAATTAAAAAGCTGGTAGACGCGAATAATTTTATACTTCAAATACAGGTTAGAGATAACGATAAAGAAAATGCTTACGGTCACCTCGCGAAAGATTTGAAACAAAAGGTTAAATCCTTAGTCGAAAACTACCACCCGACGGACTGCTTAGAAACTCCAGTAGAAATGAAAATTTTGCTGATAGACGAGAATCCAGTTAGTTCTAATCCATGACGATTACCAAGAGACTAACAAATTTCTGTTGACGAGCAAGTTAGGGAATGGTTGACTGAAAATAGTATAAAAACGAGCTGTTCTGAATATGCCAGCCCTGTAGTTGTTATACGGCGAAAAGGGGGGGAACCTCGAGTATGTGTAGATTATACAGCTTTAAGGGCATGCTCTTCGGTGATCACGTGACCAAACCCAGTCCTTGGTTGTGAAATTTTGTTTGGTGTTCACCATGTCCAAACGCAATGATATATCGCTCTCAAAATTCGGAATATAGGAAATGAGACAATAAATTGCGCTTGTATATTTAGTTTCAGTAATAATTTTGAAAAAATTATCCATGTAAAAAATAATGTGTAAAATTTCATAACCGAGCTTGGTCATGTGATCTCTACTTTACCGACGTTGAAAGCTTCTTTTTTTCTCCGATAGAAATTGCTAAAAATTATCCAAAAATAATGACAGGTTACGTGTGTGCAGATACTTATTTTTTGATTTGCAAAAAATGTGCAAATGTTATTATTTATATTGATTTTTAAAAATGTTTAGACGATTTAGTCCAAAATTTGTGTCAGTTATCTACATACGCGAATCAAAAAATTTGAAATGCATAAAACCAAACATTACCTGCAAAGTGCTCGACTCGAGTGGTAATATCCTATTTTATTAATTTATAAATAAAATTTCTTTGAAATTATAAACATATTGATGTATACAAACGTTCTTTAGTGCTTTTTATTTAATCGCTCAAATTCTAAACACGACATCTCAATCCCTGTGGACGTAGTGAGCACCAAAAAAATGAAAATAATATTACACATTTATTTTTGACATGAATAATTTTTTTCAAAATTATTACTCAAACTAAATATACAAACGCAATCTATTGTCCCATTTCCTCTATTCAAAATTTTGAGGGCGATATATCATTGCGTTTGGACATGGTGAACACCAACAAAAATTTTCATAACCGAGGACTGGTTTGGTCACGTGGTCACCGTAGAGCATGCCCTTAAATAAAAAGATTATAAAAGATCATCACCCACTGCCGAAAATAGGCCCACAGCTTGATAGATTAGTACACGCGAGGATTTTTAGCACAATCGATTTAAAAAACGAATTTTTCAATGTAAAAATAAACGAAGATAGTCAAAAATACACTGCGTTTATAACTCCGACAGGACTGTATGAATTTTTAAAGTATCATTCTGACTGTGCAACGCACCCGCCGTCTTCGAACGATATATCATGTTTATTTTTAAAGATTTAATTTGGAAGGCATAATGGTAATTTATCTAGACGATATCACTATTCTCGCGATAAACGAAGAGGAGGGATTAAAAAACCTGAAGCGTGTTTTGGATGTAACAAGCGTGTACGCATTGCATATAAATTGGAAGAAATGCCAACTGTTGCAACCCCGTATAGATTATGTGGGCCATATTGTCGAAAACGGACAGATTCGACCTTCATCAGAAAAGGTTAAAGCGATGCTTAATTTTCCTGAACCTATAAATGCGAAAAAAATAGAAATTTTTCTGGGGCTTGCAGGATATTTCAGAATGTTTATAGACGGATTTACATGGTTAGCAAAGCCGTTACGCGAATCTATAAAAAATACAAATAACTTCTTTTTCCACGCCGGCCAGCGCAAAACTTTCATAACACTAAAGAAAGCAATGAGCGAAGCACCCGTACTTCGCTTATTTGACTCAGCGCTAGAGACAGAGGTTCATACCGACGCCTCGATAGACGGGTACGGTGCTATTCTGATACAAAAATGTAACGACGATATAATGATGCATCCGTGTCAATATCTCAGCCGTAAAACTTCCGACGCAGAGCGTAGGTACTCCAGTTATCAATTGGAAGTGTTAGCTGTCATGTTTTCTCTGCGGAAGCTTAGGGTTTATCTTCTAGGGATACACTTCAAAATTGTAACCGACTGCTCCGCTTTTAAAATGACTATGGAGAAAAAATAGTTAATTCCACGAGTCGCCAGGTGCGCCATGGTATTACAAGAATTCAATTGCACCATTGAACACCGCTCAGGATCGCGAATGCGACATGTTGACGCCCTAAGCCGCAATCCGATTATTGTAATGATTCGAGACCCAATGCTAGAACGCCTTTGACTAGCACAACAATCTGACGAAAAAGTTAAGCTCATCACCCAGCTTCTCCGAGCTGGCCCTTACGAGGACTATATAATCGAAGCTGAAATTTTATACAAAGAAAAAGATGGCAATAAATTACTTGTCGTTCCAAAGAAGATGGAACGAGAAATTATCGAACGGGCTCATGAATTAGGTCACTTTTCTGTGAAGAAAACATCCAAAATTGCGTACCGTGTACCCTAGGGCAGAAGAAACGAGGTAAAGGGGAGGCTTTTCTGCACCCGATCTCCAAAGGAGAAGTTCCAATGGATACGCTACACATGGATCATGTCGGCCCACTACCCTCAACAAGAAAGGCATATAAACACATCCTTACAATAATCGACGGATTTACAAAGTACGTATGGATTTTTCCCACAAAATCGACTACCACAAAAGAAGTCACAGAAAAGTTTAAAATCCTCCAACAATCATTTGGAAACTCACGAACAATCATTGCCGATAGAGGAACAGCCTTCACTTCCAACGAATTCGAAGATTTCTGCAAGGAAGAGCAGATCGAGCACATAAAGACGACCACTGGAGTTCCCAGAGGAAATGGCCAAGTTGAAAGAGTTCACCGAACACTAGAGGAAGTATTCACGAAGCTTGCAATGCAGGAACCTTTAAAGTGGTTTAAACACGTCAGCCAGGTCCAACGTGCCCTGAACTTCACCCATCAACGAAGCATTGCTTCTACACCATTCGAAATGCTTATTGGGGTCCCAATAAGAAACAAAGAGAACATCCGCGTCCAAAAAATGATCCAGGAGGCTCTACTTCAAGAATTCGACGAGACGAGAGAAGAACTGCGAAAACAAGCAAAGGCATACATTAAAAAAGTCCAGAAAGAAAACGCGAAAAATTACAATAAAAAAAGAAAAAAAGCTTCGAAATGTTAAGTAGGCGACCTCGTTGCGATTACCAGAACACAACAAGGACCGGGTTTAAAAATTAAAATTAAAAAATTCGGCCCATACAAAGTAACGAAAGTCAAAGGAAAAGGAACATATGGTGTAGAAAAAATCCACGAACCAGGCCATAACGAAGAAGGACCTGTACACACTTCAAATTCAGCAGACAACATGACACCGTGGACTCGCTTCGATGAAGACGCATCGTCGGGGTCAGACGATAGTAGTCAGAATGGCCGAATGTAGAATAGGTATCAGATAGCGATTAGTGACAATAGACTAGAACGTAAGGTAGGTTGCATATCTTTAGAGGTTAGCGTAGGAGTTCAGGGGATGCGACCCCGAGCGGCCTTGCGGGCCCGAGGATGACAGTCCGATCACGGCGCTTGACGAAGCACGACCTCTCAATGTAATATTAATGTATCTTTTTGTTCGTAAAATATGCGTCTTAAATATCAATTGCTTTGTTTTCCACCCTCACACCCACAAATTTATATCCTATCATAAAAAAGAGGTTGCGATTCTATTTCGAAAACTGAAGCCACATTCTCTCTTCACCTATTGGTTGGATTTAAATTCGCCGCCTATGCTTGAGAATCGAGATCAGAATTGAAATCAGCGGAATGTATTATGAAGCCAATGCATGCGTACCGAAGTGCGGTCTAGAATCATTTTTAGGTTAAGAACAGAGCTGCGTGTTATGAAGCCATGGCATGTGCACTAGTCATGTATTTTCGATTGATGATAGCTGACGATATGGACGTAAGAACTCATTGCCCAGCATGACATGGGGGAAGGGGGCTCCAGCCTATAAGGGGAAAAACAGCTGGATGATGGCGGCTAAGCATTTGCGGCGTTGTGCCGGCTATGTACGTTCCCCCCTTACCGATTGAGGGGGACACCACGTGCCACTCACGCTGAGTCTATGAGTTCTTAAGTTCATGGCTGATTCCCGAGTGATTCGTTTGGTGGCGGTGAATGCTAGGGAAACAATTTCGATTTAAAAATATAGCGTTTGGCTATTTTTCAACGAATAGGCTCAATTTTTTACAGAATTAGATAAGAATATCTTCCCGGTAACATTTTTCTATAATTCTCTGCAAATTTTAAAGAATTCATTATTATTTAAACAATGTTGATAAACAAATTTTGGCCTTTTTTCAACGAATAGGATAAATTATTCCAGGGTATCAAAAAAGAATGTAATTCCAATAAATATTTTCGACGATACTTTGCAAATATACAATAATTATTATTTATTGCAACAATTTTCATAAACATATTCAGAATTTGGCTATATTTCAACGAACGGGCCCAATTTTTTTGGAGAATTTATTAGGAATATCTTTCCGGTGACTTTTTCTATGGTGCTTTGCAAATTTACAATAATTATTGATTATTCCAACAAATAAAGAGTTCGGCCATTTTTCAATGAATGGGCTCAGTTTGTTAATTCTTTTCTACGGTCCTTTGCAAATTTACAATAATTATTATTCATTCAAACAATTTTTATAAACATATTCAGAATTTGGTTATTTTTCAAGGAGTAGGCTCAATTTTAACAGAATTAAATAAGAATATATTTCCGATGAGTTTTTTCTATATTGTCCTGCATATTTACAAGATTTATTAATTATTTGAACAATTTTCATTAAAAAATTAAGAGTTTGGCTATTTCTGAAGGAATAGGCCCAATTTCTTTCCAGAATCAACAAAGAATATATTTCAAATAACTATTTTTTACGATACTTTGCACATTTACAATAATTATTATTAATTCTTTGAACAGTTTTCTTAAACATATTCAGAGTTTGGATATTTTTCAAGGAATAGGCACAATTTGTTGACGGAGTCAACTAACAATGTCTTTCTGATGACTCTATTCTGTGTTGCTTTGTCAATTTAAAAGAATTATTAATTATCTAAACAATTTACATAAACAAATTCAGACTTTGGTTATTTATGAACGAACAGGCTACATTTTTTTACAGAATCAACTAAGAATATCTTTCCGATAACTTTTTTCTGTGATACTTGGTAAATTCACAAGTATTAATCATTATTTAAGCAATTTTTATCAGCAAATCGGAGGCAACTAAGAATGTCTTTTCTAGGACTATTTCCTACGATACTTCGCAAAATTATAATGATTATTAATCATTTAAACAATTTTCCTAAACATATTAAGATTTTGTCTATTTCCGAAGAAATAGGCTCAATTTTTTTTTACGGAAGCAACAAAGTATGTATTTCGAATAAGAATTTCGTACATTACTTTGCACATTCACAATAATTATTCATTATTTAAATATTTTTCATAAACATATTCAGAGTTTGGGTATTTTTTAAGGAATAGGCACACTTTGTTTACGGAGTCAACTAAGATTGTCTCTCCAATGGACAGACCCATCGAGAGCTCTTCTCTACGTACAATACCGTAGAATTTACCATGAAGGGGCTTGTCAGTATGTTCTCTTAGTAGAAGCGTATATTCTGCTTCCTGTACACGACTTTTGAGCACCAAAGGTGTTAGCTCCTCTGCGGTTCTATCTGCGGCACGGTATAGAAAAGCCGCAGCATTGACGACTTCATGTTGATGTACGAGTCGCATAAGAGAATCTGTGCTATTTAGAACTGAGCAGACTGTAGCCAGAACCGTTCTGCGATGAAGACACTCTAAGCTCAGCAAGCCTCTGCCCCCTTTATCTCGAGGGAGGTATATTCGAGGTACGGAAGATCTAGGATGATGACTTCGATGGATTGTCATCATCTTGCGTGTGCTTCGGTCAAGTTGCTTTAACTCATCGACGTTCCATTTTACAGCACCAAACGTGTAGAGCAGTATAGGAACGGGCAGCATATTGGTCGCCTGGATCTTATTCTTTCCAGATAATTCGGAAGCCCAAATTTTTCTAAGAATTTGGCGATACCTTTTTCCAAGGGCCGTTTTTAACACAAGCACATCTTGGGTTTCCGCTTGCGGTATTCCAAGATATGTATATGTTTCTCCAATTCCAAGATGTTGAATGATATTTCCGCCTATGAGTTGAACATCCTGATCGTGACGCGATGATGTAGTCTCTAGTCTTCCTTGGTGTAGGTGGAAGCAGGCACACTTGTGCAGTCCAAAGCTCATTCCAATCGCTTTAGAGTACCTATTTATCGCCTCCACAAGGATGTTAAGGTCCTCTTTCGAGGAAGCAAAGAGTTCAAGGTCGTCCATGTATAAAAGGTGGTTGGCCTTATATTCTCTTTTGTTCGGCGGGCCACATAGGTGTCCAGAGCTTTTGAATTGGAGCACAATAGATAGAGGCAAGAGGGAGATGCAAAAAAGTATCGGACTTAGAGAGTCTCCTTGGAAGACCCCCCTCTTATATGTGACATAGCTTGTAGTCACTTGTCTTTTGTCAGATGTTATGACAAATCTTGTCCGCCACAAGAGCATAAGCTCTTTTATGCATCTCACTATTTTTGGATGCACCTCCATGCACTCAAGAAGCTTAATAAGTAGCTCATGGTTCGTGTTATAGAATGCCTTACGGTAGTGAATCCAAGCCATGGACAGATTGCGTCGATACCTGATCGAGTCCTGGGTAATACACCTGTCTATCAACAGGTTCTCCCTGCAACCTGCCAGAGCTCTCTCGCATCCACGTTGTTCAACTATTGCACTCCATACCGGCTCAATAGATTTTAATATCCTCTCTTTGAGGATGCCAGTGAATAGCTTGTAGCTGTTGTTTAAACAAGCTATGGGCCTGTAGTTCTTTGGACTTGACAAATCTCCTGTCTTAGGGATCAATACCGTGCGTGCTTCCACTAGCCACTGCGAAACGGGTTGTTCTCCTTTTGAGAAAGTAGTAGATATACGAGCTAGATGTTGGTGCGTAGAAGTAAACTTCTTCCACCAAAAGTTGTTGATTTTATCTGGCCCTGGCGCTGAAAAGTTCTTAGTTCTAGCGATAACTCTCTTCAGCAGTAATCAGTGGACACTCTTCCTCTGGACCTTGTAACCTTTGCCTTTGGCAAAAGTTACTAAAGAGTCAACAATTGAGCCATATTCCTTCCAGAGTAAGCGTAACGCACTCGGTGAGAAAGGGAGTAATGTAGGGGAGGGGGTATAGATTTTTTAATTGATCTAGAATTCTCGTGTTATTTATTTAAACCACACGTTCATTCCGCAACACTGCTAATGTAAAAGTACTTGTATTGCTTTCAAATTAAAAATACACTGTTTCTCAGAGTCTTTTGAAGGCCAAAGGTTTATGAAAAGCCTATTGCAATTTGATCCATATAGGTATGTAGAGTAATCGGTACAATCATTGGCCACTTAAGAAATTTTTTTAATTTAACAATTTGTGAAAAACACTATAAGCGACGAACGAAATTCTAAATATACAGATGAATAATCAATTTTATAAATATTAAAATGACCATAGTAAGTTGCGATTTAAAAGTAGGATATGATTTATATTTGAAGAGATCAACAATAACGTTAAAAACACACAATCATTGACCACGAAGACGTAGTGATTAGCATAGCCAATGATTGTATGATTAGCCACTAAAATGTGGTGAAATACAGTCATTAACTACCTTATTGGCCACATCAGGTTGTAGATTACTGTTTTGAAAGCACAGTCATTAGCCACTAAATCATATTAATCATTGGCCGGAGTCAAAAACTGTTTTTAAGATGATTTCCGCTCATTATTCGTAATGCAAAGTGACAAACAAGTATACACATAGCCTACAAAAAGTTTAAACAATTTTGGATGAATTTTTGCAAAGATATCAATGATTTGCGTTTCATATATTGTGGCCAATCACTATGTTCTCGCATAATTCACGAGGCAATTGATTAGCCATCTATTTATCAATACACAGACATAATTTTAAAGTTATAGAACACTAACATCGTGTAGTTTTAATCACAAAATTCAGTTAAAATCCAAATGTTTTTAGTTAAATTTATCCCTACTATTAGAAAAAAAATTTCAACACGCAGACACTCCTGACATTTTTTCGTTTAAATTCCTTACTCATTCAGCATCACCAGTGTTACTTCACTCTGGGATTTAAACGCACTACACTGCACTTACCTAGCTTGTCAAATATGTTGTGAAATTGTTTGCGCTTCTACCTGCACTGTTCATTAGTAGTTTTATTTGTGATTATTCTTTCATATAAGCATATTTAAATAAAGGTGGCCAATCATTGGGGGGTGGCCAACGATTATACGGAGTACCCTATATTAATCGATGAAGAAGCCGATCATTTTACAGCACGTTATGGCACTTATTTCTTTGAGGATGAATCAAATTAATATAACTCGTTCATTTTTTTGCCTTTTTGACACTTTTTTCCAGCGCTTCTTTTTACATGGGTCTAAGTAGGACAATTTCTGCACGGAGTTGACTCCATTAAATCTAATTGATACATGTGACTATGTTCTCAATAAAAATGCATGTAGCATTTGATAATACGAGATGCCACGTTCTATGTGAAACAAATGAGCAACGCATGTGGTCATGAGCAATATTACTGGTTCAAATACATCTCTTTCCCCTTTTATTTCCTCTTTTCTATTGCTATTCTTTATTCTTTTGCGAACATTCTCTTCCATTTCTAAAGAGAAAAGTACCTACATGGCATGTTGCATAGTCAACCAATGGAAATAGCAATCGGCTTTTATTGGCACATGAAAAGACTGCAAGCATCTAGACTATGCAATCTAAAGAGGTGATACCCTGTCGGTATTTGAAAATCCAACTGTGCCCTGAACTTTACCGTAAAAAGACTATTCTTTTCTCTAAATTGAAAAAAACCGCTGACCAGATTCAATAGATTGGGGGCCGTGCATAAATGCCGAAACTTCTGTTTTCTGAAATTTTAAACCACGAACCCACCTTTATGAGGTGTGTTACGAAATTTTTACAGACTTGATTATTTTTAGTTGAGGATTCAAGTATTTTATTGAAAATTCATCCTTTTTAGTTAAATTCAACTGTTTTGGATATAAAATTAAAATATTTGTTGTTGTTGAAATATGAATAATAATTATTATTTTTCTAGTTGAAGATTCATCATTTTAGTTAAAAAATAATTACTTTCGTTGAAAATTAAACTTCTGTATTAATTTCTTTGGTTAAAAATTAATTTTTTTCTGAAAATTCACATTTTCGGTTCGGAAACTCAACTGTTTGGTTGAAATTGTATGTAATTTGTTGACAATTCCTCTTTTTTGGTTGAAAATTTATCTTCTTGCTTGAAAATTCAACATTTTTGAAGATTTTTTTTTCTTTTTTGACTGAAAAAACTTACGGACCATAAGAAAGGGGGGTACGCGGTTCAAAATTTCAGAAATGAACTTTACTTCATTTGTGAATGGCCCTAGCGAAATAGTGTTTCAAGAGAACTTTTCAGTTCAGTAGAATACAAACGTGTTGCTTTTTGGTTTTTTGCAAATGATTATGTCGAGCAGGAGTGCATTTGACAACCACTAACTATGATTTGGAAACTTGATTCCATGATATTCAGAACATAATGGTTAACCGGAAATAATAATTACTTGGGGTGCGGTTCGTGGTTGATTGACAACTGAAAAATTATTTCACTTTAGGATAGCACGATTTCCAGCTTGCAGTTTGCACAAACCTAAAAAATAACGAAGTCAATAGACTGAATATTGATCAAATTGAATCTCCCTCTAATATTTAAATTTTTCAAATGTAACGTGTATTTATAAATATTCATGCTGCAATTTTAATTTTAGAAGTTCATAGCTTTTTGAATAATTAGGACTAATCGAAATCACAGTAGGGGCGATTATTTCTCAGCTTATGTAACTTTTTTAATTTTATTTCCACTTTCACTTTTCCGGAATTCACCTTGGTTGTTCTTTTTTTGTAGTTGTTGTGAAAATTAAAATGCCCGAAAAAAAGACAATCAACGTGAATTTCGACAAAGTAGAAGTAGAAGTAAAAGTGAAAAAGATACATAATTGACCCCCCCCCCCCTGATTCGGAATTAGGTTCAATATCCACATACTCCACATGAAGTGAGATATCAAATTGAAAATTGGGGAAGATAAATAAAAAGACATAAGGCACGCTTTTTAGGATCCAAAATTATAAAAATACTTACCAAAAAAAATTGAACAAATATACAATATATACAAATAACGAGTTCAAAATTGGGAAAATTTAATGAAGGGCACTGATTAGAAACATTTAAATATTCCTAAACTTGTATAATTACAAAATGAAATGAGGCCCATATAAATATTTCTAAATTGTTAACTCGATATCTCATTTCTTGTGTACGTACTGAGTTATTAAGAAAATTTTTCTAAAAATATTTTCGTAGAAAATGATTCCTCACTATAAGCGCTTCTTGATACTTTTTATTTTTCAAAATCTATTCAAACAAGTAATAAAATCGATCATTTTTTATTTTTATTATGAGCAATTCTCCTAAAATTTAAATGAATAATCAGTTATGTATAACGAATTGGCTATTCACGTCCAAAATACTTGGTCTACGCTCACCGTATTTTCATTTTTTTTAAATGCTGACGAATTAATTTTCTTTTTGAAAACATGATTTTTATCAGTTCTGACCTTCTAAATTATATTTTCTGGGATTTGCATGACTATATACGTAATTCGCTTTTATTTCGTACTTTGCTTTCGTGGAGAACAGCCGGCAAACAGATTGTTTTGCCAGCGCCGGTAAGGCCCTTCTTTGCCTGCGCCGGCAGTGTAGACTCCACCTAAATTTATTTATTTTGATGTTAAATAAATAATAAGTGAAAGTGCTACTTTAAGATCAAAAATGCTTTGAGCCTTTATTTTGCTTTTTTTTTAATCAGGATATACGTATACCATTAAGCCATTTCCCTTTCAGGGTAGGCGTGACACTACCCGATTCGGGTAGTGTTTCTAGGTGGATAGTTTTCTTGTAGTTATAAATAACTACAAGTGTGGGCGCACCACACCCATAATATGCCAACAGCACGCAGTATTCTCGAATGGTCACCCCATCCAAGTACTAACCGCGCCCAACGCTGCTTAACTTCAGTGATCTGACGAGAACAGGTTTTTTCAGCGTGGCATGGCCATTGATTGACGTAATTCTTAGTTACTACTTTTTTTAATCCAAAGTGATTCTTAATATTATGATGAAATTCAATAAACAAATGTATATCTTTGCTATTTCATACTCTAAAACCTTCGTTTCTTTAACAAAATTGATCAAAAACAAACATAGATACAAATATAGATTTTGCTCAATTTTCAACCGTCAATACGTGAATTTGTTTATATAATTGTTTATAGAATAACCAATTATTGTTTATTGATAAAGTATCAAAAGGAAAGGATTTTCCTTGGTAATTTAAAATTGATTTAGTTGAAAAAGCAAAATCGCCGGTTGAAAATTGACGAAATTTTGTACTTGTTTTTCAAATTCATTAAAAATATTAGCAATTGTTATCAGGTATTAACAAATCGTACATATTATTTATTTTCAAAAAGAAAAATAATCTGTTAGCATTTATTTCATGAAAATACGGTGAGCGTAGACCAAGTATTGAATAGGGACTTCGTTAAATATAACCGATTATTCATTTAAAATACGCAAATTTTTCATAATAAAAATGAACAATTATCGATTTTATTTTTGATTGAATAGATTTTGAAAAATAAAAATATATCAAGAAAGGCTTATGGTAGGAAATTATTTTTTAACAAAATATTTTTAAAAGTGAAGCTTCGTCCCATGTGTCTATGTGGCTCATTTTGCTAGTTGACTCACAGCCTAAACACTTAATATTAATTTTGAATCACGCCTGGCAAATAACCGATATTTCGTTTAAATTACAAAAATTGTGTACAGTATATATAAAAAATTATTCACTTGACCAGTCACAGGGGTGCCTTCCCGCCTTCATGGGTCGTTAATCGTAATTCCCGTATGCTTTAAATATGCCTTTTACCCGTACCGATAGTGTTTACACTTCGCAAAAAGAAACGTAATTTTTTCTAGTTTGAACATTGAAAATTATATTTGCAGGTATTTTCTTGTCCATTTTCGTAATCAACGCATCGAAATACATCAGTATACAAGGTTTCGAAAAATATTGTAAACATAACATTTTTCTTTTTGAAAACGTGGGTTTTTAAATTTTTGACCTTGAAAATGTTTTTTTTTTTCAATTTTCATGGCCATATTCCTCATCAGTAAATCAAAAATACATTGCTACACGCTTTTCGGAACTTCATACACGGGGGGAGAAAAATAGCCGGCAACGATTGCCGGCGCCGCGCCGGTATGGCAGGCTAGCCAATACGTTTTTTAAACGTAGTGTATACGGATCCGGCATATTTTGCCGGATTTTAATTTTCTCTTCCAGCAGATTTTGCCGGATTTTGTTTTTCTCATCCGACATATTTTTAATAACGTATAACAAATCATCTAAAAATAAGGTTTGCAAGTACTTCCAATCTTGAACAAGTACTTTCACTCATTAGTTCGTTCATATAAAAAGAAAAGAATTTCTTGAAATGTTGCAACCCGTCGGATATTATTAGAATTTTTGTCGAAAAACTTTTCAGGAATCTGGTATATTTACCGTGATGAATGTGAAAAACGATTACTTTTATGGGGTTTCCTTGGTATCAACATCAATTCAAATTTGCGGCTATTTGCACCATCATATTCGTAATCAGCGCGTCAAAATAAATATAGGTATACGGAGTTTCGAATGAATCGAAAGTATGAGCTTTTCGGAAGTGCATCCCATAAAAATATATATAATTAGTGTCAAATATAATGAGAATGTAATAAGAAATTAGATTTGACACTCTCTAAATTTGAATCAATGAGATTTCACGGATTTTTAGTGAAAATCCTTACTGCTTGCAATCAGTGACCCACTTTTAGCTATTTGAATCAGTTAGATTTTATTGTGATTCAGTGAAAATTCTCATTGATTAGATGCAGTGATCCATTTCTCACTGATTAAAACATAGAGAGCAGAACTGTCATTTGCGTGTATAATAGGTCGAAGTGAAAATGAGAAAATTTATCGAATCGATTGAGCTGAGTGAAGAAAATTTGTGAGTTGACATCCGAATATTTTGACAATCTGTAGAAAACATGTTTTTGTATATTGAGTAAACTGCACCCTTTTATGAAAAAAGTTGAATATGTCGAAGCTAAATTGTCTTCTGCTTGAACCAAAGAAACATGTTATTATTTTTCTCTCCTATAAAAAAAAATGTTGTGGTGTTTAAGACGTTCCAATATCGGGAAAAAAATTAAAATTTCAAAAATTCAAAATCACGCAAAAAATTCTTTCCGAAAAAGGAAAACGATAGCATTGGTTCAAGTTGAAGAAATTTTTACTTCGACTATATATATATATATATATATATATATATATATATATATATATATATTCCTAATTTCTAACTTTTTATTAATGTTTACTAGTAAAAACGGAGCACATTAAAAATTCGCTACAATTTTTAAACCAATAGGAATACTTTTTCAAATTTTTGAATGAAAAAATAGAACAGAAAGTAACAACCTTTTCACTCCGACCTAATGTGCAAGAAACCCATCAAATATTGACATTACTGTATCAGTTTTAAAGACAAATTTGAAACAAGAAAGTCTTTTATTTGTTTTATTTTATAACAAACTTCAACACAATAAATTGTGTATAAGAATGCAAAAAATGCTCATATTTCACATTTTTCTTTTGACGCGTAACGTCAGATATATATGGTTGACCGCGAAATTCTATTTTCACTTCATAAAATACCCTTACTGTCAGACATGGGTAGTTTTCTTCTGGAAGGCAGATAATTAAGGTTGAAAATGAGGGTGAGAATGGGAACAGATTCTCAAATAAGGACGGAAGTAATCTTCACACGCAAAATTGAACTTCTGGTACTAATTTATTCTCCAAGATGCAAATTTATTACTGTAGAATTTTGAATTTTCTATACAAAATTACTGTTTAATTCAAAAAATGAAAGTGTTTTATTCAAAAGTATATCAGATTATGTATTTTTGATTTTGTGAAGGGAAAATAGTTCTAAAATGAACATTTGGAAAATTGAATAAATTAATTTTTTAAGCTTAACTGTCTAAAAACCAATTTTTTTTAATCTTTATGTCGCTTTATTTGAAACACTGTTCAGGTGATTAAAAGTGGCATCTTTTTATATTAAGATCGTAGAATGATATGACAAGGTGTCATCCTAAATTTCTAAATAGTCAAATTGTCAAATTGTAGTGAGATATGTATTTTTTTTAATAAACTTTAAAAACTTTAGGCCTTGATGTTTAAAATAAGAACGGGGAGATCTATAAAAAAATAGTGAAAACAAATTTTGTAGGGCTTCTTAAAAGACAAAATTTCCTTCATAACCATTTTTTTGTATCTCGCATTATTTGACTGATAAGTTGAATTTGCGAATTTGCAATAGCATTTTCAATGTTTAAGTGAAGAACGGTGAGTTGTATACAAAAATTAAAGGCGCCTTTGTAGATCTTTTTAGAAGCACCAATTTCTTTGCTAGACATTTTTTAATATCTCACTTTGTTTAGCTAAACATTTGAATTTTAGACTTTTCGACGTTGAAAACAAAACCCGTGGTTTCTATAAGAAAAAGGTTTAAAAAATTTTTGTAGGTCTTCTCAAAAGCAACAATTTGTTTTTAGGCTTTTTTTCCATATATCACATAATTTGGCCGGAAAATGGAATTTCTGAATTTTTAAAACGTTATTACGATTAGAACTAAAATTACACGTCTAATAAAAAAATGGCTTCAAGACAATATGTAGATCTTTTTAGATAAATAGTTTCTCATATAAACCTTTTTGTATCTCGCATAGTTTTTCTGAAAAATGGAATTTCTTATAATATTCTTCACGATTGAAACAAAAACTGTACATCTTATCAAAAAGTAGTCTGCGAACATTTTTCTAGATCTTTTTGGGATGAACGATTTTTCTTCATAACATTTTTTTCGTATCTCCCATAGTTTGGCCGGAAAATTTAATTTATAATTTTTTTGAAAGTATTTTCGGTGGATAAAACCAGAGCTGTTAATCGAAAATGTCTGGTTAACAAATATGTCCTTTTTTCCAGGCCTTAAAAAAGTGTGCCAAAGTTTAATACAATCTGATCAGTCTTTCGAAAGTTATTGTGCCTATAGATTATAGAAACGACAGACTACAGATAGACAGACACGTTTGCAAAAATCGTTTCTTCTGGCTCAGTGGGTCTTAGAACGTGGAGATTTCATAAAAACCGAGGAGAAATGTAAAAAAACGGCAACATTTTCGTTGAAACGTAAATAATTTTCGTACAGACGTTTTATTTATTTTTATCTTCAGCTCTTTTTTAATCCGAGTAGAGTTTCTTGAGAGGTGTGAATAAGCTTGAATACTGAATGATATTTACATAAAATATACACATAAGATTTATAAATGTGAGTTCAAAATCCTCAAATGTAAATTTAAATATTTTTGTGCGCTCTCTAAACTTGAACTGTGAAAGGTTCAAGAACATCAACTATATCAACATAAGTTTCGTAGGTAAGGTAGAAGTCTGCTCTTCCTAATGTTGTACATAATACTACGGCCAAATAAAAGATCCTATTAGAGCCGAATACTTTTTTTTAATTTCATCAAGGATACTGTTAGAATAATTATGAAAAAATACTACAGAATCTGTTCTTTATTTTTGACTCGAATGGTATTCTATCTTCTGCAAAGATATAAAGCTGCCTAAGTTATCGACATATAGTAAACACTGTACTAACAAAAACTGACTATTTAAATTGCAGATAAATTAAAACCTACTTCTGAAACTTAATCCCATAACAATTTATGAGCACGAAATTCTAAATTTTTGAAAAATATTTAGATTTGATTTTCAGTTGAAAATACGAAGATGCCTAAAATATCTTCGAATGGCAACACATTAGTCTTCAAGAGCATTTGACAATTATCCGATTCCTACCGTACCGACATTTTTTCGTGGATCATACCATTTCCACACGAGATGAGATATCAAACTGAAAGTTTGGAAAATACAGAAGAGTGATTAAGGAACGTTTACGTACTAATAAATTTTTACAATTGCAAACAAAAATTAATTTTGTAATTTTTTTTTATATTTTCCTAAGCTTTCAGCTTGATATCTCATTTTGTATTTAATTAGCATCACTGATTAGATTAGATCTTTCTCCTTCTTTTATTCCTTATTTAACTATTTTGTATGTTATTTATTTTGATCTATAGCTCAAATTAATTATTGATAGCAGATAAAGAAGAGATTTCAGGGTAAGAGAGTATACTCTGAGAAAGAGGAATGAGCAGCAGGCGGTTCTACTCAGTCCAACTCAATTCTGCTGTTTATCCCAAAATGGGACCTGCGCTCAGGAGAGAAACACGGTATCGAGCCAGACAGCTGGCTCGTTCATATTTTGTCTGCTAGGGTCTCGCGTCTCGTTCCTGTTTTCACTGGCAGTTGAGTGTGGGACGAACGACGGGGAACGTGCCTAAAACATTCGTGTCAGTGTCAGTTGCGTGACTAAACTTTCGAGTCCGAGAGGCTCTCATGCAAAGTAGAAAAAGGATGCGATAACCAGACGTTCAGTTGTTCGGCCGGTGATCCCGTGGAGGCCGGTAAGACATAGGATCTTTTAGTAGGAAAATTTAACGCGCACCTAACCTTGTAATCAGACCCATTCACAGCCTCCACATGCTGGACCAGCGATCCTTATGAATTAAGCATAAGCACAATACATGAACGCAGTAACGCACTTCCATATTCGTTTTGTTTTTCTCTGAAGAGACTAGACTTCTTCAATGCAGTGACGAACGTTCGTAATCGTTGATTGAATAATTAAGAGGCGAAATGATTCAATCGCAATGACAAGTTTGCTGAGTTTCATATCTCAGTCATTTTTGCGGTGAAATTTAAACGAGTGGGAATTTCAATTGATAAGCGAAAACATTTTTTTCACTTTCTTAATCCCTGATGAGACATCCAGTTTTTTGTTTGCAAACTGTCATTATGCTTATAAAAGTAGAGGATTAACTTATTCACTAAAAGTGGGTTCTGTACGAATCTATCTCATTATCAACCTGTAAGTTCTTGCATTCGACTTTTCTTTACCGAATACTTTTTTCTGATTATTTGGAAGCACTTTATACTCAAAAGAAAAATAAAGTATTGATCCCTTTTTGAAATAGGTGAAATTTAAATTTAAGAACAAAGCTTCTTTACATATTTTAAATTTTTGATTAGGAATTGTTATTCTGCATTAAAAACAGGGTAAACATTATTACAAAAGAATTAATTAAATTGAAAACTGCATTTTATGGAAGTTTTTTCTTTTTTGTCTATTACTTTTGGATAGTTTTGAAACGTTTTAAACATGTAAAGAAAAAAAATTATTGAGCCCTTTTTGAAACATGTTAAATTCAATTATTTGTTTTATATATTTTGACTTATTATTCAGGAAGTATTATTTTACAGTAAAAACTGAGTACGAAAGTATAAAAAAATAAAAAGAATTGGATAAATTGAAAACTGTGCGTTTTATGGAGTTTTTTGTGTAGCAATTTTTTTTTTTCATCAAGGTTATTTAAAGCAATTCAGCACTTGGATTTTCTGTATTGTTTATTACTTTTGACTAGTTTTTAAAGGTTTGAAATATTTAAAGAAAAAAGCATCGAGCCCATTTTGGAATAAGCAAATTCAATTCTATTTGCACAAAAATTATGTATTTGTTTAACAAAAAAAAAGTAGTATCTTAGGAAAAAATTATTTCACCCTTAAACAACGCATTGCTAATCAGAACGATTATTACTGTAAAGAAACATTGTGTTCAAAAACTTTTAGGTTTTGATTATTGTTTAGGCTCCCATGTGAAAGATGGCATAAAAATTGCTTCTTGTTTTGTAAATATTGCAATTTTAAGAACAAAAATTATGCAAATGATGCCATTGAGAAGTAGAAGTGTTCTTTGATGAATTTACGTTTAAAGTGGAAGGTAAAAAAAACAACCTAGAAAATTTTAGATAATTATTTCCATCTGTCTATTAAATGTTGAAATTAATAAATTATAAATATTTATAATATTGTATTTTGATTCGCCATATCAATTTCGAGATAATAATGTGACAAACGTTTTTACTTTAAAAAGTAATAGTTTCAAAAAAATTCTAAAATTGAAATTTTTTAATTTCAGCCCTAGAAATGTTCTTTTTCTTCAGATTGAAGCGATCCTTTATTAACAATGTTATTTCTGTTGAAATAATTTTTTCTTGAAATTCGTTTGAATAAGGAAATTAAAAACCAGTATTCAAGAATAAAAATTTTAATTTTTAATATATTCTGTCAATAAGTGACGAATTATTTTTTGTTTTTTTCAAAAATTCGACTGGAGTGGAAGACGTAAGTTGATTTAAAGAGGTGCGAATGGATTCACTTTACACTTTTAAGAAATGGGGACAAGAATTATAATTATCATGAAGTATGCAGAAAGTATTATCATTTTTCACTTCTCATTATAGTACAAAAGAATACAATAATTATTACAATGATTATAGAGATTTATACTTTATTAGTTGTGGGGTTTGTTGATTTGGCATGGATTATTTTATTATTAAATAAATGAACTGACACAAAAACCTTTAAAAAAATAATTTTTATTCAATTAAATGAAGAATTGCGATCAGTCGCCAAACAGCAGTTGTTAATTACCTCACTTAAGGCTTATTAAACTTTCCTTATTGTTGTGCTATGTACCGCACTAGTTTATTTCTCTTATTCCCACAATTCTATTACGAGAAATGTTTTGAGAATTCTGATAAACATAATTAACAAGTAATAAAAACTACGTTTTATATCGGCGGCACAAATTATCAAGTAATTATAATTAAAATAACACAGATATTATAATATCCATTAATAATTAAATATTTTTAAACATATTGTTAAATAATCAATCATAATCAACTGGAAGTACCCTGAAAGTAATAGTACATTATTTATTTATTGACACTGACCATTGCGCTAGGGCTAGTATTACGGAATTTTCCGTAACTTTAGACGGTTTCTTATTTATTCAAATTCTCTTTTTCAAAATAAATCAAAAGAGCAAGATGACTCATTAACTATGGCGTGTTTTTTTAAAACTTTGTACCTTATTACCAACGACATTGTAAATACAGTATACTTATGTTTTAATAGTTATTTCAGAATCTGCTCTTATTTATAATAATAATAATAATAATGCCTCAATAGAATGAATCTGAGTCGAAAATCTGAAAATTCATTTAAATTTTTCTTTTTGAATTTAAGTGAATTGTAGTGAAATAAAAATACACGTTTGTTCAAATATATTTTCTGGGAAGCCCTCATTTTATTACAATCGTTCATTTCTTTTAGCGATATGACTCTTTATGATCCACGTAAGCGGACTTTTTTTGCTAATAAAAACGTTTTACAGCCATTCTTTTGTACTCTGAACATATGAGCCACTAGAATATGTCAGGAAACACCTGCTCGCAAACTCCAGACAGGCAGGAAAAACAGTGGCTAAAAACATCTGCAAAATTTCCGTTTTTGTAGAATTGGTCAAACTTTTTCTGAAAAAAAAATACGTCAAAGGTAAACTGTTTCCTAAATATTTCATAAATATCATGTAACACACATCAGCCAAGTATAAGACAATTTGATTATTTAAAAAAATGAAAATGAGTTCTGTTTTTGGAGAACGATTATTATTTTTTCATATAATTCCGAATATTTATCTTAAAATAATATAAAGAAATATTTAATAAGTATTTCTTAAATGCATAAAAGATTTTTCATTTTTATGAGATCATTGATGGTTTATCAAATGTATGTAGGTATAATTGCTAAAATTCAGCTCTCAATTTCCAAGGTAAGGTTCAGGATTAGCTTAAACTGAAATTACTATAGCTCTACTATATAAACTTGAAAAACAAAGGCTACCTTATGAATGTATGATTTGAAAGTTCAACGTAAATAAATTGAACTAAGCTTTTATAAGCTTATACTAATGTATAGAATTCCTGAAAATAAAAACAAGAATCCAACGACCAAAAGACAACCACCATAAAATGCTCCTATTGTAATTTGAAAAAAAAATTTCTTCAAAAAAAAAAATTACCTTTTTCCTTGGATAAAAAATAAAAAACAGTACAGAAAAATAAAAAAATTTGGTAAATATTATGAATGTTTTTGTGTTGTGATTTGATAATAATTAGAATAAAAAAGACGAAAGAGATAAAAAAGAGAGGGAAGGGGATTTGGTTGGTTACCTTCTCATTTTTCTTTCCTGTTTTTCATTTTTTGTCCAAGGAAAGAGGAAATTTTTTTTTTTAGGAAGAATTTTTTTTTTTCAAATTAAACCAGGAGCATTTTATGGTGGTTCTCCAAATTTGGTCGTTGGATTCTTGTTTTTAATTTCAGGAATTCTATACATTACCTTGAGTATTTGCCGTTAAATGGGATTTTGAATTTGATTTTAATCTAATTTAAAATTCTTGAATTGAGCTTATACTAAAGTCTGAGCAAGCTTAAGTATATATAAAACCGATTAAACGTTTTAAAGCTTAAGTTCCAGGTAAAGGTTTTGTAGTTTATAAAGCAGTATGCATATTTTAAGTGTAAGCTAAACTTAAATTTGAAGTAGCATAGTTGAAAAAAGTGATCTTATCTGAGCCTAAAAAAAATTTCCATACACTGCCAGTATCTAAATATTTCCTTTTAATTCGAATCGAGTTACCGAAATTTCTGTAAGTTCGCGGAAAAATTAAAAAAAGGTTCACTTCAAACTTCAGCTCTCAACCTATCCAGAATTTTTAAGCTTACTCAAGAGTTATGTCAATAGGTTTGAAGAAAGTGATTAAATTTTTTGAAAACGTTACTGAAAGTACAATTAGCTTAATTTAGTATTGTAAATCAAAACTTAGCTTAAATAAACCATATTAGTTTGAAAAAAAACTTATTATCATAACTTTGCTCAACATAAATGTAAAATTGCCAGGATTCTAAAGTTTCATGACACTTTGGTAAGAATAAAAGTTTCATGAAACTTTAGAAAAATTTCAATGTTTTAAAAGTTTTAAACATTGAGACTAAAAAATTCAAATATTTAAAAAATGCTATTAGGTATTATATGTCTTCCATTATATGTATTTATAGGTCTTCCCCTTTTTTTCTTAATTTCACCTTTTCTCTTGAAATTTCCCTGTTTCCCCCTTTTCTCAAAAAACTTCCCCCTTTTCCCCTCTTCTCTTTAAATATACGATATTTGAAAATAAAATATTTGAATTACGCTGAAAATTCTCTTAAATTAGTAAGTGTAGTGTGTACCCATTATTGAATAATAATACAGGCCAACAAAAATGACATCATTTTTGTAGCCAAAAACCGGACTATGTGATATAGTCCGGTCTTTGGGTTTAAATTTTGTCGGCCTGTGTAATTAAACCAATTGTAGCATTTAAATAAATTATTTATGATTAAATAAGGTACCAATAACATTACAAAATATGTAGTACTTTTTAAATAAGTATTATATAAGTTTACTTGAGCAATTTTAAATTTGAGTTTAAGAGCACTGAAGAGTAGCGCGGAGTGAAAATGCTAAAACAAATTAAATCGTTGGAGCTGAGGGAGAAAAAACTTGTGGGTTGGCATTCGAGAAAAGTGAAAAAAAATCTTAATCAGTAAAATTTAACGCTTCCAAATTCAAAATATTTCCTGTTGGTTCAACAATTGTGACGAATTTGTTATATTTACAGCTTTTACTAGTGAACAATAATACAAAATTACGAAATTTAAAAATAAATTTTTTGCGCAGTAACAATTTTTTTGATAATGTGCAAAAACATGTTTTTTTGGATCGAATCATATGCACCCATTTGAAAAAAAGTTGAATATGTCCAACCTTAAATTTATTCAGCTTCAATCAAACCTTTTATCATTTTGCTTTTTCGGAAAAAAAACTATTGTCGTGATTTAGGATTATTGGGATTTCATATGGTTTGCGATTTTGGAAAGTTATATACACAGCGAAAAAAAATGTTTCCCATGAATAAAAAATAATAGTATGTTCCTTGGCATGCCAAATCTCCGAAAGAAATATTTATGATAATGATGTTAAACATATAAAAATTGTGTATTCGATTAATTTTATTTTTTTCTCGGACTTTTTTATATCACTGTGAGTGGATTTCCAACGACCTAAGATGTCAAATTTTTGAAAATAAATTCTTTAATGGCAGAAATCATTGAAAAATCATTGAAAATTATTTAACAATATAACATTTTTTATAAAAAGATTGTTTTTGCTTTTCGACATATAAAAAAATATATTTAATCTTTCCCCTATTTTCCCCTTTTTCGTGATAAGATCACCCTATTTCCCGTTTTTTAAGCTCCTTTTGTGCTGTGATCACTGTAAAATTAATATAATGTAATATAAATTAATTTAAATATTGAATAATGTACTTCGACACACCTTGTGCAGCCCGGATTAAACAGAGTGTAGTTCGTAATTAAAAAACGTGTGCAGTAGAAAATTAACTTTGTTTTTGTTCGAAAATTCAACTACTTGTTAAAAAGTTGAAGTACTTTGTTAAAAATAATTTTTTTGTGCTGGAATCATCGTTTTAGTTGAAAATTCATCTCTTCGATTTAAGGTGTATCCATTTTGTTGAAAATTCGTTTTTTGTTAAACATTAATTTTTTAAACTGAAAGTTTAATTATTTAATTTAAAAATTGCTCATATAATTTGAAAATGTATTTCTTCGATTGAAAATGTAACTTATTTTTTGAAAATTTGTTTTTTTTTTTTTGTTAGAAAAATAATCTTCTTTGTAAAATATTCATTTATTTGGTTGAAAGTAAAAAATAATCAATAAGTATTGAAATTAACATTTATGTTAAAAAATCATATTTTCAGGTAGAAAATTCAACTGTTTTGTATTAAATTAGTCTTTTTGGCTTAAAAATTCAACGATTTGGTTGAGAATTTTGTTATTTCTTGACTAAAAAATCGCTTTTGGTTGAAAATTCAATTATTTTGTTCAATATTCATCTTTTTGGTTTGGAAATTTATCACTTTTGTTAGAAATTTCACCTTTACTGGGTCAAGGTCCAACTGTTTGGTTCTCTATAAAGGACCCCGCACCAAATGTACAGAAAAAAGCCTTATGATAAAAAATTCTAAAAAAAATTTTTTCTTGTATTTTCGAACCTGCAAACTAAAAATTCGAAAGAAAAATGTCAGAAAGATGGACAGTTTTTAGACAAACACTTGTCCAAAGTTTCGATTTTTACATGTATTTTAATGGAAAAATGCTTATTTTAGCAAAATGTTTTTTTTCCTCAAAAACGCTATGATAGATTTGACTAAAACTTTTATATTTTGACGATCAGGCGTACCGAATCAAAAGATTCGTACCCACGATCTAGAAAGAATAACGATTCTTTGGGTATACAGCATGTTTTTGGGGGTGTTTTTGTACCCTAAACATCCAAGTAACATATATGTAAATCATCATTTCTTAGTAACTAAAATCAATAGAGATTTTTATTCATCCTCTACGGCATGAAACGACTTTTCAATAAGTGGAGTAAGCGTACATAGCAAGAATATGTTTTGACTTAATTTTAGGGGATGTTTTACCATCCCTTAAACAATGCGTCTTAAGTTCCTAACGCATTAATCAATAACGAAAAATTATTTTATTTTTAAATGCATGAAAGCTGATATTTTATGACAGAAAATAGTCGCGTACAACCCTAAAAGCTTCCTAAAGCACTTTCAACCCCTTATCAGATATAAAACCCACCCAAACTACCCCTAAATATTTTTAAAATTCAGCAAAACCAACCTAATTCAAAAATCCGCCCAATTTTTGCTGATAATAA
>CAKNYM010052623.1:538150-572865 GCA_932195095.1 Andricus curvator | reverse complement strand
TTATTATCAGCAAAAATTGGGCGGATTTTTGAATTAGGTTGGTTTTGTTGAATTTTAAAAATATTTAGGGGTAGCTTGGGTGAGTTTTATATCTGATGAGGGGTTGAAAGTGCTTTAAGAAGTTTTTAGGGTTGTACGCGACTATTTTCTGTCATAAAATATCAGCTTTCATGCATTTAAAAATAAAATTATTTTTCGTTATTGATTAATGCGTTAGGAACTTCAGACTCATTGTTTAAGGGATGGTAAAACATCCCCTAAAATTAAGTCAAAACATATTCTTGCTATGTACGCTTACTCCACTTATTGAAAAGTCGTTTCATGCCGTAGAAGATGAATAAAAATCGCTATTTATTTTAGTTACTAAGAAATGATGATTTACATATGTTACTTGGATCTTTAGGGTACAAAAATACCCCCAAAAACATGCTGTATATCCAAAGAATCGTTAATATTTCTAGTTCGTGGGTATGAATCTTTTGTTTCGGTACGCCTGATCGTCAAAATATAAAAGTTTTAGTCAAATCTATCATAGCGTTTTTGAGAAAAAAAAACATTTTGCTGAAATAAGCATTTTTCCATTAAAATACATGTAAAAATCGAAACTTTGGACAAGTGTTTGTCTAAAAACTGTCCATCTTTCTGACATTTTTCTTTCGAATTTTTAGTTTGCAGGTTCGAAAATACAAGAAAAAATTTTTTTTAGAATTTTTTATCATAAGGCTTTTTTCTGTACATTTGGTGCGGGGTCCTTTGAATTAGTTAACATTTTCACTAATATCAATTAATTATGGGATTCGAGCCATGAATCATCTATCTTTTCTGGTTGAATATTCGACTTTGTTTCCGAAAATTCATCTCTTTCGGTAGAATTTTTATTTTAGTTGAAAATTCAACTTTCTGGTTCTCCATAAATTTTAAACTATAAATTTGTTTACTAATATCAATTAGTGACTGAAGTCTAGCTATGAATCATTTATTTATTAATGATAAATTACTCAAACTTACTAATTTATCAGTGAGACTAATTGATTCCTTGCTAGGATTTAGGAACTGTTTTTGATATAAAATAAAAATCTTGTTTTGTTTAAATATCAACTAATAAATTTTTGGTTGATAATTCGTCTTTTTTTGTTGACAATTCAACCAATTAGCTAAAAGATGAACTGCTTTGTTAAAAATTCATTTCTTTGGTTGATCATCCTTTTTTTTAATTCAAAGTTTTGGTTTGACAATGTAACTGTTTTATTGAGCATTCCCTGATTCTGTTGAAAATTCATCTTTTTTGGTAGAAAATTAATCTTCTTGGTTGAAAACTGATTTTTTTGGTTGAAAATCCAATTATATGGTTTAAGATTCGTCTGTTTTGTTGAAAATGCAATATTTTTACTTGAGATGTGATGCATTTAAAGTGTTTAATATTGAATTTAATACATAGATTATGAACCTTTCGTATTTTCCTGAAACTTTGGTTTAACGAAACTTTCCATTGTTTCGTGAAACTTTCAATGCTTAAGTGAAACGTTTCATTGACTCACATCCCTAAGAACAGCCTTTTTAAATTATTTATTGAAGTTGAAATTATTAATTATAGTTTTACCTCTATATATAGTGCTAACAATTTGAACGCAACAATGCAGAAGTATTATGAAATGTAATTTCACATTGTTTTGTTAATGGAAGGAGATTCTCGTTCTCGAAATTCCATACTCTAACACTGCATTATACGATCAAGTCACGAACATATCACGTTTAGTTGAAGCACGCTAAAAGGGACGAGGGTGCAAACGTCTCCACTTTTGTCCACGAAACTGGAAACGCAGCCTTTTTTCTATGGCATGGGCTGTTAGTCGCCCCTTTGTAACTAACTTCGTTAATTTTGTTTGCCCTTTTATTACTCTCTGCAATAGCGCTCGACATTTCTCTCGCCCCTCTCACCCGGTGCATTTTTACAAAAAAATAATGGCACTGACTATTATTACGGAATTTCCCGTAAAACTAACCGGTAAAGTATAGCGCTAGGGCCAGTATCACAGAATTTTCTAAAAAGGTAGTCCTGGGCGAGCGAAAAAGCGGTTATTCTTACGTAAAATTCAGTAATGGTAGACAGTTCGAAAAATAAAACACGAAAACCTTTATTGTGAGTTATCGAGACTTTTGAAATTTTTTAATAACACTTGCATTTAGCTGCTTCTACTTTCTCAACTAATAAAATTAATAAACCGGGAGAACCACTTTTCTTTCGGCATACAGTTTTTAAATAGCTTTCAAATATTTTCTAAACAGTAAGAATTCATAACATTTGTGCGAATTTTTTGTACCAAGTTGGATATTGAAATTCAACACATCAGGGAAATCGGCACAGTAATTGGCTACTTACAGGAACTTTTGAGGGAAAAGTCGGGAATTTTGGAAGTTTTTATTAAAAATGTTCAGAAATTCAACTTCTTGTCTTAAAATATTATTGGTCAGGTGAAAATCAGGGCAAAAATCGAGAATTTTAAAAATATTGTTTTTTGGCTACCGTGCTTCACATACTCCCGAACTTTAAAGTGTTCTCAAAAATTCCCTGTTGTTCCTAGGACGTCAACAGTTTTATTTTCCGTAAGAAAAGGACTATTTGGAAGCCGAAGAAACTCTTTTTTCAATTAAAAAATTAATGCCGACCAGTTTATACTCATTTATAGGCCACCATTGAAATATTCAAGTTTTCACCTCACCACAAACTTTAACATTTCCAAACAAATTCTTTGTTGCCCCTTGAAGATCGGAAATTTTATTTTCTCGAAAAAAGTGACTGTTTGGAAGCCAGAGAAATTCTTCTCTAAATGGAAAAATAAATTCCGACGAGGATATAAGCATTTATAGTCCACCATGGGAATATTTAGGTTTTTACTTCACCACGAACGCTTAAGATTTCTAAAAAAATTCCCTGTTGCTCCTCTCACGTCAGGAATTTTGTATTCTCCAAGAAATTTACTTTCTGAAATTGAACGAAACTCTTTTCTAAATGAAAAAATAAATTTCGAAGAGGCTGTGGTAATTTACAGGCCGCCATTAGAAAATTCGAGTTTTCACCTGAAGCTGAGCTTTAAATATTATTGGCCAGAGAAAACGAAAGACTGGCCAGGGAGAAATGAAGCAAAAGTCAGCAAAGTTTGGAAAATTCAGTTTTATGGACACCGTGACCTAATCAATTGATTACAAATTTGAATGACCATATGTTGAAGTTAGTAGATTATTTGTGCACTGTTAAAAAATTGGTTAAAAATTACGACATCAATTACGGTAAAAAATGGAATAAAAATACCAGTGATTATTTATCATGATTTATTTAATATTAATTATAATAATCTTCACAAAAAAGTGTAAATTCACAGCGATTAACGTGGTAATTTTACCAAAAAGTGTAAAGTTACAGTGTTTCACGTGGTAAAATTACACTCATGAACAACACTATGGTTGAAATTTACATAGGCAATCATACATATAATTTTATATCTACTGATTTATGTGATAATGTTACATTTTTATTGTAAAATTGGTACCAAACCTTTGAAATTCCACCTGTAATCGCTGAAATTTCACAATAAACTTGTTTAAGTAAATAAAAAATAATGTCAAAAATCGCAAAAATTAGCCACAAAAACATACTGATTTTCAAAAGCTAATGATTCAATTATGAACCTCTGAAATGTAGTGAAATGTAGTAATCAGCCGCCACATTAGCTCATAGAGTTAGAAATCTACTCCAAATTTCCTCATTATTGTCCGCGGCCAAAAATAGTGATCTGACATTATTTCCGCTCATATAATTTGAAAGCCAAAGTAACAAATTATGCACATTATCTGCAAGAAATTTCAATGATTTTAAATGTTTTTTTTTTAATACTAGTCATTTTCTTTTCAAATACTGAGACCAATCATTATTTTTTCGCTTCATTCACGATAACAATTATTGGCCACCTATATTGTTGATACACGGACATCATTTTCAGATCAGAATACTAATCTCGTGTATCTTCAATCGTCAAATTTAATTAAAATCCAAGTTTTTATAGTAGAATCTATCGTAACCAGTGATACACAAATCAGCTCATAGTAAGTGTTAATAACAAAAAAAAGAATATAAAAACTGATTATTTTTCTTTTGAATTGTCAAAAGTGTACAACGTTATAAAAAGTCAGTACAATGCTATCTACTTTATTAATGGATGATAACAGTTTTTAAATTTTTCGCCTATTCCTCAAATAATAATTCAAGGAGAATCTGATTACAAAATACGTTTAACAAAATATTAGGTCACTGCCTTAATTATTCTTCTCAGAAATAAAAAATGAAAATTTCTGTTCAGTATTAGCAAATTATTTATGAATCCACTCGCTATTTTTCAATAGCCTCTCCTATATTCAACAAAAGCCTTGACGGTGTGTTTCTAAGGTCGCCTATTGTTACTGAAATCTCTGCGAATATTACAGAACGATACGGCTGTTTTAAAATGGGCATTAGGTTGGGTCGCAAATAAATTATAATAATAACTAATTTATAAACGTTAGATATGCAGCTAGGTTACCCGCTCTCTGAAAAATGGTTTCAAAAAATGTTCAGAAAATTCTTTCTTCCCAATTGTTTGCGGATTTTAAGCAACCATTTTCTGTGAGAAATCTCCAATTCAATTCGTCGCTTTTTCCGGAAAAAATGTTAACACTTGTTTAAGTAGGAGCCGAATTTGTTCGGTTACTTAAAAACTTTACAGTGACAAAATTGTACTAAAAAAGACGCAGAAATCGAAATTGGATATACGACGAATTTCTAAAATTCTGATTTTGGTATTTGTGTATTTTGAGGATCGGTTTTTTATAGTGGGACTTTTTTCATTTACATAATTCAAATTTGATGCATGAATGTAAAGGATTCCTTGGTTCGAGAGGAATCGATTGACCTATAATATTAATATATTTTGTTGAAGCGTAGGGAAGTTATGGCAATTTGTATATTTTTGGGATCGGTTTTTTATAGAAAAACTTTTTTCATTAACATAATTCAAAGTTGATGCAAGAACGGAGAAGATGTGTTGATTCGAGACAAATGGATTGACCTATAATAATACATTTTATGGGAGAGTAAGGAAGCTATGGTGATGCATAATGTTTGAAGGTACGGTTTTTTATAGTCAAACTTTTTTCTTCAATATAATTCAAGGTTGATGCAAGGATGTAAGGGATTCATTGGTTCGAGACGAATCGATTGACCTATAATATTGATATATATTTTATTAAGGCGTAGGGAAGTTATGGTGATTTGTATATTTTGAAAATCGATTTTTTATAGTAAAACTTTTTTCATTCACATAGTTCGGGGTTGATGCAAGAACGGAAAAGATGTATTGATTCGAGAGGAATCGATTGACCTATAATGTTGGTGCATTTCGTTGAAGAGTAAGGAAGCTGTGGTGATGCATAATGTTCGAAAATATGGTTTTTTATAGTCAAACTTTTTTCTTCGAGATAATTCAAAGTTGATGCAAGAATATAAAAGATTCCTTGGTTCGAGACGAATCGATTGACCTACAATATTAGTGCATTTCATGAAAGAGTAGGGAAGTTATGGTAGTTTATATATTTTGAAAATCGGTTTTTTATAGTGAAACTTTTTTCATTGGCATAATTCAGGGTTGATGCAAGAACAGAAAAGATGTGTTGATTCCAGAAAATCGATTGACCTATGATATTGATGCATTTTATTAAATAGGAAGGAAGCTATGGTCATGCATAATATTTGAAAATACGGTTTTATATAGTAAAACTTTTTTCTTTAATATAATTCAAAGTTGATGCAGCAATACAAAAGATTCCTCGGTTCGAGACGAATCGATTGACCTACAATATTAATACATTGTATCAAAGAGTAGGGAAGTTATGGTAATTTATATATTTTTTAAATCGATTTTCATAGTAAAAATCTTCTCATTCTCATAATTTAAAGTCAATGCGAGTATAAAAAAGTTTTGTTGATTCAAGACGAATCGATTGACCTGTGCATTGATATATTTTATTGAAGAGTAAGGAAGCTATGGTAATGCATAATATTTGAAAATACGATTTTTTATGGTAAAACTTTTTTCACTAACATAATTCAAAATTGATGCAAGAACGGAAAAGATTCCTTGATTCGAGGCAAATCGATTGATCTATAATAGAGATTGATCAGCAACCTGGGTCGGAGCAGTGTTGCGGAATAAACAATCAATCTAAGACATATATACCTAACACCTATATACCTATCTAACTTGTACCTATATACTCTATACCAATACACCCATATACCCAATACTATTTTCCAACCGAGCAAGTCACGCCTACCCCGAAAGGGAAATGGCTTAATGGTATAATAATAATAATAATAATGCAACCAGAAAAACGCGTGCGCTACGCACGCGATATTATTTGTTTAGTCTCACGTAATTTTTAAATTAAAATATAAAATTGATATAAAAAAAAAAGTTTTCTATTTTATATAATCTATTATCTAAAATAATGGAAAAAATAAAGGACAATATTTTCTATGATTGATGAAAATTGATATCTTAACATCAAACTAAATTTGTTCAAAAATGTGAATTTTATTTTTGAAGTCTAATCATGTTTGTTCAAAATAACCAATTTTCGGTGAAAAACTCTCAAATAACTTAATATAGTTCAAATATTGTCAATATTTTTTTTAATCTGATGTTTTTCTTTATTAAAAATGCCAATTTGCGATGAAAAGCACTAAAATAACAATTGTTCACGATCGTAAGCCTTCATATGAAACCTAATATTTTTTTGTATAAAATCGCATATTTCACGTAAAAAATATTAACATAGCCTAAAATTGTACAAAAATTGTAAATCCTCTTTGAAATATATAAAAATTTCCAGTGAAAAAGGCGAGTGTAATCTAAAATTGTTCACAGATTTGTAATTTTCTTTGAAATGCAATGATTTTTTATTAATAATATCAATTTCCGGTATGAAATGCCAACCTAACCTAAAATTATACTCAAATTTTGAATTTACTCTAAAGCCTAATGATTCTTTACATTATCATCAGAGAAGGTATTAGATTTATCTAAAATTTGAACCGTTCCGTTTTTGTCAAATGTCCACGTTTTGAGAAGTTCTGAACCCAAAAAAACAGGTTTTTGCAAATCTGTCTGTCTGTCTCTATATTTGCATGTGTGTATGCATGTGTGTACTGTGTATGGATGCATGTAGATTTTGATTTTGTTAGCACGATAACTTCCGAACGAATTGACAGATTGGATTGGGCTTTGGTATACTCCTCAAGTATCCTAAAATGAAGGTCAAGTTCGTTAGCCAGCCATTTTGGATAAAAATTCCAAAACTTTTTCAAAATTTTTGAGACCAATTTTTTTCAAATTTAAGAATTCTATGTACGGATGCTCGTAGTGCTCAAAACGACAAACAATTTATCCCAATGACTTTTTTTAATAAAACAAAAATTACTGGAGTTATAGCATTTACAAAATTCCAAAAACAAACGAAAATGAACATTTTAAGCCAAACAACGCACGATATGAAAAAAAAGTGAAGAGAAGAAAAATGTTTCTTTTTGAACACCCTACAATATTGTTATGAGACTTTTTTTAATTTTCTTGAAAAATCGAAATTTCACACTTTTATCGCACAAAAAAATAATGAAAAATCAAAAATTCCATTTTGCGGTCAAAATATACAAGATACGAAAGAAGATGAATTGACAAAAATTGTGCACACAAAAAAGATCTACAAATTTGTTATTAATCGCTTTTTGATGGGACGCTTAGTTTTTATTTCATTTGTAAAAAACTGGTTTAAGAATAAAGTAAATTAAATTTTTGGACAAACGACACAAACGACAAAAAAAATGTATATACAAAAGTGGTTTACGCAGAAAAGAGCTACACATTTTTTATTAATCATTTTTTTATAAGATGCGTAACTTTTGTTTCAATCGTGAAAAATAACATTAACAACAACAAAAAATTGTGGCAAAACGACGTAAGGTAAAAAAAAAGATGAATAGACAAAAGTTGTTCGACCAAAAAAGATCTACAAATTTGTTATACACTTTTGTTCTAAAAATACATTTAAAATAAAAAAATTCAAGTTTTGGAAAAACGATACACGCTACAATAACATTTTATCTAACAAAATTTTTCGCCTAAATTACATTTACAAATTTTCTTAGAACCACTTTACGCTAGGATGCATATTTTTGGTTCAAATCGTACAGAATAACATTGAACATAAAAAATTTAAATTTATAGAAAAACGACACAAGTTGCAATAAAATGCATAATAACATTTTTTTTATAGGATGCGCACTTTTTTCAATTATAAAAACAATACAAGGAAAATACGTCTGTTTTTAATATCAATGCATATTATGAATTGTAATAATGAACATTTTTTGAAAATGCCAATTTTTAGTTTAAAAAACGCTAACATAACCTAAATACAAAGTTATTCAAAAAAATTTTATCTTTAAAATCTAATAATTTTTTATTAAAAATACCAATTGCCGATGAAAAAATATTTATAACCTAAAATTGTTAAAATTGTAAATTCTCTTTGAAATCTAATGAGTTTTGTTTGAAAGCACCAATTTCCGGCGTAAAATGCTAAATAATTCAACCTAAAAGTGTTGAAAATAGGAAATTTTGCTGATGATTTTTGTTTAAAGATACTAATTTCTGGTAAAAAAAACTCTTAACACATCCTAAAATTTTTAGAAATTGTAAGTCTTCTTCGAAACTTGATAATTCTACATTAAAATTTTTATTCAATAATCCTAATTTCCTGCGAAAAGCACTAACATAACACAATATAATATTTTCAAATAATTTGATAGATAATTTTTGAATTTTTATTAAACCAAGCAACAGTATTATAAAACACCAATATTTTTCGATTCGCAAAATGTTTTCTATGGTTTTTCTTATTAAAGGGCATTATTTGTAGATTTATTTTTAATATTGCAGACAGATAACGAATTCTAGGATTATCTTGAACAGTTGTTTTTTACAAATTTTTCTGAGTATGTATGGGCTCTTTTAGCATAGAAATACACTAGAAAAAAATTCAATGAAATACCAAATTTCAAATTTTGAAAATTTTCTGTAATTCCAATTTCGATTCCTGGGTCTTGACGATTTTTTTCCTAGTGCATTTTTGTTACTGAAATGTTTTCAAGTACCCGAAAATATTCTGCTCCTATTTTCACAGGTGTTTAGAATTTTTTCTACAAAAAGGGTGAATTAAATACAACTTATCTCTCAGAAAATGATTGCCTTAAATCCGTAAGAAATTGGAAAGACTTTTCTGTCCTCCAGGATCGTAAAAAAATTAAAACTATAAGAAAATTCAATAACTCTGTCAAAAAGAAATTTTTATTCATTTTTTTTAGCACAAGTAACCAAGGATCTATTTATTACTAATTAAGAATACTTTTTCCGTTGCAGCGATTTCGAATTCTAGAATATTTTATTTTCCACCCACACTGATAAGCATACTTTTTCCCTCTGTGAATACAAATAATTGGTTGAATTACGAGTACAAATTTGCTTGAACTTTTGTATGCGCTGAGATTGGATTAAGTTAATTGTCTTGCACTTTAGCACTTGAGTGCAAATCAACATGGGAATGGCGTAATACACTGCTGGGATATTAAGCGAACAAATGATTTACTAGTGAAATAGCTCGCGAGAACTCTTGTCTATCAGCCAGAGATAAGCGAGATGTGCGATTGAAAACGGAAGGGAAGATTGTACCTCCTGTGGGACCTCGAGGTCGAATGTACGCGCACGCGCTCTTTTTATATCTCCTTCGTTCCCATTTTCTATGTGTTCCTGTTGAATTTGTGTTAGAAGCTAGGGTCACACTTATATGCATATGCAATTACCCATCTCACGGTTGTGGGACTAAGTGCTTGTTGTCACAAACGGCACTCATTGCCAGACTGACCTGACCCCACGGTGGTTTAAAAGTCACTTTTAAAAAATAAAAGTACCTATAAGTATATGTAGTGAAGGTATACATTTGAGAGTCATAAAGCGATTAGAATGAGATCTCGAAAGGTGGTCGATTGTCTGTCAACAGTTGGTGTAAAATTATACCAGGGTGGCCGCAAAACTTCATTTCCAAAATTCCGTAACCTGCCCTTGAATTTTACCGGAACAATTTTTAATTTAGCCCGGCCAATAATATTCAAACACCAGTATTTCCATCTTGGAATAAAAAAACTTCAGATTAAAATTGAGAAATTTCAAAATTATTTGTTTCAAACAAAACGATGAGTTTTGTACCATTTTTAAACAAAATAGGTAAATTTTCAACAAATAGTTGTATCTTCAACAAAATAATTTATTTTTTTAGCAGAAAATTGACCAAAAAGATGACTTTTTAGCAAAATACTTAAATTTTCAACAAAATAATTTAATTTTCGAGAAAATAGTTTAATTTTTAACCAAATACAAATACGTTTACAACAAAATAGTTGCCATATAATACAAATGAGATGATCTTTTAACGAATCAGTTGAAATTTAAATCAGATAATTGAATTTTCAACCCACGAAAATGAGTTTTCAATCAAATAGTCGAATTTTCAATCAAAAAGGATTAAACTTCAACCCAAAAAAGTGGCATTTTTAATTAAAAAGTTAAATTTCTAAGCTAAAAATACTAATTTATTAGAACATAGTTAAGTTTTTATGCTGAAAAGTTGAATTTCCAACAAAAAGTTGAATTCTCAACAAAAAATGTAATAGTTGAAATTTCAACAACAAAATTTCAACCCAATAGTAAAATTTTAAAACAAAGAGCTGAAATTTCATCAAAATAATTAAATTTTCACAAAAATAATTAAACTTTCAACAAAATAGTTGAATTTTCGACCGAAGGAATGCACCGTCACCCAAAAACATAATTTTTTAACAAAGAAGTTCAACTTTTACCCAAGTAATTGAATTTTGTGGCCACAAATACGAATTTTCAACCAAACAGTCGAATTTTTAACCAAATCGATTACACTTCAACCAAAAGCAAATCCTCTTTTAAAAAAATGTAATTAAACAGTTACATATACAACCAAAAAGTTCACCCTTCAAGCAAAAGAGAGGATTTATTAACAAACCATTCTAAGTTTTTGAAACACATGGTCGCACATTTAACCCTCTGGGCACCAGCTGGGTGTGTACACACCCAGTGCGCTTCTAAAAGTGAATTTTCTGAAAAGGGAAGCGTCGAGGTGGCGGAGCAAATATGCTGTAAATTAGGGGAAAACTGTAGGCTATTCGAAGGGCATAGGGCCCTCCTTTGTTTTTGCCTGGTTTTCGTACAGGACGGTCGCAAAGTCGGTATAGGGTGGCTACGCACCCAGGGTGTGCTTGATAAGTTGAAAAGTGAATAAAAAAATTTTAGTGAATTTTTCCATTGAATATTGCTTATTCAGCTTATTTAAAAGTGTTTTAGTGAAAAAAAAAATATTGATTGGAAAATAAGAGTCCAGGCTACTTTGGCACAGGTACGAAAACAATGACTCTATTACTGTTAGCTAGAACGTTCTAAAATGCAATAAATATATTATATTATGAAATAAAAAGTGTATTAACAATTTCCTATTCTTTCAATAGCAATAATGGCAGACAGAGATGAAGCTGAAGTTGTAAGACTTCTACAGGAAGAAGTATTAGTAGATTGGGAAGGAGCAACGTCATCTAGGCGTAGATGGGTGCGTTGACTGCCTTTTTTTCTGACTGAAAAAATTCTCTGCTCATTGCTCACGAAGTTCTTTATAAAATGAGCCCAGCATGAAGCCAATTTTTCTATTTTTTAATTAGATATTGTAGAAATCGTATAAATTTCAATGTTTTCTTTAATGTTCAATAACTTTCGAAATAAGCAACATTTTTCAATGTTCTTGGGCTCATTTTGATGCTATTTTTTCACCGTAATACAACAGTTTATTGAATATAAAGCGTAAACAATTTCTTATCGAATAGCAAGAACTTGAAGTTGTAACAAAAAGTTGAAAAAATTGCAGATCATAAAGTTTCTATGTAATTTCCTCAAAATGTATATTTATTTTATTGTAATTCTGATTTGCCTACAGATAAGGTGTTTTCACATTTTTCAACTTTTTTGTTATATATTTGCTATAATACATTATTTATATTACTTTTCTGCCTCGACCTTTCTAATACTGTGCACAATTTTACAGGACGCTCTCGTGGTAGGCCTAGCTTACGTGCCCGAACTTGTGTCCCAATTTGCAAGCAACACCGTCGCGCAGTGTGCATAAATTGCTCAGATGAGTAATTAGGATAAATTTTTAGTATTTTTTATTATTAATTTTTGTATAATTTACTTTATAAGATGTATACCCTCAACTTTACTCAATTTTATACCAATAAATGCAAAAGACTTTCAGAAATAAGCATTTATCACATTTTTTTACCTTCTTTGTTTATTTAAACAATTGTTAGTGAACAATAATTTTTTTTGCATTTGGGTTAGATAGCTGACACTTTAAGCTTTAATTTACACTCATCGTTTGTTGAAAAAGAGCAATTAAAAAAAAACTAACAGCCAAAAATGTAAGTATTCAGATTTGGCAAAAAGTGCACCATCACTTGGTGAGATAAATATATTTTTTTTTTTAAATAGAAAAACTACTTAAACAGTTTTATAGGGCAAAGTCTACAGATTATTAAACCCACTGATTTTTTTCAATTACATAAAAAACAAAAGAAATAACATTAAAAAACCGAAAAAAGTCATTTTTGCAATTTTTTCGAATTTTTGTTTACATTTGTTTGCACAAAATTTAAACAAATAAAGATATCGTTTTGGAATTGGTCTAATATTCTTCTAGACATTCTTCCGATTTCATTTCACTCCTTTTTATATAAAAAAATGCACTTTAAACATATTTAAAAGATGATTGAATTTCGTGGGTGCCTGCGCACCCAGCTGTTACGGAAGAGGTCTCCAGAAAATGCTGGTCTTCAGAGGGTTAATAAACTAGCTGTGAATTCGATCTCGAGTGTTTCCACTTTGTTTGTATTTATAATTATATGGTGCTCATTTCACGAGCACTTTGCTTCCCGTTAGCAAATGTATTTGGTTCCTCATAGAGGAAGCACTAGTTATTATTCTCAATAATAGACAAACCAAAGTCTTCATTTTGATCAATTTAAAAATAGAAATTTACAAAAAATACAAAATTACAAAATAATATAAAAAATTTTTTAAATACAAAGACAAATGAGACAAATCAAATTTTGTATTCGAAAGGATAATTTTTCGTGCTGGAAAAGGGAACGCAAGAGTTCAATTGCAGCCTATCCCTTTCCCAGCTTTATGATTTCTTTACAAAAATTGTCAGAATTATTTTATTTGAAAATTTATGCTGAAAAAGTCTTTTCTATTCCTGCGATCAATCGATTTGCCTCAAATGAAGGAATCTTTTCCGTTCTTGCATCAATTTTGAATTATGTTAGTGAAAAAAGTTTTACTATAAAAAACCGTGTTCTCAAATATTATGCATTACCATAGCTTCCTTACTCTTCAATAAAATGTATCAATGTTATAGGTCAATCGATTCATCTTGAATCAACACAACTTTTCCATTCTCGCATCAATTTTAAATTATGAGATTGAGAAAATTTTTACTATAAAAATCGATTTTAAAAATATATAAAATACCATTACTCTCCTACTCTTTAATAAAATGTATTAATATTGTAGGTCAATAAATTCTTCTCGTACCAAGGAATCTTTTATATTCTTGCATCAACTTTGAATTATGCTAATGAAAAAAGTTTTACTATAAAAAACCCTATTTTAAAATATTATGCATTACCATAGCTTCCTTACTATTCAACATTATTTATTTATATTATAGGTCAATCAATTCTTCTCCAATCAACGCATCTTTTCTGTTCTTGCATCAACTTTGAATTATGTTAATGAAAAAAGTTTTACTATAAAAAACCGATTTTCAAAATATATAAATTACCATAACTTCCCTACTATTTGATGAAGTATATTAATATTAAAGGTCAAACGATTCTTCTCGAACCAAGGAATCTTTTATATTCTTACATCAACTTTGAATGATGCTAATGAAAAAATTTTTACTATAAACAACCGATTTTTAAAATATTATTGAGTGCTAAAAAAATGCAATAAATATTTTTAGAATTCGTTCGGTCAGTTTCAAGATATTAGTGGTGAAAATAAGTCCTCGAAATTTCATCAATTTATGTGCAACCGTTTTCAAGTTATCGTGTTCACAAAAAAGTGTGACATCCATACATCCACACACACATCCGCACACACACACATACTTTTTATTTAAACAAAAAAAAAACGAATTTTCAACAAAAAAGTTAAATTTTCATCATCCGAACAGTCCATACGTTTATGTACGTTTATAGCACAGTCGTTGCTAAACGTACGGTCCTGGCAAAGCGAAGGGGTAGCTGGAAAAGTAAAGGGAGCGTAGCTTGTGTCCGGACGTATAGACACTACCTAAAATTTTACCTAAATAGTTGAATTTTCAAACAAAAAATATTAATTTTCAGTAAAATAATTAAATTTTCAACGAAAGAGATGATATTTCAAATAAAATTATGAATCTTCAATTTTCTACAAAGTAATTCTACAAAGAAACGGCAACCAAAGAAGATTAATTTATAACCAAGCAGTCGTATTTTTATCCAAAAAGGATAACATTTTTTTTAAACAGATGCATTTTTAAACCAAGTAGATGACTTTTTAACAAAATAAGTCGACTTTAAACCAAGAAATATATCAGTTGAATTTTCAACACCAGAATATGAATTTTCAACAAAAAGTGCATTTTTTACCAAAATAGTTGAATATTCAACCTGAAACGACGAATTTTCAATAAAATGATTCAATTTTCAACATTATGCTTAATTTTTAACCAAATAATACGATTTTCAACGAAAAATATTATTGTGAAGAGGAAGCAACTGCAAGAAAAGAAATAGTAGTAGAAATACAAGGCAAATAAAAGAGCAGATACTATCATTGAAATGAATATACTATCCAATCCATAGAATTACTGTTGAGGCGAAATAAATAATTATTGTTTCATTGAATATTCATTTGCATCGATAATATCTGATTTTGAACTTGAGCGAAAGTGTGCACTTTTGATTCAATAGCATTTTTTCTCAGTTTTTTAGGTCAAAATCATAATCTTGTAACATTCTTAACATCGAATCATTGATGGCCGGAATAAAACAATTTCAATTTAAAAAAGTTTCCAATGTATTATCCCTGAGAGTTATTGAAAGTGCCTGTCTTATAGAAATTCCCTGACTTTCGCACACATTTTTTTTCAAAAACCCTGACTTTTACCTGACCTACGGCCACCCTGTATATTTATAATTTTGCTAAACACGAATGTCTTTCACGTGCATAAAAGTATAATAGACGTCGCGCGACAGTTGGCAGTCTATCAAACATTTCGAGAACGCAGAAAGGAAGGGAAGATGATTCTAGGCTTTTGACAAAGTTTCGTGGCACTTGTGTGGAAATTTTGTTAATAGAGCGTTCCTGGAAGTTGTGAGGAGATAAGGTAAAATATTCAATTGAGTTTAGGTAATTTAGTTACTTCCACGATATAAATTAACTGTTTATGATAAATTCTTGGCAGATTCTGAATCTCTAATATTGTATAAAAATATCGTTATTCAAACTAAGATATTGTCAATTGAAAAATTTGCAATGGGCTTTAAAATTTTCTTCTTCTTGGCCATGCTCCATTTTTTTTTATTACTAAATGTATGAGTAGTTCTCCAAAAACAGGTCACTGTTGACATGAACAATTTATTTTACGAACATTTTTTGAATTGGTTATGTTTTCTCTTAGTCTAGTTTTACATGGGCTGTTGGTGTGAGTGCTGGCATATCGTTTTTAAGTTTTTGTTTACAAATACTTTGTAACTTTTAATTTTTGTTTGTGGCATCGAGTGGTAGATTGATAGAACCCGGATATGATATTTTCTATAAACGATAAATGAGTTTAGTGTTTCCTGAGTAAGAATGGGGTCATTAGTTCATCTGATTTTTTGGACGGAATATCTATAAGTCTATCGGTTTGTTTACGGACGCTCGCACCCTTCGCTTTTCATAGATTCCATCATCCACCCTTATCAGATCCAATTCACCCTTCAAACACTTCAATATACTACGATTCATCCTAATCCATTTTCATGTACCCTAGTAGAGTTCTACTCCTACGCTTTCAGTTTCCACTCTTCTTTCCTGTTGGTCACATGTAGAGTTTTTGCAAAGAACTACACTACTAAATAAACATTCAGCAGAGAGCTTTTTATTTTTCTGTTTCCTATATTCCTTCCAAAAATAAATTTCTCGCCTTCTGAAGATAATAGATTATCATATATATTAATGGTGAGCGCCCTTTTCGTACTGGGTTTCACATGCCCTAAAAATTATCCAATTTTCTTCGAAGGCGTCTCAAATTAACGGCTTGGCATATAAATGTGCATTAAAAAATAAAATTTGCTATGACATACTGATTTTTGTTGTTGTTATAACCGATTTAAAAAGAAGAAAATTGAGGAAATTTCATTTTTAGACAACTATGCTTTTCTATCACTGTATAAACAAAGTATTATTTTAGGGCTAGTTTCAGGTATTAAAATAAGACTCAGAAAAAAGTATTGAGTGGTACTAAAATGATACCACTGGTGGAAATCCAGATACATTTGTTTTACATTGAAAATAACAGCAGGAAGTTATTATCACGGTTATTATATTCTGCTTTTATCACGGTTCTTATATTCTGGGATGGCTTCAATTGAAGCTCTTGACATTTAGATACGAATTGAAAAATAAAATTTGCTAGCTATGTCACACTTATTTCTGTTTTGGTATCAAAGACTGTTAAATAAGAGAAATGAGAAAATTTACGTTTTTAGACCACTATGTAGGAATAATTTGTTTTAGATCGATTGTCTTCAAAGGACGCTGAAATTAAAGGTCTTGGCATGTATATGTGCATAGGAAAATAAAATTTTTTAGACCACTATTTTGGTATCTTTTCTTTCAGTTATGACTAAAATGGAACGACTTGGCTTTATTTTCTTGGGATTCCCCCTGCCATCACCCACCTGAAAATATCTCTTATACGTGTGCCCTTTCCCGCTAATAATCCCTTTAGTTAGTTTTATAATTATGACGAAAAATGATTTTTTTATTTAAAAGGAAAGTGATCATATGTAGGCATTAGATTTTACATGGAATGAATGATTTTAAAAGTGAAGTGTTATAAAGATAAAAATATTCTTTAGTTTAAAGCAGATAAATGATGTATTTTAATTGAAATTTCATAGGTTGCGCCTCTACATTCTATCTTTGACCCTTTTCAACCCTTTTAAAATTGTAAATATATTAATCGTGAAAATATTTAGATAAATATTCGGAATAGGTTTTCTTCAAAGATGGCTCATATTGAAAGTTTGTCATGTGAATGTGCATTAAAAAATAAAATTTTCTATATCATAATTACGTTATATTGTTATCAAAGTTTGAAAAAAATATGAGGAAATTTCGTTTTTCAGACAATTATGCTGAAAGTTATTCTATTAGTCCGCTTTTTTCGGGGATGGCTCAGCTTCAAGGTTCATATGAATTAAAAATAAATTCATATGATTTAAAAAATAGAATTAGCTGTGATAATGTTTCGTTTCTCGTTAATGGTTATTGAAAATGCAAATATTTCGTTTTGTTGGACTACTATGCAGGAAGCTTTTCTTTCAGTCTTATTTTCTTAGGATTCTTCCTGCGATCATCAACATCAAAATATCTCGTATATGTACATCCCTCTAATGATCCATTTTTCTAGTTTTATAATTATGACGAAGAATAATTTTTCAATTTGAAAGAAAACTAATCATATAAAAGCATGAGATTTTACATGGAAAGAATATTTTTTTAATGTGAAGTGTTATAAAAATAAAAATATTCTTCAGTTTGGAGCAGAATGATGATGCATTCTAATCGACATTCAACAGATTTTCCATTTCCACAGAGGCTTTCCATTTTACCTCTAACTCTTTTCCTTTAAAATTTTGAATATATCGATCGTTGAAAAATGTAGACTAATATTTCTAATGGCTTGATGAATTAAACGATTTTATTGTCACAAAATGCGGGAGAATTGTTTAGATTTGGAAATTGTAACGGGAGAAGCACGAGGGAAAAAATTCGTTTGCTTTTTAACACAAGCTGATTTTGTATGAGCATCTTCATATGCACGAATTTTTTGTGTAACTGTAAGCTAGTATTACCAAATACTAAAAAAGAGTATCACGGAGCAAAATTTTTCGGAAATATGAAGAGGTATAGAATTCTATTTAAACCTTATTGCTTTTCCTAGATAATGATTGGACATAGTCAACAATGAACGATCAACGGCCGAACTTCACTGTTTCCATGATTTGAAATTCATGTTGCCTCTCAGGCATGAATATTGTCAACAATGACCGGAAATTGAAAATACCTGTTTCGGATATTGTCTATATTCAACATGCAGTGAAGATTCTTCTCAAGTACTGACTTGATTTGAAAAATCATTCTATGCTTCCTTTGAAATATTTACATACACGAGACTTGAAATTGAATTTCAGTGATATCATTTTTTACACAAATTAATCATACAGTCGTTTACATATTTGTATTCTTCGTTTGTAATGATAAGTACAATCAATACAATGAAAGGAATCAGTTATCTAGAGTTTAATCGTTCTATAACTGTATGCTATCTCCGTTTATCTCTCGAGCAGAAAAAAAATTATAAGCACCAGTCCAGCCGCATTTTATAAATAACGGACTCAAATTGCTGATAGTTAATCAAGTATTTGGCAAAAAATTGATTAAATCGACGATATACTTTTTCTCAGTGCATTACTTATAACCTATCTGTGGCATATATATCCTATAAATACTTTTTTGTAGAAATAAATGCGACCCGAATATGACACAAATTACTTTGTAAACAAATTTTTTTAGCAATAATTGCCAATTCGATTTTTATGGTATGCACATTAAGGTGGCCCTTATTTTTCATAATCATATATTTTTTGTTCTCAGCCCCTATTTGTGTTCGAATGCCCAAAAAATTATATATTTTAATTAATGGTTGTCTATTTTAACAATAGTTATGCTTAGATCTGGACGTAGGTGTAGTAAATAAGAAATACTAACTTGGTTAAAACAATATTTAATAAAACAAAATAATTATACGCTACAAATAAACACTTCTCGACAAGGCCATCACTCAAGTACTGCCTCTGTGGGTTCCTGCCTCATCATCCCCTTTCTTACGTTGGGCCTTATGCCCCCTGCGACCTATCGGTCTATTGACTATCTATCTAACTTAAAATGTTATATTTACAGTGAAAGCAAAATTTGTCACATAATTTTATTTAAAATTGGAAAAAGTCAACTTCTTCTTAATGTGTGAATTAGACGCGAAACTATATAACTAACGTTTTACTAATAATAATACATGATCATGTTCAGAATACTTCAGTGAATAAAAATTGGCCATGATTTTAAATATTATAACATTTTAAGACCCTTTTATGGGGCCCAAAATAATCTCTCATAAGTGCTAATTGCTAGTTTCACATAATAGCAAGGTAAATGGTCACAATAAACAAAACATTTTTTGCAAAAATAATCGTGAGTGAATAAGTTTTCAATTTCCACTTATTTTTTAACTAATTTGTAATTGTTTGAACAATTCGTTAGAATCCTAATATTAAAAAACACAGAGTTTATAAACAGAATGTGGCGTATATTTAAAGAAAAGCAAATAGTCACAAGTAAAGTACGACGGTAGAGACAATATTAGTCTTTTCGAGATGCTTACGGTAAAACGCGTCGAAAAGAAGTCAAGCTTCTTGCGCTTCTCACCCCCTCGGATCTTGAGATATGGAGTTGTCCTTCAATCTTGGACTATTAAATATGGGATTATTAAACTTTCTAATCTGAGATAATAAAATCTATAATCCAAGATTTTAAAATCTAATATCCATATTAGAATCCTGGTTCATTAGATAACCTCAAATATATATAATAATTTTTGCAAACGTATTTATAAACCTATACAAAATTTTGATAGACGAGCTCGGAAGTAGAACTGGAAACAAATATCAATTTTTTAAACACACAATAAGCAGGAAAGAGGCTATCATGAGACTACAAAAACGAAAGTAAATGAGGCTAGGTTTCTGCACTTGTACAAGTGGCAGTGATATGTAATGAAAAGAAATATAAACTTACCCATTTTGTAAATCTAAATCACGTGTGATTTAGCACTAATAATCATTTCATAACCTTATTATTACTTGTTTTAATGATTCATATATTAGAAAAATATTATAGATTATACGCCCTAATATACTTTTCTATACGGTGTATTATGACTGAATTCTATTATCCAGTTCGTATAATCCATTTTTCTCAGTGTGCTTGGCTACGGTTGCTGCTTCTTCAAAGTGTTGGTATTTTCCAGCCCTAAAAGTCCTGGAAAACTCAATACCAAATCTGGCTAACATCAGATGCTCGGCCCTGAATCACCCATCCTTTACAAATCCTTATACTGAAATAAAACTTACCAGCTATTTATATTTTAAAATTGCGATAGTTCGGTCATTCTGACCATCTTAAAGCCCTCGTCCAGTAGATATTATTTTAATTTACAATGTATTCAAACTGTGGCCCTAAGTTCTGGTTTTCTTAAAATACGATTCCAAAAATGACAATCTGGATTTCTCGTTTCGATCTCGTTTCGATCATCTGAAGCGTGGTAGCTGGTGCAGTCAACCAGGGGTATCTTTCACTCACCCAGATTCTGGAACCCTGCTGCTACTTCCTCCACTTGCTCGATATCCACGACAGTTCCTTCACTGATTCTGCTGTCGAGGAGTCACTTCCCGAGGAGATAAGCAACTTCCCAGCACGGCTTGTGATGATCACGTGCTGATGTTTTGTGAACGGATAACCCACCAGCAGTGGTACCTTCTTAGCATCATAAAGACAACGTCAACTTTTACCCCCTTGATTTCTAGCTTGGCAGTAAAAACTCCCTTAGTGCAACCGTTTCGCTTCATATTCCCGGAGAACCACTACACACCACATCCCTAGTCACTGTTACTTTGTATATCGTGTCCATTCAAATTCGGGATTTTGCAATTTTTCGAATCTGCGAAAGTTCGTTTTCAAATGTCTCACAATACAATAGCCTATTGAAGTAAAATAAAAAAAAAACCTATTTCTTTAGTAATTTTACAAGAAATTTGAATATTCGTATGTATATTTTGATTCATTATTGTTCTCCTTCGTTTTCTAAACAAGGTTTCATTGTTCAAATAACTAAAAATGTTTCAAATAATTTTTTTCTAAAAATGTGTAAATCATGATATTTTCTTCAGTTCATGATTTTATTTGTCAGTGTTTATAAATATATGCTAATATTCACAAATTCTAAAGGTATAAGTGTACAATGAATAGCTGAATTAATCATTTTTATTCTTTGAAATAGGAAGACATTTATTTTTAATAATTATATTGCTTACTGTTTTTTTAACCATTCGTCTTTTTTGATTGAATTTAACTGTTCTTGATTGAAAATTAACACCTTGTTTGGGTAAAAATTCAAATACTTGGTTGAAAGTTGAACTCGTTTCTTAAAAAATTCTTTTTCAGACATTTCATCTTTCTAGTTTGAAATTCAACTATTTGCTTAGAAATTCACCTATTTTGTTGAAAATGTGTTTTTTCGGGGAACTTCAACTGTTTCTGATAAGAAATTCACATCATTTTTATTGAAAATTCAACTGCTGGACTGAAAGTTGGACTACTTCGTCTTTTAGTTTGAAAATATAATTATTTTGTTGAAAATTCGCCTTTTTGGTTGAATTCAAATGTTTTTGATTTAAAATAAACACCCTTTTTGGTTGAAAATTCAACTGCTTGGTTGCAAGTAGAACTGCTTTCTTAAGAAGTTATTTTTTTGCTTGAAGATTCATCGTTTTGATTCAAAATTTATCTATTTTGTAGAAAATTCATATTTATGTATTTTGATGAAAATTTGTCTTTTTTGTAGAAAATTGATCTTCTTGATTAAACATTCAACTTTTTAGTTTGAAATACAACTATTTGGTTAAAAATTTACTGACTTTGTTAAAAATTCGTCTTCTTTAATAGCAAATTGATATTCTTGGTTTAAAGTTCACCTTTTTGGTTTAAAATTGAACTGATTGCTTAAAAATTCAAATTTTTTTCAAATTTATCTTTTTTGGTTAAATTGAACTACTTCTTATTTAAAACTTAGATCTATTTTTGGTTCAAGTTTAACGAACTGGTTGAAATTTTAACTGCATTGTTAAACATTTTTTATTAAGATTCATCTTTGGGGTTGCAAATGTAACTACTTGGTTGAAAATACGTTTTTTCTTGTGGTTTTTAAACTATTATTTTTTATTCCTTAATTTAACTATTCCATTTTGGTTGAAAATTTATATTTTTCATTTGAAAATTCAAATATTTGGTTGAAAATTAATGTTTATATTCTTTTTTGGAAAGTCGTCTTTTTTGGTAGAAAATTTAGCTTGTTGGTTGAACTTTCATCCTTATTGTTAGAAATTCAACTACTTGGTAAAAATTTGTACTATTTTGCTAAACTTTTAATTATTATGTTAAACGCACTGTCTATGGTTATGAACTTTTTCGTAACTCTAACCCCTTTTCGAGCTCGTTCAGGGCTAACGTTACGGAAAATTCCGTAACCATAGACAGTGTCTTTGATAAAATCATCTTGTTTGTCGAAAATTCTACTGTTTTGTTGAAAATTCGTTTTTTTTTTTGTTGTAACCAAGGGGAAATTAAAAAAACAAAAATATACATAATAATATCCAAATCTGTTAGAAAATTGCTAATGAAATACGTTTTTACTATTTTTCTTCAATGAGATATGTATTTAAACATATAAGTGTTGATTGAACAGTTGAGAAGTTATTGAAACAAATCATAACATTGCTCACATTTATTATAACTCATAGAATCTATAACAAGCATCTATTACAAAAAAAAGGTGTGTAAAAACATTAAAATTGTTTGCGAAATTTAAAAAAATTAATTTAAAAATTAGTTGAAATCCAAAAATAATCCAGTCATACTTATTCTTGAAAAAAAGTTTGTTTAATGAGATCATTAACCTTAATATTCCTGAAACTCCCAATTAGCACTTGTGAGACATTCTTTGGGAACCCGTCTTAAGAGCAGGGGGGTGACTCGCCATACAAATGCGCTGTGTCAGTTTTGTGAAGGACGGCAGAAAATGAAACACTGGCGCCACTAGCGCGGCGCCCTACATTTGAATGAAAGCTGATTAGAATCATGGGAGATTTAGTATTTTTCGCAGTTTTTATAATATTTTGGACGTTTGTGGATAATTTAAAAACTTTTAGCTTGAATTAGGCAAGGATTAACTGTTTCTAGAATTTAAAAAATACCTAGGATTAAAAAATACACCTTACATACACTGGAAATGTCGGTTTTTAATTTTCAAGTAGAATGATCCTAATCTATTATTACATTATAATAAAAATATACAAGAAAATTTAAAAATCATAATTTTTAATATTCAGTATATTGTATTGATCGTGAAATGGCTAAAAGATTATCAGTAATAAAGTTATTAACTTTAATGTATATTTAGTCATTTATTGATTTAAAAATTTAATTAAAAGATGGAAATATAAATTAAATATGGAGTAAAGACAGTAGGATGGTATATAGGAGTAATAAATGCCAGGTTAATTTATTTAAATAAATATAATTATTTAAATTATTCACGAATATACTACGATTAAAGTATACCAATTTTTATGCAGACAGATCATAATAATTTATTATATACAATTGAACAAAGCTACGTTTTACAAAATATCGCGACTTTCTTTTTCATAAAATTATCGTTTTTTAAATTTAGGTTTCTTGTACATACTATTCTTACTGCAAGAAAATCATTATTTTACCATTCTAATTAACTTTAATACTTGAATTTATTAGTAAATTAATGTAATCGTACATAAATGTCGAAATGATAAAAATAAAGAACTTCTTAAAACAATTTTTAATAAGTGAAATCTTTCTTCGATCGATTCAATTGTTACCTTAATAGGAACGTAAGTTCTATTATTTTGGTCTTACGATCAATTTGAATAAAAAAGACTAGGAGTATTCCGAGTCAATACTTTAATTATAAAAAGTTACATTCTCTTAACGTTTCGACCTCAATCTGTTGGTCATCCTCAGGCAAATTATACCTAATAAAGTCTTTTTTGTACCTAATAAAGTCTTTTTTATTCAAATTGATCGCAAGACCGAAATAATAGAACTAACGTTCCTATTAAGGTAATAATTGTCGAAACTCAGCGATAGTTCAAAACTGTCATTATGTTACTTTTGCAATTTTCTTAAAGATAGTAAGGGTTTTAACATATTTTTAAAATTTCGAAAACTAATAAAAATATAATGTTGCACACTATTACAATAATCTAAAAGTTTTACAAGAAGAAAAATATATCAAAATTTAAAAATCAATGTAGTCATGAAACCGTCAGAGCCATTCAATTATTTCAGGTTAAAGAACCTCGGTGTAAACAAATCCTCATACTTACCGCCATAACCGTTCCATCTGGAGCTAAAACTTTCTTTTTCCAAATTATTTGATCCTTTAAAAATTGATCTTCACAAACTTCATTTCCAGGTTCAACAATAAAATCCTTTTTGTCATGCTTAATTGCTTGTTGCCAACGGTCAACCTCATTTTTTAGAACGGAAAAAAGCACTTTTTTACTCCGTTTGAGCGGGTTGAGTCGTACCCTGATAGACAATTCGGTGCCATACATCGATGCCCCCCATTTTTATAACACATGTATCCGTAAATAAATAAAATACGACAAATAGACGATAAAGTTATGACATTTCACGAGTTTTTATATGCAAAATCATAACAGACAACGGGCAGACCGGGCGTCGTGGAGGTGGCGCCAATGTTTCACGACTCGCCGCTCTTCACAAAACTGACACGCGCCTCTAATGCAAAAGCAAAAATCGTGTCACCCCCCTGCTTAAGAGAGACTTAAGATGATATAATATTGAAAAATTTAGCCGATTTCTGTTTCCTGAAGTATTAGGAACAGGGCCATGTATCCTAAATTACGTTAGTTCCATATTTTTGCATTTAAATTACACATTAAGAAGAAGTTGCCTTTTTCCAATGTTAAATCATTGGGAGACTTCATAATCTTGGGAGAACTAGTTAGTATTAACCGATTTCTTTAAAATGTAAAGATCATTTTCTTGGGCATTCGAACAAAGCTAGGGGATGAGAACAGAAAATTTTTTAAAAATTTTACATTATAAAAAAGGGTCACCCTAATGTGCATTGTAAATTGGTGCATTACAAAAAAATCAGAAACAGTCAATTAGAAAGTTCTATCATTTGAAAAGCGACTGATAAAATCCATCAATGAGTGAAATGAAAAATTGAAAGCAAGGTCTAAAAGCTTAAAATTCAGAAGCATTGACCGCAAATTTTACATAATTTGCTTGGCTCATCCAGTTTTCGATTGGTAGTTCTTAAAAGCGTGATACCATGCATTACTTTCGTAACGCCTCTGTGTTTACAATCCACTGTATACACGTGGAATGTTTATAGCATCGACCGGTATATATTCTTGAAGAAAAATGGAGGGATGTCAGAACGGGAAGCGATTACAGAATACGTACAGCATACAACTATCCTCCTCAGATATTCGCTATTTCCAGCAAAGCGCATGTCATGAACATTTGCGTGGGAATCTTTGGTGGCCACATTAATAACAGTATTATTCCATCAGTGGCTTCTTTTACCCACACGATTTTCACCTACAAGATTTTTAAATCAATAGCACTGCGTAACGCGTGAAGTAATGTAAAAAAAGTAAAATCTTTACGACCCCTTTTTATTACCCAAGCTCAATTGAAATAACCTCAAGATTTAGGGATCCCCTTGTAAAAACATACAATAACGTTTTATCGCAATCCTAAAATAACCGTAAATAATTTACGGCGTTGTATACAAGAAGATGACTTTTTTTATTGCGTGCCTTATCTCCAAAAATGTAACCTCGTGTTATCTTCCAGTGTTATGAAGAGTTTCGGATAAAGATTGTACGATAATTTGATATAATAATGGTATCTTCAGTTTCTTGTAGTGCCTATTCTTAAATATTTGTATATAATTCAAATTGATTGCTCTATATTGAACCCTGGATCAAATTAGGTAAAAGTTGCATTTTGTTATTTTATTAATAATATCTTCTTTTGTGTGAAACTTTAATAGAATGAAATATTTAATTAATTAAAACTTGTAACTTCCATAAAACGCTATCCATTTTCTTAATTTTGAATAGTTTTTTTGTACAAATAAGTTATTCAAATACTCTGGGCATTGTCGCATTTAGTCACACAGTAAGGCTTAGCATTGTGGGATGATTATCAGTCGGTTAACTCATGCTAATTTTCATGTTACAGATAGCAACTTTTTTACAATAACATCACCAGTTTACATATTCTGAGTGAAAAGAGCTCAATATTTAAAAAATGTTCTTAATTCTTTTTAGAGATATTGGAAAATTAGTGGAAATGTTAAAGTTGCTTATTTATAATAAATTACTCAATTTGGGTGCTATGCAATTTTTATTGTATAATTTTTGTTCCTTTAAGTTTGAGTTTTCTGTTTTTGAAGTTTCCAATTTTTAATTTATTCTCCCTTCTTAACGTTTTAAATTCAAAGCTATTTAATTTATAAAAATATATTCTTCAACTCTTTTATTTTCTCAAAGAAATATTATACGAATCTTAAATTCCATTAAAAAATGTTTGAATTTTGATATATTCAAATTTGCAAATAATTCAACTTTTCAGAATTAAAACCAAAATTACTAAAAACGTTTAAAACTTACAAATTTCGTAAAAGCCTGAATAGGCGTAGTATGCCTTTACGGCATACAACGCAATTCTACTAGAATATATTTTATCAGAGGAGCATCTGTTCTGCAAATAAATTCTAAATATTGTTTTCAAACAAATATTTATTATGACGTCTATACTGCAGATATCCGCAGAAAAGACGCTCCTCTGATTGAATATATTTTCTAGTAGAATCGCGCAGTGTGCCGTAAAGACCAAAAACGGAAGAAAAATATATATAATTGTTGATTGTTCAAAGAATCAATTTGAAATTTTGTCGCTTTTGATGCTCATTTAAAAATTAAATTTTCACAGCTGCGCGTGATTCTAATAAGATAGCATATAAAACTTTATTAATTTAAGTTATACATATTACTTTTTTCATTTCCCCATACATTAATTTAATATCGCCAACTTTTACATTAGCACCAGTTGCTCTTTCATTTAGTTTCAATTCCAAAAGTTCAAAGTGAATTTGAATATCGAGTATTCAAAATTAGTTTCATAAGTAAGTACCCATGATTTTGTACTCTTTTGAGTTTATGATAACCGCATAAATGTATTCAAAGGTTTCAACTGCGCCCACAAAATATATTCCCGTTTCCCATTTTCATGCTTCACGCCATTCATTTACTTCTCCTGGGTTTGACAAAAACGATTTCTTTAGACGAAAAAAGAAAAATGAAAGACAATTTCTTTTCACGGGACAAAAAGCGAAAAGTACGTTGACGCAGTTATTTTCCATTGTGACTCTAGATCGCGAGGTATTAATTACATGAGAGTCCATAATCATAAAACCTATCCCAGAAATTATAACAAATTAAAAATCGATTTGAGTAATTAATTAAGTTTCTTCTGAGTCTTTAATTCAAGGTATCAAGTATTTTTTAAAGCCAGTAAGTCTACTGAAACAATACGTTTATTTAAAAAAATGTAAACAACAATTCACAAAATGTATAATAATTGTATATGATAATATATGCGTTGAGGAAAAAGCATTATCCATAAATAGAGGACAACATATGCAGAAAACCTAGAATCTATTTATAGCCACATTGAACGTATTTTTTTATGAATGCTTCCTCTCAGTCCTCGTTTTTACATTTTCATTCTCTTATTCCTTGAATTTTCAACACGATTCAATGAAAATAAGAGTTGTTGCGTATTCCATTTTGGATAATTAATTACCTCGAAATAATTGTAGTCAGGGAAAAGTAGAACAAAAAGGGTGGGAACTAAGGTAAGGCTGACATGCTTGTTAGATTCGACTGAGAATTTGATTAAATTTCAGTCAACATTCTGGCTTGCCTAAATGAAACGGGAACTAAAACACTAAAATTAGCTAATATCAACAATCTAAAAAATTATTAAAATCATTCAATTTTTAATCATATAATTTATAATTTGATTGCCATTATGGAATTGATAAAACGGACTAGAATCGCTAATACAATTTTCTAGACACCCTGAGAGGAGACTTAAATGCAAGAAGATGACATAACAAGGTAATTTTCTAAATTAGTTTCGGGAGAATATGCCAAGAAGGCTTAAGATGAAGGAAAGTCGGGATTAAGATTCAATCACGCAATATCATTAGCTTAATTTCAATCCAACTCTCAAAAAGGATCCCCATTTTTACCTTTCTTTCTCAATCCTCTTATATTAAACAAGGGAAAATTTTACTTATCTTGTCAAGCAAATAAATGAAACTAATGGATTCTTTCCCAAATAAGAAAAATTCCATTAATGCTTAGAACTTTTGGGATTTATTCACAATTGATGGAATTGTGTTCTTTCGTTTATATTATTCTTTTGACTTTTTACATTAATTAAGATAAGGTAAGGGGAATTCGGGATATCCGCACATGATATACTACCTTCTGCGAGATAAAAGTTACCCACACATTGTAGTTTAGAACTCGAAATGAGAAGCAGAAATCTACTCTTGGAGAGAGCACTTTAAGTGTTTAAAAAATTGTAAAAAAAAAATTCAGAGAAAGTTCATGCAAAGGAAGTTTTTTTATCAATTGTAAAAGTTAGAATGTTATGTTTGTTCTGATGTTACATTTTCTATAAAGTTAGGTTTGAATTTGTAAACGAGATAAAACCCGCATATATATTGCAAACCTGAACACGGTTTCAACTTTCAAACAGTTCTGTGTAAGTGGGTTTTAGAGTAGAGCTTTAAAAATTCATCAGAGTAGCTTCATATATTTTTGGGCAAAGAACCATATCATTAATTCATCTCTTCTTTTATGTTATCAAATACTCTACATATGAGCGAAAAAAAAGAATTAGAATGATTTTGGTAACTTTTTCTTTCAATTCCGGAAATAAAAATCTTGCATATTTTCGGAATTGTGTGCAAATCGGCTCTTATTCAGGCCTCAGACTCACCACACTATTGGCACTATTTTACAGTTTTTTTGATCGATGTCGCTATTTGTCTATTATGTCGAAAAATGACACTAAAGGCCGTTCACAAATTACGTAAAGTTTTTTTTTGAAATTTTGAACCACGCAACCCCTTTGTTAAGGACCTTAAGAAGTTCAAGTTTCAACTAAGTATTTGAATTAAAACAAAAAATATTAATTCTCAACAAAAAACGTAAAATTTAATATTCTAACCAAGAAAAAATTTTCATTTTAAATCCAAAACAGTTGATTTTAACCAAAATTGACGAATTTCCAATAAAATAGTTAAATTCTCAACCAAAACCAAAAAAATGAGTATTTAACACAAAAGATGAATTTCCTACAAAAGAGATGCATTCTCAAGAAAATACATAAATTTTAAACCAAATAGTTAAATTTTCAACCAAGCAAATTATTTTTCTACTATAAAAGGCAAATTCGAAAGCAATTACAAATAGCTTAATGAATGGATGTAATGTTAGTCCAAATTTGATTTGATTAATTGTCAGTCCAAATATTTTTCGTTTCTACGAATTTTTAACTAAATGCTTGAATTTTTAGACTAAAAAAGGTCAATTTTGACCAACAATTGAGGAGTTAAAATTTATAATTTAATAGAATTAATTTTAAATAAAAAACGAATTTTCTACAAAACAAAACAATTTAATTTTGAATCGAATAGTTCAACTTTCAAATATGGAGCTGAATTCTTAACGAAAAAATATGAATTTTCAACAAAACATGTAACAGTTGATATTTCTACAAAAAAATTATTTTAATGAAAAATAAAAAACAGTTGGACTTTATCAACAAAAACGAATTTTCAAGCAAATATTTGAATCCTCAAGTCAAACAGATTAATTTTAAACCAGGCTGTTCAATTTTTTTTAAAGGATGTTTTTCGGGTTTCATTCGTGTGCAAAACTACGAATCTTTCCGACGTTTGGTGAACATTGCAGTTCACTTCTTTAGGGCAATTTTTGCCAAAAAATTGATTTCGCCCCAAAAAGGACGATTTCTCTTCAAAATATAAACATTTTTAATTAAATAAATAAATTTTCTACCAAACTGTTGAATTTTTGAGCCGAAAAGACGAATTATCCACAAAACAAATGAATTTTCAACATGAAAGTTAATTTTCACCCAAAACAGATTAATTTTTAACCAGACAGTTGAATTTTTATCCAAAAAAGGTTAGATTTGTACAAATAGAGATGAATTTTCAATCGAAAAAGATGAATGTTCAACAAAATAGTTGAATTTTCATAAAAAAAAAAACTATGTGAGTCTAGAAAAAAAATTCAATAAAATTTTGTAATTCTCAAGTATGACTTTTTAACAAAATAGTTGAATTTGTAACAAAATAATCCAATTATGAATCAAATAATAAAAATTTTAAACAAAAAAGTTGAATTCTTAATTCAAACTTTCAAAGTAGAGTATTCAACCGAAAAGAATGAACTGTAAACCAAAAATAGTTAAATCTTCTTATTGGGCACTATTCATTGAGTTCGCATTTATAAGTTGAAAAACGAGAAAAGAGCGGAATAAGGAAAATACTGTGGAGCATGCGATATATAAACAGGAATTTTAATAATTTATAGACTAAGGAATAACATTTTAAATAAACATTGATGGTTATTTTAATCCTTTTAAAATATTAGGTGAAATATTAGTTAGTTTTCCATTGCACACTTTTGGATTTCGGCCTAGACACCTTTAAATTTGGACTACATATAAGCTTGACACTTGAAACATTTTATGACATAATTTTTAAACTAGTTTTTCAAATTTGCGAAATTATTCTTACACTATTTCTTTAAATTTGTTACACTATTTACACTATCTGAGAAGTGAGTCCGAGGACTGCATTTAACTTATCAGGTGAATAATACATTCTGTTAGCACTTTTAATGCATCGGGTCATAACCTTTCCTTCCTGGGAGTGAATTTGAATTTGTAAAGAGTTGGATAAAATCTAGGTTTCTCTCTTTCACTTCTAAAAATTTGATCTTATCTTCACAAGTACAAACTCCACTCGTACAATATTTAAATACATTTTTATTAGGGAATTATTGAAATATTTTTAGAATTCAGACACTTCCTTAAAAGGCCAATGAAGACAGATTCGAAGATTGAGTTAAAATTCTGCGTTAAGTTTGCGCTAAATCAGCCTCAGTGAAGTTTTGTATCACTAATCACTCTAAAATGTTCAGAACTGGTTCAAATAGACTCTGGAGTGAGTAATTAAGTCAACGCACAAATTGAACTAAGCCACACCTAAGGACATGCGACCACCCCCTTAAACAAAATATCAAGTCCTATTCATCGTCTAAAAGGCTGAAAAAAGTCGCATTAGTCGCATAAAATTGTTAAGAAAGTCGCATGGAATTTCGGAAAAACTTGACAAAAAGTTGTATCAAATTTTTAAAGATTATTATGGCCAACGGCCATACCACGCTGAAAAACCCAGTTCTCGTCAGATCACTGAAGTTAAGCAGCGTTGGACGCGGTTAGTACTTGGATGGGTGACCATTCAAGAATACTGACATGAGTGCTGTTGGCACATCGTGGGTGTGGTGAGCCCACACTTGTAGTTATTTATAACTACAAGAAAAACCTAGAAACACTACCCGAATCGGGTAGTGTCACGCCTACCCTGAAAGGGAAATGGTTTAATGGTATATATATGATAAAAGCAGTATCAGACAGGGAATGACAGAAATAATAAATTTATTGATTTAGGAATATAGAGTTTATTCATTTTTAAATATTCGTTGCACAATCAAAAGAAACTTTAAAGTTAAAGCCATTTTTTCAAATAATCTCTCAGCTTGAAGGGTTCTCATTCTGTTTATAATTTTAAGTAATTTTGAACTTCAGGAATATTTATTTTCAACATTTTTAACTCAAAATACTAAAAAATTAAGGCTTTCAATTTGAGACTATATAATTTGAATATGAAATGATTCATTTTTTAACAATTCAGACTTCACACCCCAAAATACTTTCGTAACAGAGGAAAAAGGGTGATTCTTCACGAAAATGGGCGAATGAATTCTTCTAAATAAAATTAACATAGATACAGTATTGAATTCAATATGAAACGCTTTGAATTCTTAAGATTTCAAGTTGAAATATATTGCATTCTAAAGGAAGTTGTTAAGTTTTCAACCAAGAGAGACGAATTTTTAACCCAAGACGAATATTTAATAAAATAGGGTGATGGGTAAAATGGTTGGCCGTCCCCTAATGATTGGCCATTTGCTTTAAATATACGTAACTAAGGAATATTCACAATTTAAAATATTAATAAACAGTGCAAGATTGTTCTCAACACACTCCACGCTATATATTATAAGTTTCAATTGTCAATATCCCTTAATATATGATCATTTCGAAGTGGCCAATAATTGCTAAAGTTGGCCAATCACTGTACCCATTACCCTAATTAAGTTTTCAAGTTAAAAAGTTGAATGGTTCAGAAAACAGTTGACTCTTAAGCCCGAAAGATTAATTTTCAATCAAATAGTTGAATTTAGAAAAAAAAAATTTTTCAACAAAATAGTTGAATTTTCAAGCCAAAAAGACGATTTTTTTAGAAATCAGTTGAATTATCTGCCTTAAAAGTCGAGTTTTCAATAAATAGATCGTTTTCAATAAAAAATATGAGTTTTGGACTAAATAGTCGCATTAAAAAAAATAATAACTTTTTACCAAACACTTGCATTTACAACCAAATATAGTGGAAATTTCAATCAAAAGAGACGAATTGTCAACAAAAGACATGCATTTTTAACCAAATAGTAGAATTTTGACGTCAAAAAGACGAATTTCTTAGAAGACAGATAGAATTTCACCAAAAAGTTCATGCTTAACCAAGAAAGATTAATTTTCAACCAAGACTTTTCTACCATAAAAGAGAAATTCTCAATCCAAAAGGATTAATTATTCATCTAAAAAGGCGAATGTTCAACAAAAAAAATTAAACTTTCGACCAAACAAGGTGATTTTTTAACAAAATAGTTGAATTTGTAACGAAATAATTAAAAGGTTCAACCACATAGTCGCATTTTTACCTAAAGAGATTTAACTTTCAACAAAAAATAATTGGATTTTCTTATTGGGTTCTATTAATTCAGCTAGTATTTAAGCAAAAACCGAGAAAAATGCGAAGTTTCTTGAAAACAGGAAAAAAGAGGAATTTTATAAAAATGGGTAAAAGAGGAATAAGGTAAAGAGCGTGAAGACTCTAATTGAATTAGAAATTAATCGGCTTTAAACGTTTTCGCCTTGAAAATGTCTAACTCTCAAGGCTTACAATTCAAAAAAATGAAAACTTTGAATACGGATTATTCAATTTTTAATACTCTCAATTAAAGTGGTATACAATTTTTTCCAGGTTTGATTTTCAGTTTCGAAAGTTTCATTGTATCTAAAATTGAAACTATGTATAGCAAACTACTAAGAGAAACAGAAAAAAGTGTATAGTCGTATTTTTCTTCAAAAAGTCCGAAAAATCTAATTTTTTTTATATGTCGAAAAGGGCCCACGATCAGAGCCTTGTTGGTACGAATACGGACAACAAAATATTTTCTTGATCCGAGAAAATCTTTCTTATCTCATTAAAATCAAGTTTCTTTGTTCTAGTACATTTTCTTGAGATAAGAAACATTTTCTCGGATCGATAAAATATTGTATTTTAACCATTTTTTTCTATAAGTCCATTTTTGGCGGAGGGTGGTGTTATTATATACATTTTTCAAATATTTTTTCTCTATCTTGTTAGGGGATTTGTGGTGTTCACAATAGTATACTATGGTGCCTGATTCGGGAAAGAAGAAGCACATTAATCAAAATAAATTTGAGCTTTATGCCCTGCCCGTTAAAGACACCGATACCCTCTTTTCAACATATTGGAAGACTGCCTTCGATTAAAGCGCTTAAAACGAGATATTTCATTAAAGTCTCTTTACATTTAAAAATGTTAAATTAGTACATTTTCACATAATAAAATATAAATACCCATTAATAATACCCCGAAAGGGAAATGGCTTAATGGTATAATAATAATAATAATAATCGCTATTGGGGCTGGTTTGGCGATTTTTTGTATGATAAATGTGTTTTTTTATGTGCAGAGTTGTTTCCTTATCTAGATTTATT
>CAKNYM010052623.1:522662-538050 GCA_932195095.1 Andricus curvator | reverse complement strand
TATAGTTTGTGGAGTCAAAAAACGTATTTTATCCGATTTCCACACTCCATTTTTATATTTTGTGTAAGGGTGGCCGGAAGTCCTTGGTGGTTATTTAGGTCAATAAGTCTTTTGTGCGTTAAATTAATTATTCACCCTGGATTCTAACGTATTTGAAACACGTTGCAAGGTTCTAGAGCAATGAGTAATAAAAATATAATTCATTGCGCAAACTTTTGCGCAGACTTTAGCCCAGGATTTCAACCCACTGATTTCATCAAATCAGTTTGGATTTGAAATCTTTGGGATATATGCGATCAGAGAATTTAAGATGAATTTATGTAGAGGAGAACTGATACATTTCACAAGGTGGAAAATTTCGAATCAAATTAAGATTAAATATTGACATTTAATACGTCGAACAAATTTGCACAATTTTCGTTTTAGCACACGTGTTGCGAATCAAGGCACGTGCGTTCAACCATTCTGAATATGTCAGTTTTGAATTTTCAATATCAATATTTTCTTAAAGAGTTCATGCAAAATATGCGGATTAAAGTCTTTATATTAATATCGCGTCAGAAATCAAATCATTTATGCTAATTCTATTCTGGTTCTGTTAAAAATTTCCACAAACACGCCAAATTCTTCCCTTTAGTCTAATTTATATTTGCACTAATTGAATGATTTTGTCAATATTTTGAATAATTTCCCAATTGATAATTGGAGAACCAAAAGTTAATTAAAAATGGAAATCTATATTATTATATTTGTGAAGTTTTGTGTAAATCATTCATTTTTCGCAAGTTGGAATAATTGTATCTGAAGAGAATAAGCAATGTAAAAAAAAGCGATACGTTAATGAAATTCATGTTTGCTGACTTAATAGGATTATCTAGAATCTTTGATATCTTAGCTTGATTAACTTTTAGCTTCTCCACTCAGGTATTACGTAGAGACCTTGACTCTTCGTCATATGTACAAAATGCATTAAGCGTTATTTGATGTTTCATATTGCAGGGGCAAGGGGACATAAAATGAGCCTTTTGACCCGGAAGAGAAGCTCTTAATGGTGTAATCGTCGCACCCTAGTTTCTCCTGGCTTTAGTACCTCATTCATTAAAAAGGAAACTCTTTATCTTCTGTCTTGAAATTCAGGAAATTCCAGTTTCTTTCGGGTTCTTATCTACCCCTGACTTACTAAATATAAAAAGTCTGAAAAGTTATACTTTGGAATTCTTATCAAACCACAAAAAAAAAAATCCTTCAGCAGAAAAAAGCATTTATTTTTCTAATTTCTCAAAAAAAATATTAATTTGTGTTTTTTAATTCACTGAATTTAAGATATTTTTTCTTTATGATTAGCTGTAAAATAATAAATATATATAAATTATACCATTAACCATAAATCAATCCATTGGTTAACCACTATGGAATTCAGGTCTATACATATTTCTGAGAATTTTCTTCAATTCTTTTGAAATATTTGAAAGCATTTTTAAAGATTTCAAAATTTTTTTAATAGATTTCAATCATTTTAAGGGATTTAGAAGATTTTGGGTATTATTGAAAATTCCAAGCAATTTTCAAGAGCTTTAAAAAGTTTCAAGGGATTTGAAAAGATTTCAATGGTTATACAATATTTTAGGGCGTTTAAAAAGATTCCAAGGAATTTTTAGTTGATTTCTCTAATTTGAAGAGATTTTTATGAATTTTCAAGATTTGAGGCTATGTTTAAAAATTCTAAGGAATTTTTAAGATGATTACGAAATTTCAAGTAATTTCAAACAATTTTAAAGGACTTGAAATATCTTAGGGCATTTTTAATATATTAAAATAATTTAAAGTGATTTCGAAGGAGTTTAAAGATTTAGGATATTTTTAAAAATTCCAAAGAAGTTTTAAGTGCATTAACAAGTATCAAGGGATTTCAAAGTGTTTGAAATATTCTAGGGTATTTGGAAAAATTCCAATGAATTTTTAGTTAATTTATGTAATTTGAAGAGATTGCAAACAATTCTACAGATTTTACGGTATTTTTAAAACTTCCAATGAATTTTTAATATCTTGAAAATGTTTCAAGGGATTTCAGAAGATTTCAAAGGATTTGAAATATTTCAGGGTATTTTTAAAGAAGATTGAAGATTCAATTCATCCTGAGGTCTTTTAAACTTACCTTAAATTCTTAGGAATTTCATGAAGTTCATTTGAATTCCCTTGAATTTGTCGAAACTCATTTTAAACTTAATGTATTCAATGAACTTTTTCATATTTTTGAAATGTTTTAATTCATTTGAATTTTTTATTTCGCCTTAAATTTTTTTGCATGTTAATTAATTTTTCTCCATTGCCTTTAATGCCTCTAAATTCACTCCAATTTTACTTTAACACTACCAAATTCATTTAAATTATTTTCAATTTAACTTGAATTGTTCTAAAGTTTTCTGAATTTATTCAAATTCGCCTGGTATTCTTACAAAGTCAATCGAATTATTTTGAATTGAAAAAAAAAACATTAGTCACATAATTAATGCAGCCCAGTCAGTTTCAAACACTTTTTGTTTCAGAAACTGACGACTGTTAGTCACTTTTTCGGCTTTTTCTTTAGGTTGCGGGAGCCCTGACAATAATAAATTAAAAATTTATACATTTAAATGGAAAATATCTTCATTCCATTTATAAAATATTCCATATTCAAATTTTTACAAAATGAAATTAGTCAGGGAAAAATAGGCAAAAGTCAGGGGATGTTAAAAATGAAATGCGTGTACCCTGTTTTATTTATTTTTTTTCATATCAGTTATGAAAAGTCTTTCCAGTGCTGTACCAATGAAATCAGATCATTTTACGTTTTTTGATATTTTTCTCCTTGCTACATGATTTAGCCAAAATTAGCGAATTATCAGTGAAAAACTTACTCATAATAAGTTAACTGAATTTTAAATCTAGAAGCATAATCTACATTTTTTATATTTTCCTTTTTACTCGTAGAAAAAAGAATCTTATTACATTAAGAGGCTATTCAGTATAAGAATCAGAAGAGTAAAACTTGTTTGCAAGGCTTACAGAATTTTTTCTGAGCTTTTCAGTGCTTTTACAGATTTGCGAATATTTTCAGACTTGTGCATTCAAGTTGACATTTTGCAGATGTCACGCGAAATAGAAGTTTAGTCATTTTTGCAGAAAATATTCGCAAATCGTTAATAATAATAACGAAAATTCTATACATTCTACAGATAAGTATATCTGTTGTCCGTATTTTAACATAGGAAGCCTGTAAACTTATCAGATGTATTTTCTCCTATACCTTAAAATGTATTCTCAACTAATTTTTTATGTTGTTTCAAAATTATCTCGATAAAAACTTTAATAAAATTATGCGTAAATTTACCTGACTCCATTTACGATAAAGTAGATTAATAAAAATGGGTTTCCATAGCACTTTTCTTCCATCAACGTGGTAAAATCCGCTCATATGATGCTCTTATGATATTGTAAAGATTCATTGAAATATTTTTTGAGAGCCCTCTAGAACACGAACTAAATAAAACAAATGCATGCAGCACACCCGAGATTATTTTTGCAGTGGGTATTGGAAATCGAAAGCTTGCGTTTTTTTAAAGGGCTCGTATGGAGTTTGTATAGCTCAAAAGTAGCTTTGTAAAGCGCGCTGAGTTATGTCAACCGATGCGATGGTAATGGTGTCAAAACAAACATAATCCATAGAACAGCGAGCCTGTTGCTTTTCCATCAATTCCACACGAGCGATTTCATGTCGGAGGGTGAATCTATAGCCACGTTCTTTCACCTGGGGAAATAAAGATATGACATGGATATTCGGTGTACTCTTCCGAGCAACGAATATTTGAGCACGTGACCTCGCAAAGAGAATGACTTATGCGTTGCGATCGGAATATTAAAACGCGGAAATTTCCAAATGGTTTCATGGTCATGTCGGCTGAGACAAAATGCAACAATGAGAAGCAGAATTTTACGAACAGACATCGAGTGACATACTTTTCTTCCATATCGCAGCGAGGTAACCTAATCTGATTAGTTTCCTCTTGTTCTCAGGCAAACTCAAAGAGGATATCTCCCGGAGATTATGAAAAATAATATTTACCACGCAATTCATTCGCTTGTGAAGAAAATTTAAAAAAGAAGTAAGATTAAAAGAGGGTCACGTTCCAAGAGTTTGACCCAATTTTCTTCAAAGTATGTGCTAATTTTCCTCCAGCACTGTCTATGCTAGAGCTATATGCCCTTTTTCATGAAAGCACTTTTAATATGCATGAAATTAGAATTCATTCTTACTGAAAAGTGCAGACTTCAAAATATAGCTTTCGTTAGGAGTTAGTAAACAGCAAACAGAACTAAGAAAACTTTTTTCCTCATAAATATTACACAGTGCCAAAAATTTTATTTTATTGTAGCTGAAATATATGTATGTAGTTGTAGATTGTTTCTTGAAACCGTGCCAGAGGAACGATCTGATTTTTTTTCTCTGTGCAATCTCACCACTTAGTAATAATAACATTGGAAATGTTTTTACCCCGCGGGAATTTTTTTTCGTTGCAGAAATTGTCTTTGAATAAGAAGCCTTGTAAAGTATTATATTTTATTTTCATTCACAATAGACTTTATATTTCAGTTTTGTCCTTCACAACTGATATTCAAGAAAATGAACATATATTTTAATAGACAAAATGGCGAATAAATTAAATTCAAGCAGTGGAGAAGTGGTTGCCTCTATAAATAAACATAAGTGTACAGTTGAAGGTGTTTGAAAAAATTTGAAATAATGTTGCTACTCAAGTAAAAATAGTTCAATATCTTTTACCCTTGCTCCATTTCATCTTGTCAGTTTATTTTAATTTTATTGAAATATTCAGAATTATGATCTAATAAAAACTATAGTAGGTTCTAAATATTTCTCTCGTAATATTAATCGCATGTGACTCAAGGACGTTCATCGGTCTAGAAAGTTATTTCAATACAATTTTATACCATTTGGTGTATTTATCAGAATTCGCCCAATTTCTTTTACTGCTTAATTTTTTCGATAGGATTCAGGGAAAAACTACGTAATCTGCAAGTTATTATAGGGGTGAAGGAACTGAGTAGAGTCTTCGACATGAGAAGATTAACGACCGATGGGTCGCCAAGCAAACCTGTTAAGGGATGACGCAAAAGTGCGTCTATTGAGGTTGAAAATATATTGATTGATGTATTGTAGTGTAACTTTGCTAAATGAATGCCTAAAAGAATTTCAGATAACCAAATTAAAATAATAGTAACAAATTCAATCAAATATTAAATACATTTGAAGGATTTCAAATATAAAAATTTAAAATGGAATTTAAGGCCATGTGAGCGTAACCTCAAAATTTGTTTCCAAATTTTTTTCAAAACTAACTTACGTTCACACGAAATGCAATATCGTGTTGAAAATTTGGCAATCTAAATATGAAGCACTAAGAAACGCGAGTCTGGTCCTCAATTTTTATAATTATAAAAAAAGCAAAAAAAATTTTTGTTTATAATTATAAAAATGTAGGACCAGACCCGCGTTTCTTAGTGCTTCATATTCAGTTTCCTAAATTTTTAACTCAATATCACGTTTCGTGTGAACGTAAGTTGGTTTTAAAAAGAATGTGAAAAAAAATTTTGAGGTTATGCATGCTGACGATTTAAAAACTAATTTCTCTGTTCTTTAAACAAAGCCAGGAATATTTCACGAAATGAATAATGTCAAATTTAAATCGCTTCTTACCAATTTTTGAAAAATGGTTCAATTATAATGAATAATGGCTTATTTCTCTATAATTCTGCTGTTTTGAGTTTCCAAAGTAAAGTTTTCGGTGGCTGATATCGTTAAAACTATTTTTCTAAAGAACATTTTTTTCAAACAAATAATGTTATTCAAAGATTATTCATTTATTTCCTAAATTGAGAACAGCAAAGTTGTAGGGAATGTTTTACTGAAAAAAGACCATGATTCATTAAAATCTAACAATTTCTTAAAATTTAGTAAGAGGCGACAGTAAGATAAAATTCAATTACTAAAACTATTGTTAAAATAATTACTCTTCGTAATTTTCAAATCTTTTTGTAAAACATCATGTTTTTTATTTCATAATAAATTACGGATATTATTATTTCAATTCATAAAATCATAGAAAACTTTTTTTTAATCAGAGACCTGCTTTTTTGCACGATAACTACCTTACGGATTTTAAATATGAGAATTTAAATTGGAATTTGATATCTCCAAAATTCTCACGATATTAACCATTTTTCAAAATTGTTTTTTATATACATAATTATAAATATATTTTTGAATGGTTCGAAATGACTGAATATCGAACTAGTTTTTATTTTTTATTAAACAAATGACTGTGGTTTAAAGTTTAATTCGGAAAATTTCCTTTTTTATTTTGCATGCTTCAAGGTATGGAAGGGTTCAATAATTAAACTCTTTAATCTTTATATCCGAAATACTTCACTGTCGTTTAATTGCAATTAAAAAATTTTCATTATCAAATACTTTATCTTCAATTTTTAATTGTTCAATTTGGAAGAATTCAAAACAATGATAATTATATGTTACATTTGGTACAATATACGTTTAGCATGCTCTGTCGTATAATTGTTTTAATTTTCAACGCGGAATTTTCGCTAATTTGGAAGTTTGCATACTCTGTAAGTTTCGAATTCTTTAGTTGTGTACATGTCTGATTTCAGGTTACTCGACATGCAATATTTCATCTTGGAATACAAATGGTCAAGATTAAAAATAAAAAATTCCTCACTTACGAACTCTTTAAAATTGGAACAATATAAAATTGTGATTGTTTTTGAGGCTTTTAAAAATTCCATAATTTAAAACTTGAAGTCTTATATTGTACTCGTTTTAAGTTCAAAATCGCTAAATTTGGACAGTGTTAATGATATATTTAATGATATGTTTTATGCTAGAAATGTTGTATTTTAACCGAGTTAAATCAAACACTAAACATTTTTTATTGTTGCACCTGTAATTTTTAAAATACTGAATTCCTGTTTTAAACATTTTCATTTTCCATTTTTTGCACAAACAGAATTGATTACGAGCAGATGGTATTCTGTGCCATCTTGATTTATCGACCGTCATATATATGTACTTCTTTTCCGCCTTCTTATTTTTAAACTAATGAAGATGTCTGGCTAGTGTGATTTATTTAAGCTTTTATTTTATTTAAATAATGAAATTTAAAAAAAATTTAATTGAGAATATAATTGATAACAGTGCTTATGTACGATGATTCTATGTTAACCAGGGCTTAAAACCATGCTTCAAAGTGTGAGCTATATTTAAAAATTAATAAAATTGCATTATTTAAACAATATACAAACTTCAATTGGCCAGCCAATGGTATCCTGGTGAATTTTATTTCACTCCCAAAATTTCTGCCAGATACCTCCTTTTATTTAAGAATAAGAAAGTGAAAAAGAAATACATGGAACGGCCGCTAATTCTTGACATCATGAAAAAATTGGGCAAAAATTATTATTACCAAGGCTTCTCGTTCGATCATCAACTTTAGGCAGCGATTGACTAGGTTATATTCGGATGTAGGCTAGACAAATGATAATTATTCGTATATCAAGTTACTTTCCGATCTCTTTATTGACAAAATGTTGGGGTATGTAATTATTCAGAATAGATTTTCGAATCCAATGTAATAAGGGCGAGTTTTAGCAACCCTCGTGAGAGATCGCGCGTGGAGCAAGTCTAGAAGTAACCTGAACTAAATTAAAAATGTCAAGTCAATGTGAACCTTGAATGCATTTTTTTTCTGCTGCTTTCGATACAAGTAATTCCCTTTCAGGGCAGCCTGATGGATTCTTGAAAAGTTTTCCAATAACCTTTGAGAACCTTTGAAATCTAAAAAAATGTTTCAAAACTTTATTATCGACAGTCTGGCAAAAAATATGCAATCAAAAGTTTCTCCCTTGAGAAAATTTGTGTAGGGACGACGCACAAGATAGATTTTCGAACAACTTAATGATCAGTCCTAACATATTCTATCATCGTGACGAAGGGCTTTTTCTAAAGAATTTCTTGAAATACATTTTCAGCAGCAACAGAAAACATCATTCACTCTGGATAAGTTGGAAGGCGCCCTCGGGGAAGATGACAAAGAGATTTGAGTTCAATTGGCAAATAGAGGTGCCAGAGCCTCTTCGCACTGGATGTATTTTCGATCGATGGACCGAAGAAAAGGATAACACGGAAATAGAATTGAACTGTATGTTCAAGGTCGATGAATACGGCTTTTTTATATACTGGCAGAGTGAAGGAAGAGTACGTATAGAACTCTCATTAAACCTCCTTTTATAGTTTTTTTTTTCCTATACTAATGAGTACAAATCTTTTGTTACTAATGTGAATGCAAAAAAACGAGAATTATTTTTTTTTATTTCAGTTTGCTTTTTTTATCCTTAATGAGGCAGCGGCTTTTATTCCAAAGTACACTTTAGGAAAAAATAATGCAAACTTCTAGCCTGAATAAATAGCAATCAGAAAGAATGTTCACTTCACTTGCAGTTTTATTGAAAAAATTGTAATACAAGCTACATGTTTTAGAAGTTCCTAAATATTTCATAGATATATCATGTTGATTAATAGTTTGCTTATACCTTGTAGTTCTTTATCCTAGACAATAAATAATGTTCTTTTACTACGTCTATATAAATGCCGTGAACGAGCCCTTCCCTATTTTCATTCCAGTTTGGATATATTTTCTTGTTTTGTTTTTGCAAAACGTCAATACCCAACTGATACTAAAGAATAAAAGCAGCTATTTGAAAATTACCATTTCAGAAACTCTCATTTTTTGAACCCCGTAGCACATCTTGCTTTATCCATCATAAATATGTGCATACATTTTATCGCAATATTATAGGATGGAGACGTCATCGAATTATGTCAAGTGAGTGATATAAGAGCTGGCGGCGTACCCAAGGTACTGATAATTTTGATACTTTATATATTTTCGAAGAAGACTCTGAGTTTATGTGCTCATGATCTTCTTTTTTGACAGGACCCAAAATTATATGACAAATTTTGTGGAAAACATGGCGAACAGTTGGAGGAAAAAAGTCTAACTATTTGTTCTGGCGTTGACTACACCAACATTAACTATCAACATGTCGTTTGCCCCGATGCTGCTACAGCAAAAGTAATTATTTATTTGCAAATAATACTATTTAAATATTATTAAAGATCTAGAGTTATTGAAGTGTTGAAACAATCAATCTTCAGTCAATTAATTTCCAGAGTTCCTCTGGTAACAAAGTTTACATAAATAAAGGAAATCCTTGCATTCAACAGATATCAACAGATATGCATTAGCTATGTAGTATAAAAGTAAACTTGAACCGCAGAACGCGAATAGATTCATAAGCAAAAACTTAAACTGCATGCTAATAAGAGGCTGCTCTTTTCTTTGAAAACAAACAACGGTTCATTTTTTCCATTTTCGCAAACTTTTGACTTGATCTTCTAACTGCTTTATTTTTATAACTGAGTTTACATCAAAAATTTTATGTGGAAGATTTATTCTTTTGTTGTTCACGTCGCGGGATATTAAGTTACTTTTTTTTAAAGTACGAATCTGGAGAAGTATTTTACTTCCTTGAAAACTTGTTTCATATTGAAAGAGCTGAACGTGAAAGTAGAACAAGACCTGCTTATTGCCGAATAGCCATGACCATATTAAGTCCATAATATTTCAATACGAGCATCAAATTCTCTTGTAGAGTTTTACAATTCTAAAAAAATTGGAATTGATGAATATCTTGGGATTGATGAAAATTCCATGCAATTTTAACATAATTAAAATTAAATTCAGTTACATTCTTGGTCAATTTATTCGATTAATTTCAAGCCAATTTAACTGATTACATATTGACAGGGATTAATATTTTAAGATTTCTATCAAAAATAATAAGATTCGTATTAGTTCTAAGTTACTAAACCAGAAATTCTTAAAAATAAATTCCTTGAGAATACTCTCTCACCAGTACTATAATTCTGTGATTCACTTTTGCAGAAATAATTCTATAGACTTCATGATAGAATGTGATGCAATTCAAACACGTCAATATATTGTATGTCCATGAATTTGTTCTTGAAATACATAGAATAGACTTATAAATCGTAAGCTTCAGAGATGCATCAATTGAATATTTGTATTAATCCTTGAAGTATTAAGCAATATCCTGTCTCGAATTGAGATTTTCAATTTACAAGACGAAAATATTATCTAACTAATAACGTTTAGAATTTAGAGTCCTATACCTATTTAATTTCTTGATGCCTTTGAATTCGTAAGATGTTTTTTCTTGTGCCATTACAGATGAGTTCTTCAATGAGTTCTTAAAATGAAATACTACATTTCTTGTCTCTAAAGATTTCTTCCTCAGTTATTCTAGAAAAACAGTTCTAGACTTGCTTCGATACAGAAAAGTGTGAGAAATGTCATGAGAGTTTTAATCGATGAAAGTTGATTTTATTTTCAATACTTCCTTTTCTAGTTATAACCTGGTCTGTTTTTGATATAAATACGTTTTCGAAATATCATCAATCACTATATTTCTCTTTATTTGAGTAACGTTAATACATTATTACAGACGTGGTTGGATGGCATACGATCGATTACGCATAACGTGAAAGCCAACAATGTCTGCCCACTGACGTGCCTAAAAAAACAGTAAGTTTACAAACACCATTCAGTCTATTTCCTGATGCTTATACGATCCATTGCACAGACTCGTCGAGGGCATTTGTTTTCCTGAAAGAGAATTATGTTCCATCATTCCAGGTTTATCTTCGTGGCTGATCAGCTGACGTTATTTTTGAAAGCTAGAACAGATTTTATCTCTATACCTTGTGTCACTTTTTCATACTAAATCGCCACTTGCTACACAATATTATTTCTTTCTCATACAATGCAATGAAGCATAATATTTTTCATAAATATGAGGAGAGGCAGAAAAAGTTCAGAAAAATGTTTGGAATCGGTTTCAGAAACATAAATTCAACTTTTCCGCAATTTCATAATTTTAAAGCACGGGTAAAATTCCAAGGGTATGTTAGAACCCCTGAAGATTATTCGATTGAGTGAAGAATTTGAGAGTATTTTGATCTCATCTAACCTCGGGGTACTGACAGGGGAAGCTGAATATTTAAAAAGATAGAAAATAAGGCATACCTTAATATTTAAAAATAAAATATTTTCTGAAATTTTAGCTGGATGAGGCTCAGAATGCTGCTCGACCCCAATGGTAAAGTTCCTGTGAAAGTAGTAGCCAGAACTTTTGCTTCCGGAAAGACAGAGAAACTTGTCTATCAGTGCCTTTCTGACTTGGGCCTACCCAGTGGGAAGGTGAATATGAAATAAACTTATGCTAAGTTAAGGAAAATCTTTCAATAGACATCTTTCAAATCCTGCAAATGTTTTCTTCCAGAACGACGTAATTGAACCAGACGACTTCACATTCGATGCATTTTACGCTCTTTACCACAAAATCTGTCCACGGAATGACATTGAAGAATTATTTCAATCTATGTAAGTATGTTAAACCAATCGATTTATTCCCCTCTTCTATCACTGTTAACTTCCGCGAAAAGTTATAGTGTATAAGGTGTGTCTATTTGTTACATTCATCATGAAACTTGACCTGCGGCATTACAAAACTTATATCATCTTCTAATTAAAAATAATATTTGAACAGATCGCCTGTTTGTCAAGAATTTTCCACGTGTACTTTGAAAATAGATTCTTGAAGGAAGTATACATTAAAGAAGAAACTATTATGCTTCTAAATCCTGTTTTATCTTTCAGAATAAAAATTTAATATCTCGATTTACATTCCTTTGTAGTACGCAAGGAAAAGCCGACACCATAAATCTGGACCAGTTAATCACTTTCTTGAATGAAAAGCAGCGCGACCCAACCTTAAACGAGATCCTTTATCCATTATACGATGAAAAAAGAGCACTGGAGATCATCAAAGACTACGAACCGAACGAGTCTGCAAAAACTCAAAGTACGACCTTGTTTTCTTTTCTCTGATCACTACTTAACCTTTTTCAAGACAGATCACCGCTCGAACGGATGCGATTTTGAATTGAAATAATACTATCCGCATTTCATTGGTTGTACGCCATCCTTTCAGAAACTATCACGTCCTTTCAGAAACGATGACGAAGGACGGCTTCATTCGCTACCTGATTTCCGACGAGAATGCTCCTGTGTTTTTGGATAGGCTTGATGTCTACATGGATATGGATCAGCCCCTTGCACACTATTATATAAATTCCAGTCACAACACTTACCTCAGTGGCAGACAGTTTGGCGGCAAAAGCAGCGTTGAAATGTACAGACAAGTTTTACTAGCCGGTTGCAGGTAATATGATTAAAAAATGTATCATTCCTGATAGTAATTACTATTTATAAATTGTATTGAATGATCAACGAAAATTGCTTATGTTCCCATTTAATGCGACATATAATTTTCGAAGTAATTTTTGATGCTGAACACGAATCAACTCTCCAGTTGTGACCACATAGTAAAGTGTAGTTGAATAGATATTTGAAATTCGAGTTTATAATAAAAAAAATTTCAACCATTTTTTTAGGGGTATTTTAAAAGTATTTTAGACATATTTCGGGTTACTTTGATGCGTTTTTGAATGCAGATTTATAATATCACAATATAAAAAAGTGTATGATTAACAGGGAAATAAGTGGGGTAACCACGAAGGAATAGTAAGGAGTGGTATCACCCCATGTGTTTCGTGAGTAGAGGTGGGACGAGCGACGTCCAAGAATTCGTTAATGCTTGCCACGAATGACAACTTAATAGCCAAATCGTGCACATGCGCAGAGCTGTTTTCGCAGTCACATGTTATACCCACTCCCGGACGTTATATTTTGACATCTCGATACATATGTAGGTTATGTTCGTTTGTTTATGTTTGTTCAAGACACAAGTTCAAAACTTCCAACGCGTGTTGACATCGTTGACATGGCAACCGCCAGTGCGCATGTGCACGATTTGGCTTTTAAGATGTCATTCGTGGCAAACATTAACGAATTCTTGGACGTCGCTCGTCCCACTCCCCACTTACAGGGATACTACTCCTTACTATTCCTTCGTGGGGGTAACTTAAAATTACTAACTCTGGAGTTTTTGAGTTGTTGATAACGAATTTGAAGTGAGATTTTCAATATTCGAAATAACTGAGCCAATATCATGAAGATAAAAACACTTCTTTTTATAAGCGGCCTTTCATATTGGCTCAGACATGGGAAATTTTGAAAATCTGACTTCTTATTCGTTATCAGCGACCCAAGAAACTCTAGAGTGGTTAATTTTAACTTATCATACTGATTTTCTTGTTAATTATACATGTTTATATATGGTTCCTTATGGATAATTTTGACCCATTCGGAAGGTTATAACTATTGTAAAAAATTGGTTATATTTGAAATCTACGTAGAAAAACGCATCAAAACGACTCAACATATTTCTGAAAGATTTGCGTTTTGACCCTTAAAAAAAGAATTAACAATTTTTGTATTAAAGAATTGAGTTGAAAATATGTGTTAAAATACATCTTATCGCAAAAAATGAAAGGGAAGATACGTGTTCGCCATTCAAAAATACGTCGGGAACGATATATCGAATTGAATCGCAACATAGGTCATTTTTGTTGAACACTGATATTTAAAGTCACAGCTGTGTTCCTTTCTTCAAACAGTAAAAGATTTTACGATTTCGAAAATAACAAATGACAGTTTAGTTCCTCAATTTTTCGTTTAAAAATGGTAAAATAAAACGGTAAAAGGGGAGGAGTAGATTTTTAGATTAATCTAGAACTCCCGTGCTGTTTATTTAAATAACGCGTTCGTTTCGCAACACTGCTCCGACCCAGGTCGCTGATCAATCTCTCTAACAAGCAACCCACTCGAAGAGCTTGACAAAATCAACATGTAAAGCTTTCCATGCGGGCCCATTAGTATCCAAGGTCTTTCGTTTCAGGTGTCTCTCAATCCACTGGCTCTCTTCATGTTATTTCTTATAAACTATTTGTCGCCACTTTTTTGTCCTGGCATACGACTTTAGCTTCGTTTTCGTCCCTACATTTCCTCATGCAAGCCCTTGTGTTTCTCTGGCTTTTTATATGAATTATATTTACAGATTAAAATTTTACAATTCATTTTACAGGCCTCCAAATCAATTTTAAATTATATCTCATCATCAGCTTCAATTTTAAACAATGATATTTTCTGAAATTTAAATTATTTAATTTTCTGCCTATAGAAATTGTATAACATTGAATTTTTTAAATTTCCTATGCATTCTATAGAATCATACGCATTACACTCAACAATTTTAAATTTTATTATCCACACACAATTATGAATTTTTTATTTCTCCGAGATTTAATACACCTTTTTAAAATTTTACGTAGACTCATACATTTTTCGATTTTTCTTTGATAAATCTTGTCAAATTTAAATGGGTTAAGTTTGAAGTTTACCTTCAAACTTGCTTTTTCAACTTGAATTTTTCTAATATTTTAGTCATGAATATTTCAAGTTTATTATGATTAAATTAAAGTATATGTAATTGCTAATGTTTTTAATTTGGCGTTTCTTAAAATTTGGAAAAGATTTTACGCTTTTGAAGAAACTTGGTATTTTCTTATATTTTAGTTCTCAATATTCTAAGTATATTATTGCTAAATTAGAAATATATTCAATTTTCAATATACATTTTCAATATTTCCAATTGCGTATTTCTTCAAATTCAGAAAAGAATGAACTTTATTCATATTTTGGAATAATTCGAATATCTTTTTTACAAGGGGAATTTCTACAGCCCATAAAAATGCGTTTGGATTTATACTCCTTCCAGTAATGGGTCATTAACAAACTTGTAATAAACTAAAGTAATACAATGTTCTTTTCAGCCATTTTTGAGAGAAACGGCTTTAAAAGAATCCATGCACGTTACATTTACAGCGATGCAATAGTCTTTTAAAATCCAGTTAAATGGTGGTAGCGCTCCGACTTTGTAACAGGAAAGTCTGGGCTCAGTTCTTGCTCCCTGAATTTTTCGCAAATTTTGTTTTACCTAATTTTCTTTATTGCAATTGACTATTACATTTATTGAAATCAAGCCTAAATATTCATTTTAAACAATTTTTTTATATTAAAAACTTCGGGTTTTCAACCTTGATCACTTCCGAAATTAATAATACTTCAAGGATACGTCAGTACCACGGCATCCTTGAAAAATTCGGATTCCTCATGCGATTTTTTGTTTAAGACCATTACTTTAATTTAAAAAT
>CAKNYM010052623.1:495903-507662 GCA_932195095.1 Andricus curvator | reverse complement strand
ATATATATATGAGTAAAATAAGATTTAAATTTGAATCAATGTTCATAAATTATAATTTTTATGTATGTCCAATTATAAAGTCTATTATTTATGCATTCAATGTTGAAAAGGTCTGTGTTTTAAGTGCATGATTAAATCTTATTTTACTCAAAAAAGGTTTTCTATCTGAAATAGTACAATTTTAAACGATTCAATTGGTCCTTTTACAAATACATGAAATGTTTAATTGGAAGTATTTAATTTTTAAGGTCGTTCACGGTTATGAATTTTGATCGCTTAATTTTGAATTTTCAACATTATATTTTAATTTAAAATCCTTAGTGTTCAAAAGTTTAATATTTGAAATTATTCATTTTTAAATACTTGGTGTTTAAAATTATTCAATAATTATTAATAATTGTTCAAGCTCAATTTGAACTTATTCTGTTTTGAATCTTTATTCAATTTCAAACTATTTAGATTTGAAAACTCTTAGTGAACAAACTTTTCAACAAAGAAATCTTTTGTCTTCTTTATCCATTTTTTATTGTTTTTATTTTCTCTAATACTTGAAAATGCATGTATTTAATTTTTATACATATCAAATTATCCCCTTTTATATCACTTTCATTTCAAATTATTATTGGAAAATATAAAACAAATAAGGTAAAATTATTTTTTTTTCCTTAAAAAGGAGTATATCAATTTCCATTAAATTATGTACTATGATGGTAATGTGAAAGGGGATAATTATATACGTATAAAAATGTAATACATGCAATTTCAAGCATTGAGAAAGTAAAAACAAAAAATCATTAAAGTAGACAAAACTCGAATAAGGGACCTCTAAATCATCTCCGATTTATTTTAATTTGTTGATTAAAAAGGTCCTGATTAGGCTAGTGTGCGTATTCAGTTCCAAAAATAATTTTTGTTTGTCTTATAAGATGAATGGCCCTTATTGTTATGCATTGATATTAGAAATAATCAATTTTTCTTGTGTTTTAATAACTTTGATACAACTTCTGTAATTTAATGCTTTTGGAACTACAAATTTTTTCCCGTCGATGCACTGGACACTTCTTACGAATTGCATTTGTTAGTTTTTTTTAGTTATTGTACTATCACAAGCACAATTTTTAAATTTTTCAAACAGAATCACTCACTAATCTTCTCATGATGTGACTAAAAATCCGCTACACTTTACCACTTTTACTGAAGGAAATCCTACCATGATCTGGTGTCTTATATGCCTTACACGGGAATATGTCGACATTCCATGGGAACACCATGCATGTTTACAATCGTGTATTATGATGAATATTTGCGTAGATGTACATATAACCACCCATAGAATAGTGAGTATGGGAAAACCATTCAAAGACCCTTATGTAACATCAAAAGTGCGAAGCAGCTTGTTTCATTGCCGTCTTATGCAAGACAGTTACTCTCATATGACGAAATTAGGTTTCTGTGAAAAGTCTTGATGCCACTCGATAATTAGTTCCCAGAATTTTCTCTCTTGCGACCTCGATATATACTATTGCAAACTCTAATTTATGCAAATATTTTATCCTGTATTCTTTTATTGCCGGCTGCTTTACAGCCTCAGAAATGATTCAAAATGTATTTGTAATCTTATGGGAAAATGGGTTGATGTTCATTTTAAAATTGAAAGCTATTACATTTTTGTAAAATATTATTTACATCGCATCACTTTTAAAAGTTAAGGAAACATATGTGGGCTTCCACATGAAAAGGGCCCTTACGGTCGGTTTGGAGTTACGTCTAGGTTCATATTGTCGGATAAATTGCCAGAAAATCAAGCCTAAGATAAACACTTCAGGTTGAGAAATATTGGAACATCGAAAAACTATTTTTCAAGAAAAACGCATCTAAAGTTGGCTAGTACTATAAGCGCACGTGTTATACTTTTTCTTTGAACATGAAATGTACCCACTTTTTGATGCTTTCCTATAATCATGACCCACCTAAAAAAAAAATTATAATTTTGACCCTGACTTAAAAAAACGTAAATAGGTCCTAAACTAACCACGGCCATAAGGGCTCTTTTCATGCGGACGCCCACATATGTAGATGTGAAGGATAAGTTAAAAAGAATGTTGATTATCTAACCAAAAGGAATTTTGATTAGATTGAAGATAATAGAGATCTCAAATCACCTACGCAGTATTTTTTCCTTGAAGAAAGAAAACAAAACAACATTAGGAAAATATTTTTATTCGTTTCAACCACATCAGCAGCTGGACCGAGCTACATTCGTAAATAAGTATAAAAACATGACTAAATTGTACATCAGTATAAAAACACTTATCATGGGAACAACATAATCGTTTCATGATGCGTAGGAATAAAAACGAATGGAGAAATGGATAATTCTTCAAAAATTGTATACGGTATGTAACAAGATCCTGAATTCACTTAGGATCTTGAATATGACACAATGACCAGTAGAAGTTTCCATTTCAGCAAGTTCTCAGTCACATGGTTCTTCCCAGACTTTGTTTTGGGCTGGTTGTGGAATATAGGTAGGTTGCTTAATCTGGGGCTGGCTGTATTTTATCTGCGGAATTTTGATCTGATGAGACTGTGGGAGTGGAGCGTATTTTATAGCAGCATTTGAATCACAGGGAGAAGGACACGGTTGTTGCCATCCAGATGATTGTGGTTTTTGCCAACCAGATGACTGGGGTTGCTGCCAAACAGATGACTGATGCTGTTGCAAGGCAGACGATTGTGGTATTTGCCATCCAGACGATTGAGGTTGTTCCCAACCAGATGATTGAGGCTGTTGCCAACCAGACGACTGTGGTTTTCGCACAACAGATGCCTGTGGTTGCCACCCTGATGTATACTTTGGTTCTTGATAGCCAGTTAATTCTGGCAATTTCTGTTTTTGCCAGCCAGATGATTGGGGTTGCTGCCATCCAGATGATTGGGGTTGCTGCCATCCAGATGACTGGGGTGCCTGCCAACCAGATAATAGTGGTTGTGGCCACACAGATGACTGCGGTTTCTGCCAACCATTTGACTGCGGTATCTGCGAACCAGATGATTGTGGTTTCTGCCATCCAGTTGACTGAGGTTGCTGCCAGCTAGATAATTGTGGCCGTTGCCATCCAGAAGACTGCGGTTTTTGCCAACCAGTTGTCTGTGGCACCTGCCAAGCAGATGGCTGAGGTTTCTGCCATCCAGTTGACTGTTGCTGCCATCCAGAAGACTGCGGTTTTTGCCAAACAGATGATTGAGGTTTCTGCCAACCAGTTGACGGTTGCTGCCATCCAGATGACTGCGGTTGCCATTGAGTTGTTTTTTGCTGCTGCCACCCAGATGATTGTGGTTGCCATCCAGCTGTTTTTTGTTGCTGCCACCCATTTGAGTTTGGTTGCTGCCATCCAGATAATTGCGGTTTTACGTGGGAGACGGTTTGCTTTGAAACATATGAATAAAATGGACTATAAGTAGGTCGATGAATAAATTGCCCTTATGAAATGGCCTACTCCAACTTACTTTGTTTGCAGGCTGCCAGAGTTGGGAGTTTTGTTCCGGAGGACAAGGTGTCGTGTGAGTAGCATATCTTTTCGATTTAACTGATTCTTCTTCTTTTTCTGTCGGCTCCTTTTTTACGGCCGCTGAGTAGACGCCCGATAGACACAGTAAAACTAGAATCTAAAAATGATATACATTAAGTAATATGATAATGGTAATGGTCGGTTAATATATCAGATATCAGTTATCTACTAACTAAATCCAAGGCGTCAAATTTTGATCAAAAACTGGATCAGTTCGTTGCTGTGTGAAAAACAATTGACATATATCTACGTAGGAAAATCTGAATGTAGCTGCAATTTTCATTTTAGTAGTTATGTGCTTTTCTGTTGTTTGTGTCAAAGTTTGAATTGACCCACTTTTGGATCAAAATTTAACGGCTTGGGACTTAGTGTATATTCATTAGATAAAGTTCGATATGAAATTTAAAGTAATTTTCAGTCTCAATAAAATATTGCAAATGAAATTGCTAACATTTGAAATAAATCTATATGTAAATTAAAACTTAGTTTGAGCTTGGCATAACTTTTCTTATTTTAAATCTATCTTGCACACTAGTGTTTTTATAGGTTAAGAAGCGACAAATAATTTTAAGAGCCTCTCTGAAATCATAAAATAAAGAAAAAATCAATTTTAATGTGAGACTACTGTCAGATTCACTTTTAACGGAAAAAGTGTAGCAAATTTTAGTAACTTATTGTTACAGTGAACTACACGAGGATGCTGCTTTTCCGTATAACTATTCACTTAATTAACTCTCGCATTATCTCCGTTCGATCTGAATCTGTGTGATAATTAAAATCATTACAATTGTAAAGTCTACTATGTAGAATTTATATAATAAGATCTAGTTTAATTTTTAAAAATTACTTACAATGCTTGTTATTGTACACAAATAGTTACTTATCTCAGTAAATCTTCTAGCCATTTATCTTTTTTAAATAAGCATTACATTTCTATTCAAATGGGTAAAAAGATGATTCAATATTTGAAGTTGTTTGTCATCAAGGTACCTACGTAGCGTTTTGGTTGAAATGAAAATAGGTACGCAAAAATAGCCCATTAAATCCCTCTAATGAATTTTGAAATGAAAAGTATTTCAATAATGTCTAATGAATTTTTAAATTGATACAAGGTATGAGTATTTTCGAAATTCCCGCTGACATTCGATGTGAAAAAATAACTTAAGATTAAAATTGCGTAAGCCTGAGTAAACGGCTAAAAATAATTTCAACCACGTGAAAAGATAATAATTTTTTTCAATTGAAACATACAGATATTGTAAAACAGAACACCCTTCAGTAAAGAGAAATAAGCAACTAAATCATAACATGTATCTCATTGCCGAAAACGGACCTGAGTATCATAAAAACAAGCAGAAAATTTCGACACACGTTACTTGGAAAATAGGATAAAATAAGGTTAAAAAGTTCCATTTATTGTTTTTAAATCATGGGTATTAAGTAGAAAAAAATTAGAGAAAAATTATTCAGTAATATAGACTACGGGAAACGGTTGTTAGTTTTCCGAAAAGGTATATAGAACATGCATCTTGAGTAAAAGTAATCTTAGCAGACAAACTAAATAGATCTTTTTTCCTCCATATGGATTTTTTGAGTTCTATGTGCAAATGAAGCTGAAATTTCTGTGAATACGGTATATAAAAGTTATATAGCCTCATTTGGAAGTATTTATCTGATGAATATATAATATATACATATATATATATACATATATATATATATATATATATATATATATATAATAAATACTTATATAGTTGTTAATTTAAATTGAGGTGAATTCTCTTTTTTATATTTATGACATGAATTTTCTGTAATGTTTTTTCAGGATTCCTCTTATTTAAAACTGTATCTATTAATTTATAATAGGAAAAAGTATTACTTTCAATTTAGAAAAGCCTTTAAATGATTTTGTATCAAACGAAAAGTGTAACTCTAGTAACAAATTTTAATAATCCAACAGTAGAATGTCCCTTCAATATCAAAATTGTTTGTCAAGAGAATCATTTCAAGAAACGCACCAAAGGTTAGAATTAGTGATGCATGTCGATCATTTTTGGACAAAATCGAGATTTGCTTCAAACATAGTTAGATGGAATTGAAATGTAATGGAGATCAAGAATTTTTAATGAAATAAGTCGATCGAGACGAGACGATCATCTCGACTTGAGTGATCGTTTGTCTCGATGTGATGAGTATGGTGTTCAAGGTTTTAATTTAATCTGACGAGATTTTGGAAAATTTTTTAAATGATTGACATGCATCACTAGTTAGAATGTTTAAATGGTAACTGAAAATAATTTTATATTTTGGTCATTGTAGGCAATAACTTAAGTTGATCTGTTACTTTGAGGACGATTATGGTGTTTTATATATAAGAATTCTTTTAAGATATTGAAGCACAAAATCGTTGTTCACTACTGCTGCAAATTGAAGCTTACAATCATGCACTATAAACCCAGCGACAAGAGTAATAGGTAGTAAAATCCATATTCTCTTTAGAATAATTCACTCACCGACGATCTGATCATGATTAAGAACTTAATTTTATTTTTCATCCAAAGAATGATAGGACCCGACGCTCGGGCGAAACTAGAAGTACCTAGAGATTGTCTCTCAGTTTTATAAACTTTTGCTCCATTTGGATAGAGCAAGTTTCTCATTAAGTAGAGTCGATCGATGCCAAATGAAATTCCCTTACGGGGTATAAAAAGTGGTCGCAAAAGTGATGCAACGGTCGCGCCCAGATATTTCCTGAATAAATGCACTTAGTTCTGTAAGAGTCCACACTGGATTTTAGAACAACATGCGTGGTTTCAGGTGTTCTTGGATATGATTAAGGACCTCCCTCGAAAATGGACAGAAACCCACGACTTGTTCTTTTCTGACATATTTGGAACGGTATTTTTGTTTGTTGTAACTCAAGAAATCGTGTAATGAAAACAAATGAGATTTTGATAGAGGCAGCATAAAAATATCTATATTGCAACAATAATAGGAAATCATTTTTAAAAATGTTAAGAAATATAGTAAAATTCATTTCGAAATAGAAAGTAACAGAAAACAAATTGTTTTGATTAACTTCTTTTTTCAATTATCATAATGTTTCTTGCTTACAAAAATTTATTTAATAATGAAGATATTAAAAAATATGAGGCATTCTTTGTGCATAAATCTGTGTAATTTTCTTTAGTTTTCTCCTGTCTCCCTAAATCAGCAACATTTTTTCACCTTTTTGTAAAATTTGTCTCATGCTATCACTGGCAACATAATTCTAGAACAATTAGAAAAAAATTATTTCTTGTTGAATTTGAATGACTAACATTGGCTATTGTTTATACAAATTCTTGATACAATTAAGTCGTGCTTTTTATATAAATTTTTCATAAAATCAACAAATAAAAATAGGAGTCAATTTTTGATAAGCAAGTAATTAAGTGCCATTAAAATCCAGTAATTTTAATGTCCAAATATCCTTTACAAATGAACAATCTACAATATTCAGTTTTTTATTAATAGAATTTGTCTATAATATTTATCATTAAAATGTAACAATTCTTTTTATGCGATACCTGCTGCGCATTAAATCAAGCTTGATTGAGCATAGGAAGAAATTTCACAAGAAGATTAAAAAAAGTTGCAGATTTCACAGTTTGCTACTAGTGACAATGACAGCGCAAAAAATAAAAAGTTCTCCATTTAAAAAAAAAAGGAAATTTACCTTTTTTTTAATCTCTTTCCGGACAAAATTTTGTTTTAAAGTATTATTTCATCAAAATTTATAAATTTACCTCTAATATGTCTATGTTTCATCAAAATCCAATTATTAATCTCAGAAATATCGATAATTTAAAAAAATACTACCCCAAAATTGACTATAATTCAACTCCTGCAATTCTGAAAATTAAAAAAAAACCTTCGAGCTTCAAATGTCTCTTACATATTACTATAATATGAGCTCATAAAAATCGTCTATTGAACTTGTGTACGAAACCTATTCAGAAACTGGCTTATCGCAATTATAACACTTTAGAAACTAGAAATCGATATGTGAATAAATTCGATAATAACAAAGTACACTACAAATTCTACAATTGTTTAAAAATTTTATGATTTGAAATTTTTCAAATCTATAGCAACTACTTAAAATAGCTACTCTTTAGCTATGACATACTTTACTTTTATACCACCTAAACGACAGAAAATGCGCCAATCATTTTTCGATTAACCTTGTGTCATTTTTTAGCCAAAGCCAGAGTGCCGAACCACAGTCCAGACTGCGCTGTAACATTACCGCCTCGGGAGTGCCGAACCAAAACAGTAAAACCGTAGCCCCTCAATTGCCGAGCCAGGTTCTACGCAGCCCAGAGGAAACCAGTGTTAATCATGCAGTCTAGACATCTTCTAGGTATTACATAGTGTACTATTATCCCATTTAAATAAAAAAATGTGCCAACTAGTCTTCGATTAAACCTTTGTCATTATTCAGCCAAAGCCAGAGTGCCGAGCCAGAGTCAAAACTGCACCGTAACATCTCCGCCCCGAGAGTACCGAGCCACAGTAGTAATACCGTCGGTTCGAGAATGCCGAGCTAGGGTCTGCGCATCGCAGGGAAAACCGCTGTTAATCGAAAAAAAAAACAATCCTTTAGGCTTAAACTTGTGTCATTTTCCAGCAAGTCAGAGTGCCGAGCCAGAGTCTAGAGAGCGCAGTAACATTGTTACCCCGAGAGTGCCGAGCTAGAGTTTACGAAGCGCAGTGACATCATCGCCCGAGAGTACTCAGCCAGAGTCTACGCAGCGCAGTGGAATTTAATTTGAGCCAGTGGACCACTGAAAACCATCCAGGGTAGCCAGCATCCAAGAGATGAAGTAATTTGAATTTATCTTAGCAAAACGACAAAAAAACGCGCAAATTCTTATTCGAATAAACTTGTGTAATTTCTTAGCCATAGGCAGACACCAAGCCAGAGTCTAGAGAGCGTATTTTCAACGCCGTCCCGAGAGTGCTGAGTCAGTGTCAGAGCAGTAAAACCTTCGCCAGGTTCTACGCAGTGCAGTTATAACCACTGGCAATCATTCGCAAAGCCGTCATTTAGGTAAGACGTAGTGTACACTTATTCCATTATTGTGACAAAAAACGTGGAAATGTTACTTTGATTAAACTTGTGTAATTTTTCAGCGTACACCAGAGTGCCGAACCGGTGTCTAGGGAGAAAAGTATCATCTACACCTCGAGAGTACCGAGGAAAAGTGTAGGGGGCGCATTAACAGCGCCACCCCGAGAGTGCTGAGTAGAATAAACATCATTTGGGGATGACATAATGTACTTTTATCCCATTAAAATGACAAAAAATGCTCAAAGTATCCTTGGTAACACAGTGTGATCAACGTCTCCTGTATTGGTATCATCGAAACGGCCGCAAAGAAGAGTCTTTCTTCCACTCATGACTGCTGATGACCTAGAGCCTGCAGCACAACCAAGTAAAAGTGCGCAAATACCCTCATCATATGAGATACATAAGAGCAGGCCCGCAATTAAATGAAATAGGACTGGCACTTCGAAGGTCATTAAGAATAGCAGTAAGGTGAATCTTAACGAGGAAAGTATCAACAAATTTACTATAAAAACTGGACTGCGCGTCATCGTTCGAAAAACGGACAACGGTCAATTCAACGAGAAATTACAATGTCCGATACTGATTTGGTCAAGATTTTGAAAAAACAGAGTCGAAATGAAAAAAACACGTTTTTAACACTTTTGAAGCCTCGTTAAAGAATAATGCGACGTGATGGAATGTTCTACACGGAGAAAAATAGATATTGAAAAGTAGATATTAAAAACTTTGATATTTACCCATAATATACAGATATTACGGTATAATATCTAATATCTTCTATTCAATATACAAGATGTTAAAGGGCAATTTCTGTTTATATTGAAAGGATAAAATATGTGATATTAACCGTTAATATCTAAGATATTAGAAAAGCGAAATTTTATCGGAGCAATGTCGTCGACGTGTGGCGTGGCGTCAAAAGATTTTAACACCGCTTTGTCCGTATCTTGAGCAATCGTCGTGTGTGTTGTGGTTTTTCGGTTATATATTGCGTGCAAAATTTTGGCGGAAAATAGATTAAGTGTTTTTTGACATGGATATCATAATTTTCTAAAGAAAATTAGGACTTGGCGCTACAGGCATCACTTATGTTAGCCTTGAACAGCGTATTATTATCAATGCTTGAGGATTCGGACATCAAGAACAGAGCAAAATCCTTTTGGATTTTATAGAAATTGGCATGCTTTACAGGTAATTTTTGCATAATTAAAAAAAAATCTGTTGAATATCTTAGATTCTGCCCTTTGATATCTTGGATATTGTCAGGTAAAATCTTCTTTTTAATATCTATGGATGCTCTACTTCAATATCTAGATTTCTGTCCCATAGTTGAATCGCTAAGATATTAACTAGTAATATCTAGATAGTCTTCTTCAACATCTATTTTTCTCCGTGTATGTACACTGAGAAAAATGGATTATACGAACTGGATAATATAATTGAATTTCTATACACCGTATAGAAAAGTATATTATCGTGTATAATCTATAATATTTTTCTAATATATGAAGATGTTACCAAATATAATCTCTAGACGTTACATTCTTATAATTTTCAGGCATTAAATTGTAACATCTCAGATTTTAAAATATCCAGGCGTCTGTGTAGTCTCATATGGTACGTAGCATCGTGGCGCGTGTCATATGCATCCGTTCGCATTAAAACAAGTAATAATTTAGTTATAAAATGATTATTAGTGCTAAATCACACGTGATTTAGATTTAGAAAATGGGTAAGTTTATGTTTCTTTTCATTACACATCACTGCCACTTGTACAAGTGCAGAAACTTAGCCTCCTTTACTTTCGTTTTTGTAGTCTAATGATAGCCACTTTCCTGCTTCTTGTGCATTTAAAAAATTGATATTTGTTTCCAGTTCTACTTCAAAGCTCGTCTATCAAAATTTTGTATAAGTTTATAAATACGTTTGCAAAAATTATTATATATATTTGAGGTTATCTAATGAACCAGGATTCTAATATGGATATTAGATTTTAAAATCTTGGATTATATATTGTATTATCTCAGATTATAAAGTTTAATAATCCAAGATATTATCCTGTAACATCTATTTCTTAATACCTATAGATTGTAGTTCTAATAATCTGGATCGCTGTCCGATAGTTAATAGTCCAAGATTATATCCGGTAACATATTTTTTATTACCGGGTATAATCCATTTTTCTCAGTGTAGGCTCAAATCAAAGCTTGAATCTTAGACTCAATAAATGTTAGGAAAAATACTCTATGCTAATCATTTATTGTGGTGTAGCACAGGTTTTCCAGCCGGGCGCGCGTAAATCTTGCTTCACCGTTTCACAAGGGGGCAATACATATTCCTGTGGAACCTTGCTCCCGTTCTTCAAAGTTCGGTTCTCGGTCAACTCTCTGAAAAAGATTTGTTTTTCTGGAAAAAAAATATTGAAATTTTTCCAAATTTTTCGTTCCGTCGTTAACTGAATGTAACTTCTTGTTCCATGCAAGGAAAGAATTGCACAATTATATGCTGATAGGTTAATACGATTCTATAGAAATATACCTCTACAATCAGCTTATAAACTTTGCAAAATAGTAATTATTTCAGATGTTACTTGAAATTTAAGAAAAAATTACAATTTTCACTATTTTTGAAAAATTATCTTAAAAATTTCCAAAATGACGTCATACTGGGCTCAATTCAATCAGAATTAATATACTTTTCAACCTGTTTTAAAGAAAATGTTGTGAACTTGAAACTCATAAAATTAAAAAGTTTCACGTTCTAAAAATCGATGTCCACATATTATACTAAATGGTGGTAGTGCATAATATATAAATATTCGAGTTGACATATATAAATCTGTAAAAACTTATCTTTTGCCTTATTTCGAAACGGGTACTTATGTACAGGGTACACTAGGGTGGTTCAAATTTATATGTAAAAATTCGACTCTCGATTTTTGCTGATACACCCCCCCCTCCCCAATTTGTTCTTTTCCCGGAAAAAAAAATTTCGTAATTTTTTTTCAACGTTAACCCCTGCACCCCTACTCGGTGGGTTTCCTATCACCACTACGTAGCGCGTCCTCA
>CAKNYM010052623.1:457570-490903 GCA_932195095.1 Andricus curvator | reverse complement strand
GGCGGTCTCGGGTAGATGAGGCAATGAACTTTCGAGTTCGAACTGCTTATCTATAATAATAACCCCTGCACCCGGGCTTTTGAAATTGACATGGGGTTTTAAATGGGAAAAGCTCGTTTTAAAAAAAAATGGGAAAAAGAAGTACTTGTTATAAGCTTTTTGTGAATTAAAGTATAGCCACCTCTCAAGGAGTATTGAAGGAATAATTGCCACTCGATAGCTTTTAATTTTGACACCCCAATTCCCTTTCAATTTGCCGGAAAATGCCCAAAAAAATGAAAAATAGCAGTTTTCTATCAAATTCATACTTAAGACGGTATTTTTTTTTATTTTTTAACATGAATTATTTTTAATCGATAAATGACGAGTCCCCAAGTATTTTTTCAATCATTTTAAATTACCTCAATAATTATTATTTGTTTAAAATGACCCAAAAAATGAAAATTAGCAGTTTTCTATCAAATCCATACTAAAGACGGAATTTTTTGAAATTTTTTAACATGAATCATTTTTAATCGATAAGTGACGAGTTTGCAAGTATTTTTTAAATCGTTTGAAATCGCCTATATAATTATTATTTGTTTGAACAATTTTTCCCTCCTGTAAATTGTGAAAAGTTGAAATTTAAGAATTTTTAGTTAGATTAAAATCAAATTCAAAATCCTATTTAACGTCCAATACTCAACTTAATTTATAGAATCCCTGAAAATAAAATAAGAATCCAACGACAAAATTTGGATAACCACCACAAAATACTCCTATTGTAATTTTTAAAACAAAAAAATGTATTTCTTTGGACAAAAATAAAAAAGAGGAAAGAAAACTGAGAAGGAAACCAAACAAATCCCCTTCATTCTCTTTTTTATTTCTTTCGTCTTTTTTATTCTTATCATTATCAAATCACAATTTGAAAGCATTTATAATGTTTACCAACGTTTAGATTTAAATTAGCAGTTCGAACTCGAAAGTTCATTGGCTCACTTACCCGATTCGGGTAGTCTTTCTAGGTGGATATTTACGACAAATGTGGGCCCACCACACCCACGACGGGCCAACAGCACGCGTATTCCTGAACGGTCACCCATCCAAGTACTAACCGCGTCCAACAATGCTTAACTTCAGTGATCTTACGAGAACTGTTGTTTTCAGCGTGGTATCGCCGTTGGCTTACTGTTAATATAATAATGTTAACTATAATAATTGATCGTACTAGCATAAATTTTGTTTAATTTATACAAATCAGTTTTCAAATTAATAGATAACTTCTTTTGTTTTTTAATATAAAGCATTTCCATAAATTCTCTCTTTCTCTCATTACTTTCACTATGTAAAATTTCAACATTATCCCAGTCAAACTCATGGTCAACATGAACAAACACTTTTGTATGCCTGGCAAGAACACTCTTATAACAACGTCCTAAACGAACATCACTTTTGGGTTTCTCCATCCTAGCATTAAGAAGTCTGCCAGTCTGTCCCACGTAAGTCATCTTACAGATCTTGCAAGTGATCTTGTAAACAACACCGCCTTTTTAAAATTTATCTAAAGGATCTTTAAAAAAAGTTATTATTGAATCCATTTTAAATGGTATACGAAAAATAATATGAATCTTAAATTTTTTCAACATAAATTCAATAGTTTTCGAAATTTGACAAAAAAACGGGAGAACAAAAGTATTAAGAGAACTATCATCTCTCAATTCCTTCTGATTATTCGCAGATAAAATTTTTTTGTTTTTGTTTTTAATTTGTTCAATTCTAATTGTAATATGTTTCTCAATTAAGTTTTGTGGTTAATTTTTCAGAAATAGGATATTCCTAACAATATTCAAATTCTTTTTGCGAAATGAAACATGGGATAAATCTAGAGCTCTGTCAACTAAGTTTTTGATTACAGCAATTTTATTTTGAAAAGGATAAGCAGAAAAGAAATTTAGAATTCTACCTGAATATGTACTTTTTCTATACCAATTGGTAATAATATTACCATCCTGACCTTCAATTACTTCTATGTCCAAAACACTGATTTTATTATTTTTCTCTATTTCATGGGTAAATTGAAGTTTTGAATGAAAACTGTTAAAAGCATCGATAACTGCCTGCAACTTTGTTAGCGGAATACATAATAAGTTGTCATCAACATACCGAAAGTAAAAGGGCAAAACAAAATCTAGCTTCTTGAAGGCAAAGACCTCCAAATCTTCCATAACTATTCCTGCTAAAATCGGAGAAATGACTGAACCTATGAGAGTACCAAACTTTTGCCTGTAAAAAGATCCATTGAATTCAAAATAAGTTGAGTTCATAATAAAAACTATCCCTTTAATAAAATATTTTGACTTAATAGAGTACGTGTTTTTATATTGCCCCATCTATTTAAAATTGCCTGTTTAACTAATTTAAAGGGTATACTCAGAAACATTGCAACAACATCCAAAGAAATCATTACATGGTATCAGGAACAGTTTTTTAAATAATAATTTTTTTGAATTCCCAGCTATATTTAATATTGTATTTTGAAGTTGTAATGGAGTCTTTTAGTATCAAATTAAAGTTTTGTTCCAAAAATTTCGTGGGAATGTTAATAGTTGAAATAACTATTCTCAAAGGATTGCCATCTTTATGAATCTTTCTCAAAACATAACATCTGGCAAGAACTGTGTCTTTGGTATTTATATCAGTCCATCTTATATCCTTTCCTAAAAGTTCATTCTTTCTCCAATTTTCTAGAATCTTGAAAGTGTTTCTTCTTAATTGTTTTAACGGATTTTCAGTCAATAAATCAAAATTATCACGATTGGAAAGTAAATCCTCCATATCCCTAATATGATCTGATTTCTTCCTACAAACTGTAATATTGCCTTTATCAGCACTCATGCAAATTATATCAGGGTCGTTTTTAAGAAAACCTTTCGTTATCATGAAACCTTTAGCAATTTTGCGATCAATACTACTGATGTGCAAACAATTCTTATCAACAAAGCTCTTTGAAAAGTGTAAAACCTTTTTTCGTAAATTTTGATGATCTAATATTGGAATTTTGTGTATACTTGATTCAACATCTTTGACTATTTCCATCATTTGTTTCGACTTACTTTTTATCACATGATTACTAAAACCTTTACCTATTCTGAGAATATTGTAATTGAATCAGGAATTTGAATATCTGCCAAAATTACAAACCAAGGATCCCTATCTTCTTCTTCAAAAATCTTGTGTAAATTTAAATTTTTCTCTTGAACGTTAGTTTGCTGATCAATCAAAATAGAAAGTTTGTTCTCATGTTTTTTATCATTGCTTAAAAATCTTCCATTAAGGAAAATCTGATGTTTTAAAAGATCAATGATTTTATCTTGTTGTAAACATACTTCTAATACACCTTTAATTCTGGAAATTTTTACTCTTAAAAAATTAACATGATTTGAATCATCCTTGATCAGCAAATTTAGCATTGAGAGTTTGAAATTCTTTAAAGTATGTTCAAATTGTCCATTGCAAAAATTACTGTGAAAGGCAAAATCTCGAAATTTGTTATCCAAGAAAAATATTTTTTCAGGTAAAATATCATTTCTTCGACATTCAATCAAAAACTGTTTTGAAGGATACTGCCTCTTAATTTTTGGTCGATATCACACCATAATTTAAACCTTTCTGAAGGCTTTAGGACTATATGTAACTTTGATCTGATTAAAAAACATAATGTTAAAAGGGGGGGGGGGGCTAGAAATGACCTCCAATCCAAGTCAGCTGAATTGAAATTTAAGAATTTTAAATTAGATTAAAGTCAAATTCAAAATCCTATTTGACGTCCAATACTCAAATTAATGTATAGAATTCCTGAAAATAAAACAAGAATCCAATGACCAAATTATGACAACCACCACAAAATGCTCCTATTGTAATTTAAAAAAAAAAATTGTTTCTTTGGACAAAAATAAAAAAGAAAGAAACAAAAAAACAAATTTTTGTTCTAAAAATTACAATAGGAGCATTTTGTAGTGGTTGTCCAAATTTGGTCGTTGGATTCTTGTTTTATTTTCAGGAATTCTATACATTAATTGTGAAAAAGTATTATTTTTTGGGATAAATCATACAAAGTTGACGAATGTCAAGAGTAGTAGTCCTTGGTTAACATATTCTTCTATTATTTAAATAATTTTCATTTGTTTAAACATTTTTTTCTCCCTAAAATCGTAAAAATGTATTATTTTCTGGAAATAACGACACAATTACACAATTTTGAGAGCAATATATTTTCAAATGATATTTTGTAATTATTTAAACAATTTTTAATGGTTTAAAAAATTTTTCTCCCTATATATAAAGCGAGAAAAGTTATTATTTTCAGGTATTAATGACACAATTAACGGATGTTGAGAGTAATATTTTTTTCTAAAGGATATTTATCAATTCTTTAAACAGTTTTTGTTTGTTTAAACCATTTTTTTCTCTGTTAATCGTGAAGAATTATTCTTTTCTGCAATTAATGACACCATTAGCGAATTTTAGCAGTAATATATTTTTTCTTGAGATATTTTGCAATTATTTAAACATTTAGTAATCATTCACTTGCGCCTGTTCACAGGCAATGTAGAGAAAAGTTTAGATTTTTCCAATCTCTTACACTATGTCGCTTAATATGCAATATTTCCTTATCTCAGAACGTATACCCTATATTGTTTAAACATTAATAATTTGTTCAAAAATTTAAATTTAACTGATCTAAGTGAAGTGTAGTGTTTTTTTCTTAAAATCACCCCCGTAGGTAATTGGAATCTGTGAACTAAAAATAATTTGTATGCAGATATTTGCTGAAGTATATACATGAAAAGTACAGAAAACTGATTTTAAGGAGAAAAAGAGCACTATACTTTTCTTAAAGGAATTAAATGTATTCTTTAAACAATATTGGGTATACATTATGTGATAAGGGTAATTTGTGAAATTGAAGGCAAATTTGAAGTCCCAGTAATATAACATTAACTTAGAAACTCGTACTGATTTGTTTTTAAATTTAGTAAATACTTTTTATCATCTTCTACTAAATGGTCAGTTCTTTTTTTTCATTTCTGTTCCTATTTAATTTAATTTCATATGAGAACACCCCAAACGTCATTACCGTGCGGCGTCCCAACCTCACTTTGCACAAGGATAAACTGATTTTCTCGTTTTTTTTTAGACAGTAAGCTGAAAAACGCTTAACGTATCAAGTTTGTAAACTTTAGATGAACATAAATTTAATGTATGCACATTTTTTAAGTCAAATAAATAATATTTTAAAAACCTTAGTCTGCCCCTCGATTTTTGTAATTTCAGACGTAATTACCATACGTCTTTTTTTCTAGTAAAATATTGTGTTTACAGTTAAGTAATAAATACAAAAATATTAAGCGTATCATTTAATACAATATTCTATAAAATTGAGTTTAAAATATTAACTGTTTTTTTTGTCAATCTGATATTAAAACTGAAAAGTGCATTTTGACAACAGGAACGTCATTCCCGTACGTGCATTAAAAACCAGTTTCGGAATGAAAACAAATTATAAAAAACCATTCCGTTACTTGCTCAACGGTGTTTTCTTTCATAAGTAGGTGACTTTTTATGATTAAAATATTTAATTTTGTTATAAACATTAAAAAAAGCTAAACTTCATCATTTTTCTCGCATCATTACCGTACGGTACAATAGGAGAGCGTGCGACTGCGTATATGCGCGTGCGCGTGGATCAGGTGGGCCGGTTTGTTTACTGTTTCCTAACCTCTATTTATAAATATAGAGATCTTAAGCAGTACGCTAAATAAGAAAATTATAAAGGAAGAGATGTGTTGGAAATTATATTGCAGCACAAGTAGGTAGATTTGTTATTGCAGCTAAAAGGTGCTGAGATTCTAATATAAAAATTAGAGAAAATAAGTAATTTAATGTAGTTTTCCTTAGAACTCTTGAATTTTCATAAGTTCATATTTTCAATTTTGATAAAAAAGGAAGCATAATTTATTACTCATTTACTTATTTAGTATGTGACACGATGTAATAAATAGATTTTAATTAATTTGAATGACTGCATAATAAATCATGTAAATATTTTCAGTGAATGTTGAATCTTTAATTGTACATTGTACTACAGTCACGTTGTTTCCATTTTTGTAATTTAAAACTTACTTATTGAAATAAAAACTAATAGTAACAATTAGACTTTTAATTTATTACGTCACCTTACTTATATTCGAAAAAATTATCTACAATAGTTAAATATTTCGTTTTTACTAAATGGGATGCGTTACATTATTCACTTTTGAACTTCTTAAAAGCTCGCGCTCTCTTTCATCAATCTCTTAACCTCAAATCCACTTTCCGTATTTCATGTACGAATTTCATTATTATTTCTTATTTTCATAACTGCCCCTCTTGGATATTACATTTTTAGATGTATAAGATCAATTTTCCTTATCAAATATTTAATTCCTGATAATAATGTGATTGCCACTGTAGGTGCTAAAATTTGCCTACAATTTGACAATTACCCATAAGGAAATACTGAATAATAACCGACATAGTGCAAGAGATTCGAAAAAATTAGACTTTTCTTCACATCCCTATGAACAGGCGCAAGTGAATGATTAATAGTTGTTTAAATAATTGCAAAATACCTGAAGCAAGAGAAATTACTCTTAACATTAGTTAATTGTCCCATTAATGGCAGAAAATAATAACTTTTCACGATTTAAAGAGAAAAATATTGTTTAAACAAATTTAAAATGTTTTAACAAATTAACTTGTTTAGAAAATTGCTCAATATCCTTTAGAAAAAAAGATTACTCTCAACATCGGTTAATTGTGCCATTAATTCCAGAGAATAATAACTTTTTACGATTTTAAGAAGAAAAAATTGTTTAAATAATTACCAAATGTGTTAAAAAGAGTGACTACTCTTGACATTCATGAAATTTGTATAATTTATCCCAAATACCGTCTTTAGCATGAATTTCATAGAAAACTGCTATTTTTCATTTTTCGGGGCATTTTCCGGGCACAATAAAAGGGAATTAATTAGGGGTGTCAAAATTAAAAGTTATTGAGTGGAAATTATTCCTTGTATGCTTCTTAAGAGATGGCTATACTTTAATTTACAAAAAGCTTATAACAAGTGCTCCTTTTTCCCATTTTTTTTTAAATCGAGCTTTTCAAAACTTTCAAAAACTTTTTCAAAACCAAAAATCAAAAGTCGAATTTTTGGAACACCCTGAGGGTACACAGAACAGTAGTCAACAAATACTTGATGTGCCTTCTTATTTTGAAAGAATGAAGTTTTAGATATTCTTATGATTAATCGCCACTCATACAACATAAACTGTGGTTACTGGGAAATCCGACAGAATTGATGTCAATCGTGGCATATCAGCAAAATTGTGTAAAAAATTAACAATTAAACATAATATTAAAGATTTTATTATGAGAAGTACAAGATCCAATTACGCAGATATAGTGATATATCAGACTTAAGTGGAAACAAGCCAATTACAGAAAACTGACTTTCAGTTTTAAAGAAGCCGCAAGATAGATCGATCTTTGCTATTACGGGCGGACTAATTGCTTCGATTTGTAAATAAAATGACCTGGTAAAAGTAGGGTACTTCTGACTGCGATTGAGCCAATGTATGATTGATCTTTCAAAATACTTAGCTATCCAGTTCACCTCCTTCAACAAATACGTGACAAACTATTAACGAAGAAGTCATTTATAAAAAGTGAAACAGTGTATATGTTTGACTCAATGGCTGAAAGCGGCCACCGAACGAAAAATGCTACCACACGCGTCATGGTGGTGGCAAAAGTGCCACAACGAGATATTCGGGCTGTGGCTTTTGGTTAAACGACACCAAGGCGTTGTGACATTTTTTTTACCACAACGCGCTCTGATAATTTCAGTTATCACTTCTGTAACTCCCTTGCCATCACATATAATGACGTAAAATACAAATTGTAGTGTCATTCCAATAGCGCGTTTAAAAACAAGTAAGAGTTCCATGTGGAAATTCCATGTGGAAATTCCATACGGAAATTCTACAAACATTTCTACGAACTAATTTTGGATTAGGTTTGACTTCCGGTGATGAACTGCACTCTCGGAAATCACAGTCCGGACATCACACACTTGAGTAGGTTCCTCGAAGACACGAGATTGAACCAATGCACCAGGTGTAAAAAACACATCTTCTCCGGGGAAGTCTGGTTTTTTACAGTACTTTAGGGTCCCTGGAGTAGGTTCCTCGAAGACACGAGATTGAACCAATGCACCAGGTGTCAAAAACACATCTTCTGCGGGGAAGTCTGGTGTTTTACAGTACTTTAGGGTCCCTGGAGTAGGTTCCTCGAAGACACGAGATTGAACCAATGCCCCAGGCGTGAAAAACAAATCTTCTCCGGGGAAGTCTGGTTTTTTACAGTACTTTAGGGTCCCTGGAGCCAGTTCCTCGAAGACACGAGATTGAACCAGACTTCCCCGAAGAAGATGCACTTTTCACACCTGGGGAATTGGCTAAATCTCCTGTCGTCGATGAAGCCACTCCAGGCACTCTGAAACACTGTAAAAACCAGACTTCCCCAAAGAAGCTGTTTTTTTTTTACACCTGGAGCACTAACTGGATCTCGTGTCATCGAGAAACCCACTCTAAGCATCCTAAAGTTCTGTCAAAGTCAGACTTCCCAGAAGAAGATGTGTTTTTTACACCTAGGGCATTGTTTGGATCTCGTCTCGTCGAAGAACTTACTCCAGGGACCCTAAAGTACTGTAATAACCAGACTTCCCCGGAGGAAATGTGTTTTTTACACCTGGTGCATTGGTTCAATCTCGTGTCTTCGAGGAACCTACTCCAGGGACCCTAAAGTACTGTAAAAAACCAGACTTCCCCGGAGAAGATGTGTTTTTTACACCTGGTGCATTGGTTCAATCTCGTGTCTTCGAGGAACCTACTCCAGGGACCCTAAAATACTGTGAAACCCAGACTTCCCCGGAGAAGATTTGTTTTTTACACCTGGGGCATTTGTTCAACCTCGTGTCCTCGAGGAACCCACAGTAGGTGCAAGGTTTTGACATGGGTAGCATAATTTTCTCGAAGAAGATGCTGTTTGCATACCTGGTGCAAGGGTGTGATGTCCGGAGTGTGATTTCCGAGAGCGCAGTTCATCACCGGAATAAAAAGTTAATCCAAAATTAGTTTGTAGAAATGTTTGCAGAATTTCCGCATGGAATTTCCACATGGAATTTCCGTAGAACGCTTTCCATAGAATTGTTTCACTAGGTGTTGATGCGTGGAGCAAGGGAGGCTTACTCACACTACTGCTCATCATTCGTGAACAACAGGAGCGTAGGGAAAAAGCGGGCAGTGCACGGGTACTCACGCGCGGATATTGCGTAATATTAGGAATCGGTTCACACGGCCCTGACTGTTTACGTTTGGAGGCCTCCAATTAAAGACCAAGGCCAGTGCAAGCCATCCCCGAAACCTGTCTTCAATCGGCAGTTGAGTGTACTGTCGGATTAAATCAACGAAAAGATATTAATTATTCTCAGCCATTATAATGGATTTTGAAGGTTGTTACCTAACGATATATTCTAAAAAAGAGTAGCGTATTTTTAATATAAAAATTTTCGTCCTCATATGAATGGATAACAGTTTAATTAAATATGAGATTTGTCTGCATTTATTCGTTGACTATTTATTATCATGTACTCTACTGAGTATTTTTTATTAATAATTCCCAAATATCATTACAAATAAAATGTCAGCATGGCTATTTGTGATACAAGTGCGCAAAATAGGTGATTGCCAACAAGTGTGAGCCTTGCAGCATGAGTCGGAGGATCGAAGTACGAGACGGAGGTTTGCACACGAGTGAAGCGTGTGCGAAAACATAGACGAGTGCGAAGAGCTAATGGCAAATGCTGCAATCACACGAGTAGCAGTCGCCTGTGCGCACGTGTATCATAGGCTATTTTTTGCAAAAACCATACAAGAAAAATATCCAACACTTTTTTGCACTTTTACGCCAAATTTCCGATCCCGTATGATGGGTTGCACCCAAATTTATGTATGTATCTCTAAAGGGCGCGTGCTTGCCATTATTATTCTCGAACACACTGCTAGATTGAAGTACTTTGCATATCATTTAGAGGCATGGAAGTCGTCACTTTCGAGGTAAGTGTTGAAAACAGTCTATATTTTATGTGCATAAGTAGTCACACGAGTGAGTTTTTAACATTATGTGAATAACATTTTAATTTTCATAAGAAAAGTCGATATTTTTTCATTTTATACTCTATCAATCAAAAATTATTATAAACTAATAAAAGGATTATAGTCTATAATCTAGTTATCGAAATAATTGTAACTCAACATTGCGTTGTGGAAAAAAATACTAATGCCAGAATGCGTTGTGGTGAATTTTTTAAGAGCTCAGACAACCCGAATGTTGTGTTGCGGTCGTTTTTTTGCTCAGTATACATTTTCGACCATTGGGCCTGTCATGGCTGAAATGATTAGGATTCCAAGGTATAAAATTCGATAGAAATACTTTATGTAAAAAAATTTTATTTAGATAACAATAACACAGTAACACATTTTGCGTTATAACGAGTATTTACAGTCTGTATATAATCAAGAAACAGGTATACAAGTCACTTTGAACATTTTTGGCAGCGAGTTCTTCGACTAATCACAAAATTTGGCACAAGTGAAGTTAGTGCTTCCAACCGTGACCATGATGTTTGCTCTGATGGTGAAAGACGTGTTTGTAAACTGGCACATGAACGGGGTACGGTTTAGGAATTGGGACTGGAAAGTGTTTTTCGACGGTCACGGCATATGGTTTTTCCACAACGTAAGGAACCTAAAAACGAATAGTAAAATTTTTAAGATATTTATATAGCCAGTTATTAACTTTTTCAAATTCATGAATGGGTATTGAGCTATATTTATTATACATAAACTAATAAACCTACAAAGAGGGATTCTACTTAAGCCATGCTTATTGGACGTTTTCGAAAAATAGAGAATTTCCTAGAGTGAGAATTAAATATCAAAAATATTTTTTAAATATATACAATATTATATATGTATATAATAAAAGGGCTGATCAAGTATTACGTAACGCCTTGGCTAAGATGAAAATCAGCCGTAGCTTTACGTTAATTGCAGAAAAAATATAAAGAAAGCGTTACCCAAGAAGAGGGGTGAAAATTTTTTGGGATTTTATATTTGTTACATATCAGCTTTTTGAGGCTACTTATTGATTGTTTATCTCGATTGTTTATCTCTTTGTACTCGATAAAAGCGATTTCTACCAAAATCAGTTATTTACAGAATAATTCACTGCGTGACGTTTCATTCAAAATTTATATGTATTGGTAATAATCCCGTGAAGTGATACTTTTTATATATGAAAGATTCATTAGCTGATATAATTCTAGTAGTTTATTCTTGTTCATTTTTTCAAATTACCTTTTTCTCTACTATGTAGGGCTCGGGTTTCTCGATAGGGATTTCAATTTTTTTAACGACCTCTACCGGGACTGGATGTGGAACTGGGACCTGTAAAATGACATTGTTTGATTATTCATTTAAAAATGCTAGTCGACGTTTGATAGTGGCGTAATTGTTATATTAAAATTATTAACAAATTGCGATCGAGTACAGAAAGAAAAGAGGCTTGCGCATATCGATCCGTGAAGAGCGGTAGCCACGAATATTCATCACCTTAATGTGTTTTAGTTTATGATGGCCACTAGTATTGGATCGTAAATAACTATTTCCAGATAAAACCAATTTTATGTTTACTTTAAAAATGTAATAAGAGTTTTGATATTGATTATAATGATTTTAAAAAAACCTTACCTGAACCTGATAAGGCTGCGGAATTGGGACCTTAATTTGCTGTGGGACTGCGACCGGGACTGGATGTGGAATGGGAATTGCATATTTTTTATAGATTGGGATTTCAACAGTCTTCTGCGTCTCATGGTAAGTTGTGGAACCATGTTCATCCTCATAACTAGCCCACACACTGGCTACTAGCGTAATGACTATCTGAAATTAAAACGAATAAATATTAAAAAATAAAGACTTGTCCTCAATTTATTTCAATATAATCATCAATTTTATAAGAACCGTGTACAATAATAATTTTTCGACTGTCCATTAGAGTAAAGTGACAAAATATAATTCGTTAATAACTGTTCTTGGATTGACCGAATAAGATAAATATGATATATAATTATTATATAATCGAAAACTAATGCATTGAAATTATGCAATTTTATTTTTGCGAAATAACAATCAGATTTATTTTGCTAATGAATATAATTTTAAATTCTGAAATTCGACCTGATGATACGAATAATCATCGACAATACAAATAATATTTTATCAATAAACCAATAATTACTTACAAATATCTTCATGATTTCTTGAAGTAGTGGCACTATTAGGTTCAAAGAACCTGCGGATGTAGTGCCTTTGAGTCGAGTCTGTAACATTAACGCTTTCAAAGTCACGGCCAAGTGTTTATATAGTGACGCCACTTTCTCCCTTCTCTTTATTACACAAATCCAGGTGCTTCTCCGTGTATTGAATGCATGTGCAGTACATAAATTGTTCTGCCTCTAAAGGTGAAGATAATAACAGTTTGAGAGTAGATCACTTCTCTAAGTTCCCGCCTCCACTGCCACTGTCCCCTGCGGCGCACTTAGACCGAATTTGACGTTGTTGTTGATGGCTTGCTAAAAACAGCTCTTTGTTACCTGTAAACATTCGCGCCAACGAACATTGACCTAATCAATTTCACTCTCTAATCTGTTTCAATTTCTTTGCTTCTTAACGATTATTGTTTCCGGAAAAAGGAATAGTTAAAGTTGTCGAAAATTGAGTGAGGTAGATCAGATAATTAAGTAAATAATTGTAGATTTAATTATAGATATGATTATGTTTAGATAAAGAAATAATATGTATTTAATAAATTGTATTTTTACTTCACTTTTGTACTGTACACTTGATTTTAAATTGAATGTAATTAAATTTTATTGAGTAAAAGAATTGTATGATAACAAAACGAAATTCGGAAACTTCACTATTGCCAAAAATATTTATCCTCGAAATTTTCGAACTCTCGTGAATCGTTGATTGCTAAAATTTAAAATCCCGAAAAATGGTAAATTACCGAATTTTCGAATTCCACTAAAAAAATTAACAGTTTTTTCTGTTAGAATAATCGTATATTTTATTTGAAGCATTTATTCTCGTATGTAGTTATTTATTACTTTTTTTCGGTAATTTTAAGTTAAAAGAATTCACTATTTTCGGATATTTAAAAATTCGTGTTTTGAAACTTTCTGAAATTTAAGATTTCGGTAATAGAATTTTTCCCTAGTCTTATTTTATATCAAGAATTTTCATTTATCGGAAATTTTCTTTTTTGATAAGTATTTTTTTTCCACATTCGAGACTTCGAAAATTCGGCAAAATTGTGCCATCCTGATTAAACGTCTCCACTAAAATAGCTTTTACCTCATAATTTGTTAATTACATCAATGTTTCTGCGAGTTTAAAAATAAATCTAATATAAGTGGAGCTACAAATACTTATGAATGCTACTCACTATAATTAACTCAATTTAAAAACAATTATTCGAAAAATCTGCGTTACCTAGTCTTCTCTTAATATCTTTTGAGATCTTAGGATGTGAATTATTTTATTATTTTGTTCACTAAGATTAACCTAATTTTATCTCGATTTCTTGAAATATTAACCTAAAAGTGTCATGCCTGACTTTAATTTTCAGTGAATCCTGGTTCAATAAAATATTAAATGTATAAGTGCAGAGTTACAAAATCTAACCTAATTAGTGATACATGCTGTTGAACATTTTCAGATAAAGTCGAGATTTGCTCGAGATATAATCGGATAAGACTGAAATATCAAGATTCATTAGGCTCGAGAAGCGATCGAGACGAGACGATTAACTTTATTGAGTAAAGTTTCGCGTCGTTGTGATAAATATCGTGTTTGAAATCTAAACTTGAAATGACCATATTTGGAAAAATGTTGAAATGCCCGACAAGCATCACCAGCATTATTAAATGGATTTTCACTTCTTTCCCATACAAAATTCAATATTACCAAGATGTGATTTTTCCCGTATAAAATTTTATAGTATTTAAGGCTTGGGAAATAAAGTCAAAGGTCTTTCGGAAGGTTTCTCTGGTTTTAAATGCTCAGAATACTAAAAAAAAATATTTTTTTACATATTTTATAATTATTAAATTAATAATTATAAAAAAATGTTCCTTAAACATGTTTCAAATTAATTTTCCTCTCATAAGTTGTAATATATTTTATAACAAATTTAAAAAAGATTTTATGGAAAATTGTTGAGATATGTTAATTTAATGTCAATATACTGACAAAAAATGACGACCAAATATTCCAATAAGTATTTCACCGGTATCCCTCCTTAATAGGACATTATGTACCAAGGACTCAAGTAGGATTTTTTGGGCGAGTGTCATTCTTTCAGTATTTTGGAAATTCATAGTAAACTTATAAATTACCAAAAAATTGAAATTTTCGAACTTTTTAAAATTCTAGAAATTTTTTTGATTGTTCAAATTCTTATAGTTCTTGAAAATTTTAAAATTCATGAAATTTTTTAATCCTGCGCCAAATGTACAGAGAATGGCTTCTTTTGAAAATGTCAAATTACATTTTTTACATTCTCATTCTAATGAGAAGGTATTGGTTTTATGTACATAGGTATATCTGTAAAGCGTAGCTCAAGAATGTAAAGTATGTTTAAAGTGTGGAAAAAATATATCTAAAGTATACGAAAAGTATGGCTATGGTATATATAGCCGTATTATTGATTATTATACCATTAAGCCATTTCCCATAATGCCATAATGGGATACCTGAACCACATAAAATTATATATCCAGGATCATGCTTTTCATAACATCAAAAAATATTGTCAGCAATTTCTGAAATGAGTAAAATGCAAATAAGCAAAATGTTACTTGTAACTTCAATTATTTGACTTTATATTATAAATAATTTAAGATGAAATATTTTACCTGAATAATAATTTAAATACAACTTTTTAAGTTTTCAGGGGCGCCAACCCCGGGGGACATGTCGGGCGACCGCCCGACCTGTTACAAAGGGGGGGGGGGCATGTTTTTAAAGTATTATCTGTAAATAATTATAACAAGTGCAGAAAAAAGTAAAAAATGGGTAAATTATGTTAGGGAAAACAGTAAAATAAAACAGAACGTTCGCAAATCACGGACAAATAAGTTTATAATTTGTCAACAGACCAGTTCACGAATATTACTGATAATATCAAGTAATACGAATTACGAAAAGTGTAATTAGGCCTTTTTGTCTAGAAATTTAAAAAAATCTATTTTTACTTTTTTCATACTTTAATTAGGCAAATAATTTAGGCTTATATATTTATATATTTTTAGATTCTTATAAAACTTTCGATTCATTACATTTATTTATTTGTATTTTAATTTCTCCACCCCTTTTATGATATTATGAAATTTTTTGTAAATAATAGATAAAATCGATTTGATAATTCTTTAAAAACATTGAAAGTTTTTAATCAATTTGGAGAATGGAAATTATTGAATTTTATATTATTTAATTTCAATCGGACAGTAGTAATTTTCTTGGAATTGCATAATTAAAATCATAAGATGCTGTTCATCATTTTCTGTTAATCGCTTTGTTTGAGGACTTTTTTTATTTTTATGCAGATCTTCAAATTTGGAAGATTTCAATTGGAAAGTGTCCAAACTTGGATTTAATTGTCAAATTCTGACCCGTACAACTAGAAAATTTACAAATGTCACCCGTCCAAGTACAAAATGTCCTTCTTTCGACCTTGTTTTTCTCATCAAAAATTTCGGTTGGGAAAGGGGGGAGGGTCTACCTAAAAAAGTTTCGCTCGACCTGTTTGAAAAAGGATTGGCGCCACTGTAAGTTTTTATGATAATAATACTATATGCTGGTTAGGAATCGATGATTTTCAATCTCTTACTAATCAATTTTACATTATAGATCCTCATGTTTTGTGATGATTTCCCATAAAGCTCAAAACAGAGGTGGTTATTTTCAATTCGAAAGTCTATTTCGTAAAAAGAATTGAACGAATTTTTATGGAACTTACAGATTTTATTAATGCGCTTTTGCGTTGCACTCGCGGATAATCTTCAATACCTACACATTTTTCTCACGAAGTCACTAGAATCGCTAACTTTATATATTATCGGACGAGCTATCATTCAAGATGCATTATTTGTATCCCGCTGCTGGGATATCTTGAAAAACAAATAAGTTACATTCTATTCCCAATACTTTGACCATACTTATGTATAGATGAAGTACGGAATATACTTTAGCTATACTTAAGTATAGATAAAGTATGACCCATACTGCATCTATACTGTATCAATACTTTAGATATACTTCAGATATACTTCAGCTATACTTTAGCTATACTTTATCTATACCACGTCATTATACTTGAAGTATAGGATTGTCTCATTTGCCATACTTCGTCATACTTCGGAAAGTCAATGATTGAACACTCCCATACTTATGATTTTTACTTGGGCTACTAGGGAAAGTGTTGAAATTCACTATCAACCAAAATCACGGGAGATTCTTTGATTAAACTATTGTTGTCGGAATTCAATTCACAATAAACGTATGAAACATGTCATAGCAGATGAAATAGTAAATAGGAAGAATATCCTAGTAGAAAAAATCGGTGAATTTATTGTTATGATTATTTTAACATCCCTTAACTAGTCGAGCAAGGAAATCGACATTTCCTAACAACAAAGATCAAGGGAGATTTTTTTATTATACTGAGGTCAGAAAGCAATTTAAAATGAACTAAGGAAACAAATCCAATTATGGAAATCCGTTGAAATTATTTTAAAGCTTGTTTTAACATTTTAAAACATTCAAGCAAAAAAATCTTCATTTCCTAACAACCAAAATCACGAGAAAGTATTTAATTACACTATTGGGGTCGGAATTCACTTAAAAATAAATATCAGAAATATTCCCTAATAAACAAAGACTTTAAATTGAAGATGGATATTAATTCACAATGAACGTTGGTAACAAATTCTAGCAGGGAAAGTCATGAATCTTTAAGGGGTGTTAACACAAAGCTTAAAATAAATAACAAACACATTGATCTGAACGTTCGAAATTGCCAAAAAAATGTAATTAGGCATTTGGCAAAAAGCGATTTTCTGTACATTTGGCGCGGGATCCTTTCGAAAATTTTTAAAATTGAGGAAATTTACCGAAATTCAGAGTATCCAAAAATGTCCTAAAAGTTTTGGTAATTATTGGTTATTGATGGACTTGGTCCACTCTGTAAAACTGATTGCTTCAACTGATCGCTTGACCATCACTTGTGAACCCAGAGTGTGTGCAAAGAAATTTGAGTATATTTTGTATGTCTATATTTGTATGTATGTATGTATGACCAAACTTAATTCTTTGCAATCAATTTCACAATATCAGAAATTATAAAGTCAATACTTTATAATTTCGGATATTTGCATTTTTATTAAAATTTGGTTTATTTTCTTACCATTCTGAGTATTCAAATAAGTTATTATGAAGCAGTTTTTAATATTTTACATGATAAATCCTCACCTTATTGACCGTCCAAGTGTAATTCGATGCATCTTTGATGTGGGAAGTAATTTTAGATTGGTCTATTCGTATCGTTTTTTGATCTATCCGCATCTTGGAACAGTGAAAGTATAAGTAAAAGTCGTTTCGCAAGCGGACATAAGACACCTGTATATACTATAGAGGAGGGCTCTATTATGGCAAATCGAGATCACATTGGATTCCAGTCATCTGTGTTACTATCGTAACCGACGAGAAAATAAGCAGGTAGATTACATGTCTATCTGTGACAGTTTTTTGCACCTTCCTCTCAGAGACTGCCTCAGACTACTTTAATTCTTACGTAATACTTTCCCTATTAATATTTATTAATGACAAATCCATCCATTTTCTTTCAATATCAAGTCATAAATGACTTTTTTTCTAAATTATATTTTGCAACGCTGTTAAAAATGGTACTACATTTACAATACCAATGTATATTAAAATTAATATCTCAAGCATATGAAATCGCTATTTAGGTACGTGTTTATTAAATTTCATATACATTCATGATAATCGCTCAGATAATTCCATTTTACAGAAAATCAAAATAAGATTAGCAGTAATTTTCGATTCTTAATAATAAAAGATGATACCTTCTTACAATTAATCAAAAATAAAATTGGATTTTAAGTCGAAAAGTTCAATTGCGTAAGTAAATGACAGACCTAACCTACAAGTAACTGAACTCACATAAAATTTCTACCAGTCAGGGCAAATTTTGGGAAGAGTTCCAGATGTGCGTTACACTTTAATCATAAAAAGCAATTCAATCGACGAATTCTAGATTATTACTTCAATTGCGAATACTTGATAAGATTTAAAGAAATAAAAGCACTTTGAGTTTTCAAGCACGCTGCTATACCGACCTGTATATTATATTTAAAATACAGTGTACAGCTATTCATATTCTCATGTATATTAAATTTCAACTAACGTGTATGCAAATGACTTCATATACATTTGTATTAAATTTAATACAGATTTTTCTAACAGTGAACTTACTTCAGTGCTTGATTATTAATTGTAGTTATTTATGCACAAAATAACTGAATGTTTTTGAAAGAAATGTACCACATCGACAATTTGAAAAAGATACAATGATCGACGTTTCTTCATCTCTAAACAATTAGCAGTAATAATTAATAATTTTCAATTTTTTAGACCAATTTATAGACAAAAATAACGATGTGATTGTTTTGGCCTTAGGTCTAGAAATGTTAGGTTAAATAATAAATCCTTTAATTAAGTAGAGAATTTGTCGATGCATTTCGCCATGAATCATGGCCCCTCAAGACTGAAATTACAGAGAATGTACATGAAGCAACATCGTAGCTATTTAAAAATTTAACATACAAAAAAAGGAAGAAAGAAACATACCAATTGTGAAGCTTCTCATTAGTTATAAAAAAAGTTGAAAGGTTGAAGGTTCCTTTATGTTTACAAAGTTCCATTTAGATAAAAAATTTGCCATACATTTTGAAGAAAAAACATGTTATTTATGTAACTTCACATATCCATAACAACATGTTCCTGAATTAGCCTTTTTAACATGGTTTTTCTTCAAAATATATGCACCTTTTTTCATCTTAATGGAACTTTGTAAACATAACGGAACCTTCAACTTTTCAACCTTCAACCTTTCAACTTTTTTATAACTAATGAGCAGCATCACATATGGTATTATTTTTCTTCCTTCCTTTTTTGTATGTTCCATTTTTAAATAGCTACGATGTTGCTTTACGTAAATTCTATGTAATTTAAGCCTTGAAGAGGCCATGATTCGTGGCGAAATGCATCAACAAATTCTCTACTTAATTAAAGGATTTATTATTTAACATAAAATTTCTAGACTTTAATTGAATAAATTTGTGACCATTTGCATAATTTTTTCAAGAAAAAAAATTGTTTGCAATCTAATATACGTATCAAAGCAGCACCTCAGATGTAATAAATTTCAGAAAATTTTTAAACCTCAAAATCTCAGTGTCGACCAGGGCCGTCTCTAGACATCCAGCGCCCGGGTTCAGTGTATAATTGCCGCCTTCCCTCCTCCCTAAAAACCCTAGTATTTTCGTTGTCCACAGAACATTCAAAATTGTTTATAATAAATTATAAGAATTACAAAAATTAGTATTCATAGTATTTATAATAATGAATATTAATTATAATTATTATGGTAAATAGAAAATAAACAAATAATCAATAACACATTTATTATTGTGTTACATTTTACTACTGCGAGGTTCGACTGCTGTAACATCATACTTACTACGTTGACATTAGATAAGATTTTATGCCAAATGACAACTGAGCATGAAAATTAGAAGCTTTTGATTTTAGTAGCTAAACACTGCGCTTAATGCCGAGTAGTGGTCTTCCTGAGTTTACATTTATTTCTATTAATCCACTGTGAATTTTACCTACACTGGAACTCCGAATTTCAGTAAACTTTGTGGTTTCCGAGAATTGACGCCGCACGGCGTTTTCCGTTGAGAGGAGCCGCGGGGCCGAAAAGGTACGGCGTCCTTGGTCACGCATGCGTGAAAAAACAGCATAGCGATAAAGCGTAGTACCCTAACGGCCTAACTGGATAATTGCGTCACATTGCGTCATTTCACTCCATTATTCACACGGGCCTGATGTTTACGTTCGTAGTCCCTGGATTCGAGTCCAAAGCCAGAACCGAAACCGTACTTAAATCCAGACTCGAGTGTATTTGATAAAGAAGTCGTTTTACTGTATCTGTTCAACTTGACCAACATGTATCAGATAGCGTTTTTACTGTAAATCTCGAAAGATACTTACAAAAAATTTGCCACCTTTCAGTTGACGCCGAAAAAATATATATACCTGTTGCATAATTCCGGAAAAGTCAACAGCGTCAATATTACATTTTGCAGAATCATTTACATCAAGATTCAAACTGTGAGGAGAACAAGGAACATAAAAGCTCTAGGGTACGTTACCGTCGAGTATTCTCTTCTGAACACCTTTGTGTTTCCTTTCATGTTAGTACCGTTGTCGTAGCTTTGACCCCAAAAATCATAAGCGCTCAAGCCATATTACTATAATTTATTAAATACAACATGCGCAAGTCCTTCAGCTCATTTTTCAGTGACTTGATGAAAGCCAAGAAAACACTCATGTATCTCGCATATTTAGTTCAACAAATCGGACGACAAATGTTATTCGTTCAACGCGAATAATGAATGATTAAAGTTATTATTTTATTTTGAAATATATTTCCTAAATACGCTGTGATAGTCTTACTATATTATTTAATTTGAACACGCTTGATATGCTCACTTATTGCGTGGTCAAATTTAGCGATAACTTCAATTGCTTTTAAAAAGTTCCCATTATTAGAATCATAAACACGATCAGATAATCCGCGGAGACCCAAATTTTGTCCCACTAAGAATTATACTTAGTATAGCATATACGTTCAATCACCATTCAATCTAGAGACAAATATTATTTAAACTAATAATTTTTGCACTTTTAGACCGATTACTGCACCTAACACTGTTCTTTTGAATATACTAAATCACATTGAACAGCTTTTATGAACTGTTCTAATGCAAGTCTCAAACAAAAATAAGGGTTGTTACTTACTTATCCATAGCCTATGTACCTAGTATGAAACAGGGAAATAGATTTCCCTGCATTCTATTAACCCTGTAAAAAGGAGAGCATTAAAGTGGATTATATGGCATTGAAAAAATTGTACACTTTAATGCCTATAAATCAACACAAATTCCGTTTTTGTCCGAATCTTGATTTAACGGCATTCGAATGCATTGATTGTATTCGATATATCCGGTCGGAAAAAGCATTAAATGGCATTCGACTTATTTGGTAATCCAACAGCATTGAACGGCATTGGTTCCATTCTATGCCTTCGATCGCTGAAGGCATTGCATGGCATTAAACTGATACGGTCATTCAAGTGTATTTAATGGCATTAAATCAACGGCATCACAAACAAGCCACTTTAATGCCATAATTTTTTGGCGTGATTCAAAATGATTCGAACGAAAACTGTCTAATGCCATAAAGCGCATTCGGATAAAAACGGAATTTGTTTGAATTTATAGGCATTAAAGTGTACGATTTTTTCAATGCCATATAATCTTCTTGAATGCTCTCCTTTTTACAGGGAAAAATTCTAAATGCGAAAAATAAATAAGGCGTTCCCTGGGCCTGTCTTCTACTATCTACTTCTTCGTAACAGGCCTCTCGTAGTGATGAGGGTACAAAACCCAAACTAATAAACTCCGCCCTACTACGGTCACTACGGGGAAGGAATATGGCTTTCAATAAATATAACATCACTGTAAAATGCCGATCCTCAAAAGTACGCCAAATTCGTGTGTAGTTTTGAATTGCAACATTTTTGAAACACGAAAACAAATAAAGGCACAATGAAAATTTTCATTGTTCAAAATGAGATGCAACAAATTTTACACCAATGATTTTCTGTGATTTAGCTGATGGTGTCAAGGCGCCCCTCAATTATTGGCGCCCGGGAGCCATACAGCCCAACGTGCCCAGGTTAAATCGGCCCTGGTCTCGACCTCCATGGTGGTGTGGAACAGAGCCATATCGCAACGTATACAGTAGCCTCCGGTTGAGCACCACAACGCCTCTTCGAGCTTCGAGCTAGAGTTTGTTCGAGGCGGAGCACAAAACAATAGAAAAGGTTAGCCTTAGGCCGTCAGGTATCCGATGGTACCCTCGCATGCGTTTAAGCCAAGGATTGAAATAACAAATTATTTTATATAATAAACTTTATTTATAAAACAATTTCAAAATTAACTAATTCGTAACAAAAGTGTAAAAAGTATAACAAAGTAAATCTGACATATTTACATAATTAAAATATACATAAAAAGTTAACAGCAAGATTAAAGTCTGACGGACTTTTTTATTCTGCTTCTAGATATTGAATATAATTTTAATATTGATGTGCTATCGTTTCAAAGAATTAGGCAGAATCGATGTTAACGTAAGAACTTTTTCTTCGCACTAAATCTGGCAACTTCCATTCTTTTCTTGCTTAATGAATCACTCCAGAAAAGGTTAGAGCCAGGAATTACGATTCCACTTAAATAACTTATTTCTTTCTAGTTTCATTACAAAAATTTCAGAGAAATTAATTGAGTCAAAATTAAGAATAACTTTAACAGATCAAAATGAAAACAATATTTAGCATAATACTGCAGATTAGACAACTCCCTACAAAGCGAAAATACTGAACCAAGCTTTTTCCGAAACGTACAAAGAAGGAAATATTTCGTTTTTGATTTTGTGTCTCAACGTAAGTTGATTAGCAATACAAAATGAAGAAGCCTCTTTTCACAGCAGCAGATGACATACTTTTTAAACCTTCAAATCGCACTTTGAAAGATTAGTGCCATCCTTTTCCTTTAGAAGAATGGTGGAAAACGTGCTTATATATGGGCACATGGACGGGGTACGGTTTCGCTATAGGCACAGGGAACTTTTTCTCCACGTAAACAGCGTATGGTTTTTCTACAACGTAAGGAACCTAAAAATGAATAATAACATTTTTAAGATATATACATTTTCAGGTTAGAACTTTTTTACAATTTACGAATGGGTAATCAGATATATTTATTACAAAAACTAATAATTCGAAAAAGAAGGACTTTACTTAAACAATGGTTATATGACGTTTTCAAAAAATGGAGAATTTCGTATACTGAGAATTAAATTTGAGAACAAATTTTTAAATTTCATACAATATTATACATTACAATAAAAGTGCCGGTCAAGTATTACGTAACGTCTTGGCTGGAATGGAAATCAGCCTTAGCTTGACGTTAATTACAGAACAACTATAAGGAAAACGTTACATGAAAAGAGGGGTTACGAATTGTAGGATTTTTATATTTGTTAAGAATCAGATTTTTGAGGCGACTTCCCATGCGAAAAAATTATACATATCGATAAATATTATATGTAATTTTCATTTGTTTGATACATTGTTTGTATAAAACAAATGAAAATTATAAATAATTTTTTTCTGAAAGTTATAAATAATATAGCGTCGTTCGAAAAAAGTCAAAATTATTAGATTCGTTAGTAATAGCACTAAAAAGTTTCTTTGTGGCATTACGAACAAATTTAAAAAATTTACTTTTTTATGTTTCACCGTTGGTTTGTTTTTTTCTAAAATTTATGAAAGTGAATAACCATAGACGGAAAAAGTGACATACTCTTTTTAATGAAATACGGAAACACGTGCATATTTTTCAGTTTGAAACAAAATTTTTTTTCTTTTTTTTACGAATCCCGAAACATTAGCCATTTTTATACAAGATCCGTAAAAATGCGTTTACACAGGTTCCGTAAAAAACAGAAAAGAAAAATTCAACCTGTTTTTGGGTGAAATATATGGAAGTAAGTAATCTTAGACTGAAAAAAGTAGAAAAATTTTTTTTTTAATTTGTAACTGAAGTTCGAAAAACAAAATTTTGTCTCTTATTTTTAATGCTCTTTTTAGTAAAATAAAGAAACACATGCATATTTTTTTGTTTAAAACAAATTTTTTTTCTATTTTTTACGGACCCTGTGTAAGCCGAGTTTCACGGATCTTGTGTAAAAATTGCTCATGTTTCAGAATCCGCAAAAAATTGAAGACAAATTTTGTTTGAAATTTGAGAAATGAGCGTGTTTCCTTAATTTATTGAAAAAAGCATCAAGAAATGTAAAAAAAAAAACGAAAAACTTTTTCTTGACAACTTTGGGTACAAATTAACAAAATTGCATGTTTGGTCATTTTTTAAATATCATATTTTGACGAATTAATTTTTTTCTTACTTATTTCCATCTAAGATTATTATTTTAATATTTTATGTAAGTATTTTTTAACCAAGAAGATCAAAAACAGTTTCTTTTACAACTTGAGGAAAAGACTATTAAAGACCTCCTGAATTCTAAAAAATTAGTCAAAGTAGGCGCCGCGCGCCTATAAAAGATGGTTCCGTAGCCTATGAAGAAGTCAATCAAGTCTTAATAGTATCTTAATAAAATAAAATTTTCTGAAGAATTAAAATTTCTATTTTAAATAATAATTTTTTTAAATTATTTTGCTTAAAAACAGTTAATTAAGGCTTTTAAACCTCCCCATCCCATACTTTCCCTTTCCTACTCCCCTATTTGCCCCTCTCCTCACTTCCCCTCCCAGGAAAAAGTACAACGGACGGAAGACCGATGAGACGGACACCCGATCGATACTATACGGGTTTCTGCCCGGGGCTACGGCACCCTACAAAATTAACAGTTGTCAAAGATATTATAATCTTTACACCAAAATCGACATTAATTGACTAGCTCACATCTTTTTCAGGTGAATGATAGGTAAAAATATATTTTAAATTACTATAGTAATCTTCAAACTATTAAGAAAGTGTATTTATTGTATATTTTGAAATTCAAGATTTTTTTCTCTGTTGTCCGGTATTGATATTTTTTATTTGTTTATTACCGAGAATATTCTCTTTATATTTTAGAATAAATCATGTACATATTATTTCAGGAAAAAATATTTAGGAGGCATTTTAGACCATTCATTGTAATGAAATTACAAATTTTCTTATTCTAAGCCCCATAATATCTAAAACAAACTAATTTGTTGTTTCATACAATTTAGGGCTTATTTCGCAATAAATAGTAGATACTTGCCGGTGATGAAAAATTTGTTACCGTTCAATAGGTCCTTTTTAAGATCGAAAACTAAGAAAATTCATTTTTAGACCTAATGGACTCTATGGCAGTATTTGTTATTCAAAAGGAAGAAATTTAGGGGATAGCCTTTGCAAAATTAAAAAATTCAAAGTTTCGTTGGACAAGTCAAATGCGAACAAAATTTTAGTAAGCGCAACAAAACGTTTTGTTGGATTCCTTTTGTTGACAAGAAAACATTTAGATTATCAATTCAACCCATTTCGTTGGCCCGACGAAACATTTTGTTAAATCTTGTTTTGTTGATGGAATTTTCAATTTTTAATGACATTTTTAACGATTGAAACAACTATTCTTCTTATGAAAAAATGGTTTAATGTATATAGGTAGATATTTATAAGCTGAACAATCTTGCATCTCAATATTTTTTTTTTATCTTTCATCATTTTGGTGGAAAATGGAAATTTTTATTTTCATAAAATCTTTTCACGATTAGAAAAAAACTACGTATTTTATAAAAAAATAGTCAGAAGAAAATTTGTAGACCTTTGGGATTAACAATTCTGCTTCTTAACCTTTTTTGTAACTCGAATATTTTCGCCAGAATATTGAATTTTTTATTTTATAAGAAGCCGTTTTGATATATAAACCCTAACTTTCCTTTTTGCTCTTAAACAAGTGTACCAAAGCTGAGGGAGTCTCAAAGCGTGAAAATTTGATGAAAACCGACGAATTGAAAATTTACGTAAAACTCATACCTTCTTATTTAGGAAGAGAATGTAAAAACGAAAAAAATTCGAAATTAAAAAATTCGAAAAAGTTACATTTTAAAGCTTAGAATTTTTGAATAGTTACATGTTTTATAACTTGTGAATAAAACTCTCAGAGAAACGATTGGCTACATCAAATCATACTATAGAAGAAAAACAATACTAACTCTTGTAGCTCAATTGAACTTGTGTGCAGATTCCACTTTCAAAAAAAAAACTAAAATTGAGAAAATTCCAAATTATGACTAATTCTAAACCCTCTGAGGCTGTTCGAAGAAATAAAATGAAATGTATAAAGAAACTGGAAATCTAGTATGGAAAAATAAAGAACCGTATATAATATTGTCAATATTTCAGAAATCAGTCTTTGATGAACCACACGGCCCTAAGCTTATTCGAATTTCTTATTGTATTTTTCTTTTGATTAATATTTAAAGATCCATTAAATGCGACAACCAAACTAGCATATAAGTAATGCTGGTTGCTCCTTTCAGGCGTCTTTATTACAACTGTTCTGCTTTATAAAATAAATGAAAATTAAATATAAAATAAATAAAAATTGAATTGGGACTATTGCATAAATGAAATTTTTTGTGCACTTACATGTTTTTCTACAATATAAGGTTCTGGCTTCTCAACGGGAATCTCGACGTGTTTAACCACTTCAACAGGATAGGGGTGAGGAACTTCCACCTGCACTTGATAGGGTTGAGGAACCGGTACTTTTATTTCCTGAGGTACTTTTACAATATACGGATGTGGTATTGGTATAGCTGGAATCATATTAATAAGTTAAGAATTAGGTCAAAAAATATTGTATGACAATATGTGTTATTTTTGATAATTACCTAGCATGGACACTTCTTATAGAAATTGATATTTATAAATATAATTTTATTGATTGAATTCAAGAAATAATTTCTTATATTTGAAGTTCGTTTAGAATATGCCAAAATATATCTAAAATTTTAAGACAGGTTACTCAACTTACGGCTAGTACTTACCATATTTTTTGTAAATTGGGATCTGAACTTGTTTCGTCTTTTCTTCATATGTTGAATGGCCATGATCTTCATCTTCAGAGTATCCAGCGGACACCGAGTAAGCACAAGCCATAAGACCCAAGAAAAAAATCTGCAAGTGAAATCTCCACTCTTTAATAGAATCTCACATTTCACGTACACTCAAGAACAATTAGGTGTGCTCACAATAAAACATATATCCCACAATTTGAAATAGAGAGAGCAACAAACTAAGAATTAACTTTAATTGCAATACCTTGCCTCAATAAATGTTTACTTCCTCAATCACATAAGAACATTATTACGTTAAAAGCAAAAGTAATTTAAAATTATTTCCAAAATTTTTCTGTGGTTGGACTCTGATGAAGGTCTGTAACTTAGCTCATACCGACTTCAATATCTTAACATAAGTTACAGCAATGAGTTCTCTTATGAGAGTGAAATTGAATTTGTTCTTTTTCTTGATCACTGCGGTTCCAAGAATTTACAAACTATTATTACAATTTCAAATCCGACCATTCTATGCCTAAAGTTTAAAATATTATATATAATTTGAAATAGCATTTTGAAATTTATAATAATTTTTATTTTCGGAGAAACTATTTTAATTTGAGCAAGTGAAAAAAATTCCGAATTAGAACAAAAATCTGCAGGAACAAAAAATTTAATTCATTTTATTTTCAATGTTTCAAAATATGGTGTTACTCTTTTTTTTAAATGTTCCTTACAATTTGAGCCATAGCGGAACTATTGTAGATAATTCGATTAACAGAGATACGTATGTTTTGTGTTAGCCAAGTTGAAGGACCGAGTTTATATACTTAGTTCGATTCCACCACCTTTCACTTAAACCCTCTTCTATAGTCTCGCCCCTTCCACAAATTATTATAAAATTAGTTTTACAGATGAATATACTCTACAATCTACATGGGACTCTATATCCCCAGACTCAATATGTAGTGACAATCACCGGTACACTACGTGCGAGAGACTAATTATTTTCGCACGATCTTCAGATGTTCCGGAAGTTGTATTCAATTCCGGTGAACATGTTAGCAACTTTTGGAGTGTTTCTATGGGGACTGAATACGAATCTTTAAGAGGAAGTTATAAAGTAGGTTCAGTGATTAATGAATACAAAAACCATGAAGTTCGTAAATGCCATTATCAGATAGTTTCACTGACAATGAGAATTTAATGAAAAAGGATGAATCACAAATGCGTTTAAAACCGAATGGCTTTTACAATAATTGTGAGAAACTGGATTATTTCTTGAGTATAATAATGTGACATAAATGACATGTGAAAAACTGGTACAAATCGCAGAAAGTGTGATCCAGAAAATTTATTTTTTATTTTTTTAATGTAAAAACTGAAGCGCAGTCGATTTGCTTTGCTCATGTATTTTTAACAGTAAATATCAACTATTTCTCATTTTTGACCTCTCAAATTTTGGAATTGATTACCTTTGAAATCATACAAATATAAATTGTTCATTTTTTAACCTCTAGGCGTGGCAAAGATAATAATATGATATCTTTTGATATAATAGAAAATAACTTCTTTTTGATAAAGACACAACTGAAATAAAAAATTATATTCTTATAGTGAGCTAGCCTAAACTTTCAAAATACAACGTTTCACTTTGATAAACACAAAATTTGAAACTTTTCAATATCAAAACATTTGACATCGGAATTTCATAACCTTCAAAAATGTAATTAAATATGGTTCATCTTTTAAAATTTTTAAATCAGAATAAATTATTGTTTATTTGGTCCTCAAAATTTCAAATGTTTCACTTTTAAAAGCTTAACATTCAATTCGAAGTTAGAGAACTTTTAAATGAAAATGTTATACAGGTATAAAGGACTCATTTGAAAATTCTTTCGTTTTCAGTGTTTTAAATATATATATATATATATATATATATATATATATATATATATATATATATATATATATATGTTTTCAATAAATAAGTTATTGAAGGTTACAAAATTTGAATTGATAAATTGTAATTGTTTAAAATATGAAATTTCTTTTTGAGATCTTCAGCTCGAAACAATTCGGTTACAAAATTCGAGGTCTCTCGTCGCCCGAAATTCGGAATGAGTTGTCAAATATTTTTCATAAGTTTGGCTGCTCGCCCCGAAATTTTCAGACGAATATTCCATCCCTTGTTCCAAGTTCCCCAATTTTTCAAGACGAGTCGAAGCAAAAAGAAAAAAAATGTATTATAAAAAAATTTTCATTTTTGTTTGTGTGGTTTATTTTTATAATTTTTGAATGATTAAACTATGTATATTTAATTTCAAATGTTTTATATTAACATTTTGAAATGTAAAATATTTTATATTGAATATATTCTTGAATTGGAAGACTTGATTTACAGTCTAAATGTGTTTGACCAGCACAAATTTCACTTTAAGAAAATGGTGCAAAGTGAAAATTTAATGATAGTTTTTTATGCGTGTACTGATTGCTCAAAAATTGGCAACTCATGGCAATAAATAATAGGCAGTATCTATGTGTACCGCAAAAATCTGGCTCGTTGTAGCAAAATTTTGGTACGAATAGTCCCTTTTCCAGGTCTCGCTATTCGTACCAAATGAATGATTTTTTCTTAAATTCGATCTTCTTCAAAGACGTGCATAGTCGTCCAGCTTTTTCGAAGGATAGTCCGATTGACATTGACATTGATATTGATATCATTTCCTTTCTGTTTATACCTTGCAAAGTAAATTTTGATATTGTTTATTTCTGAAATGAATATTACGTTATTCTCTGAATAAGCAAATAATCAATAATGTATATATTTTTATAACGCTAATTTGTAAATTTTTTCGGGGTGATCCGGCATCTTGGTCTGTTATATCAGTATTGCGTGATAAATAGCAGACTATTTTCCTTCTATCACTCACTCCCCATGCTTTTGCAGACCAACATGGTCGATCCCTCTCCCGTACTTGCCATCAAATCCCGCGCCCATGTTGGAAACCTGGCGGTCAGTCCCCTCCTATTCCTATGACCATGTTTCTTTGCAATATTTTCTATTGAATTGACATTTTTCCTTCAACTCGGGCTTATAAGGCGCAGAATTTTATTAACTTTAGTGCTATTCTACGGAAAAAATTGCATACTAATATCAAAAATATTAAGGAATTTCAGCAATATGTCTAAAAATAGGCGTGCAGATAATTTCCGCCGGTAGTGAATAATTTTTCAAACGCCCTCTACTCAATATCAGAAATTAATTGAGTGGCCTTCAAAAATTTCAATCCACCATTCGCACTTCTTCCATTTACATCCGGAGAATGGGTGGTGATCGACATTGGATTTACTTTCGCTGAGATTTTTTGTTTATTCCATCTATACGCAAGATACCTTATATTCACAGACCATGTAGTGATACAGTATTACCGTAATATTAACTTTTCTCCGGTCCGGACCTCCTTCTGGGAAATTATGCTCGACTTCAATCTGCGAACTTTTTATGGTCATGTGATCCAATCCATGATAAACGAGAGATGAATGTGTTCATTTGCAACAATGTATAATTGTATACTCTCCTTCCGCATTTCAGGTTTAAGGGTTCTATTTCACTGATTTCACAACAAGTAGACGTAAATGCACAATGTGGTGAAAAACTTGATTGTATTTTCTCTTGTTCAAAAGAACAGGGAGAATGCCTACCTAGATGATAAAAATAAGCAGTTACAAAATAGAGAGAATTTGAAATAATTATTAAATAACCAAGGTAAATTGTATTATTGTACGTAATAGATCACTAAAAATTTTGCATTGTACACTCTGTATATAATCGTTTTTCAGGAAATAAGATTGCTCCAGCTTACTAAAACTACTGATTCATTATAAACACGTTTATTGCATGATCATCCTTATTAACAAAGACTGCCTTTCCGTGAAGAATGTAACAATGTAAGGAAGTTTAGTTGAAAGACAGGAAGTATTAAACACTTATTAAATGCAACTATTTAAGAGTGAAACACACATCTTATCAAGTAATTATGAGAAAGTGTAACAAAGAGAAAGAAAAAAGTTTTCTGAAAATAGAGACATTTACATAACTAAATAACTCTCTACTTGCATTCGAAGAGTTTTATTCTGATAGTTTCAGATTGGTAAAGTTGCTGTGGATTGAAGAAAATTAAAGTTTCTTGTAGTTTCACAAATCTTTATCTTATTGGAAAGATTTTTTTTTTGTGTTTCATTATATTTTTGTGTAGTAGTATACCATTAAGCCATTTCCCTTTCAGGGTAGGCGTGACACGACCCGATTTGGGTAGTGTTTCTAGGTGGATAGTTTCTTGTAGTAAATAACTACAAGTGTGGGCTCACCACATCCACAATATGCCAACAGCACTCAGTATTCTCGAATGGTCACCCATCCAAGTACTAACCGCGCCCAACGCTGCTTAACTTCAGTGATCTGACGAGAACTGGTTTTTTTCAGCGTGGTATGGCCGTTGTGTTATTACTGTTAATGTAATGAAATGAGACCTGGTGACACCAATCGCTGAGGTACCAAATCAGACCAGTTAGGTCGAAATCAGGAAAGGTTTTACATTGAAAAATTTATAGTGAAATCTGTAATGAAATGAAAAATAATATATTTCAAAAGTATCTTATGTAACTTTTAAAAATATTTTGAATGTATAGCTGAAATTTAGCGAAAGTATAGCGATGTAAAGTAGGTCCTGACTGGTCTAAAATATAGGAAAAACTATGGCTATAGTAGGTACATATAGCCGTATTATTGATGATGGGAGATAATCGGATGTCTGAAATGCATAAAAATGGAGATCCAGAATCATGATTCTCACAATATCAAAAAATATTGTTCAAGACTTCTAAAATAAGAAAATGTTAATTGTAAATTAATTGTCTGTACTTATATGAGGAAAAATTTAACATTAAACATTTCGCCTGAATCACAATTTGATTATATCTTTTAATGCTAATAATACTATGGTTAGAAATCAAAGATTTTAGATCTCGTATCAATATGTTGTTGCCTTACACTTGTGAACAATATTTAATACACATTTTTTCTCATGAAAACATTTGAATCGCGAAGTTTTTTAATTTTCGGGCGAGCTATCATTTATGATGCATTACACTAGGTAACAAGATTTTGTTTATCATCAATTGATGGGACTTTTCAGTATGTTCTTTCCGTAGAATACGAACCTGAAAGCAAAAATGTTCTATCTTTTCGCGCTTTTCAGAAAAACAGGTTTAAAAAGTTTTATGTTATATTGAAGATTAAATCTTAAGTATCTCCAAAAATATTGATGCTACAAAAAAAAGAAGGTTAGTTTCAGAATCAACTCTCCAAAATACTTTAAGAAATACCATAACAATTGAATAGACAATGCTAGGATATATTGAAAAACAAATGTGTGCCATTCTATGGCCGATATTTCTGCCATACTGAAGTATAAATGAAGTATGGTCTATAATTTAGCTATACTTTAGTATATAGATGAAATACATTCTATTCTTCAGCTATATTTTAGTTATATTTCAACTATACTTCGGCCAGTATATTTTAGTATATTCAGTATATTTTATCTATACTGTTTCAATATACATGAAGTACAGGAAAGACTCATTTTCCATACATTTTTTATACTTTTTAAAGACAATGATTGATCACTTTCACACTTATGATTTCCATAAATTTGATTTAATGCTGATTGAATTAAAAATGGTAATATAATTTTTATGACACAATGTTAATAACGAATAAAAAAATAGATTGTGATTAGGTAAAGTTGCTATAGATTGAAAAAACAGAATAGTTTTTCGTAGTTAGCAAAATCTTCAGTTTAGTGAAAACAGTGCCTGATTAACAAGTAGGCCAAGGTAGGACATGGCCTAGGGGCCCTCAGACTTTTGCACCTTTTTCTTTAAAAAAAAGTCAATTGAATTTCAAAATTATACTATTGGGAATTAGGGGCCCAGTGGGCCCCTCAGACTTTTGTGACTTTTTATTTTACAAAAAAGCGTCAATTAAATTTCAAGATTATGCCATCGGGA
>CAKNYM010052623.1:441680-457560 GCA_932195095.1 Andricus curvator | reverse complement strand
TTTCAAGATTATGCCATCGGGAATCAGGGGCCCGGTGGACCCCTTAGAGTTTTGTAACTTTTTCTTTAAAAAAAGCGTCAATTGAATTTCAAAATTATACTAGCGGGAATTAGAGGCCAAGTGGGCCTCTTAGACACTTGCAACTTTTACTTTTACAAAAAAGCGTCAATTAAATTTTAAAATCAAGGTGTGGGGAATTAGGGGCTTAGTGAGCCCATTAGATTTTTCTAACTTTTTATTTAAAAATAAGCGTTTTTGTGTTTTCGTGTTTTAGGAAATTTTGATCGAATTCAAGAAAAAATGTATGTTACTTATAGTCTTTTATTTAATGATCTAAAATTGAATACACTTACAAATGATTCTGAAATACCTTTCATGAATAATAACTTTTAAATTTATGGCTTGCGACAGTAAGTGATAATAAAAACATACATTGATTTGACTACGGGCGGGATCGTTATTGACCTTGCTTACTTGATAGATTGCGTGCAACGTTACGCACTATAATCACTATATAAACCAGTATGCCTCTGAAGAAAATTTGCTGAGTCGTCGATGCCACATTATTATTACTATATAATTGGTATTATGAAATTCGCAGTTGTAGCTAAAATAATCATATATTATGTGTGCAGTCATAGTAAGATAATTGACTTGAAAGTGCATTTATACTTTACGACTGATAAAGTTGACTTCAATAGAAGAAAGGTAAACATTGAGTTGAATTGAGCCAAAAATTATTTAAAAAAAAAATTATTATTCTTTAAAAGTGAAAATACTTTAAACTTCAAATGGAAATTTTTATTATTTTATGTTTCACACTAACCCGGTGAAGTATAGTGCTAGGGCTACTAATGCGGAATTTTCCGCAACACTAACCCTGAAAGAGTTGGAAAAGAGGTTAGTGTTAGTCTCATCCCGAAATTCAGGATGACAAGTCCAATATTTGTTATAAGCTTGGCTAGTCGTGCCGAATTTTCGGGACGAATAGCCCATCCTCTTTTCCAACTCCTTTGATTTTTCAGGACGACTAGACACAGATATTTATATTATTTAATGATTTATTATATTTCAATATCTCAATAATAGTAAATCGAAGAGAATGAGGATTCAGAAAATATAACCTGAACTAGATTATCATTTATTTTATTTTTATACATATATACATACCGAATGGTGTACAAACAATCTATTAAACTACAATAAACACATAACATATACTTTATAAAAATTTGATCCAGATCCGATTTTTTTCAGAAAGATATACAACTACAGTGATATAACTTTTACTTTTCTAATCCAATGTGTAAAATAGTATCAAATTAAAAAAAATATATAAAGTGTAACTGAAGTTGCTTTCTCGGAGTGATTGATATATGAAAGTCACTTGAAATTGACTGTAGTATAGATCTAAGAACACGAAATAACTTTCCTAGAGAATTCAAAAAGTATTAATAGAAATAAATGTTTAAAGAAGTATTCATATAACTCTGTATGTCTCTCGAAATAGATATCAAATGCTCTGAACGGTTGATGAACTTTCACTAACGTATGTCGACGAAATGAACATTTTAGGGATAGGGTACTTCTTGTTTCTGATACGAAGTGGTCTTAAGAATTCTGAGTAAATAACCCATTTCTTACAAATAACAACTAATGACAGTTTTATATTTATTTTTTATGATGTGCTTTATGAACAATCGTTTTGTAGATAGGAATTTTGATTGGGAAAGGCTTTTCCACTGGAACAGGTACACTTTTGTAAACTGTGAATGGTACATGTTTTTCCACGGGATAGGGTATAATTTTCTCGATTTTTACGGGCACCTTAGTCTCGACCTTCTTTACTTCGTGCTTGATCACCTGAAATTAAAATATAAAATACATTACTGTTTTCTCAAACTTAAGAATTCAATTAATTGACATATAAAAATAAAAATAATTTTTCTTACCTCATAAGGAACTGGCTTCTGGACAAACGTGGGCACAGGGTAAGGTTGTGGAACTGACTGGATTTCTGGATAGGGAACCTTAACTTCAACTTCCTTAACGATTGGCACACCTGAAAATATTATTAACGTGAGTTTGTGTGTTATTTGATAAGTAAAATATAATTTTATTAGTATATTAAAAATAGCAAATGTTTTACCAATTTCTTTCACTATTGGGATCACGTGACCACCATGGTCGCCACTAATACTGATACTTGAGTCCCCACCAAGATTCCAGTGCTCATGTCCTACCAATCATAAATATAGCTAGGTTTACAATTATAAAGAGACATTTTTATAATAATTAGAAGTATATAAATATATTTTTTTCCTTTAAAATAACTATTATTTTGAGGGGAAAAAACTGAAATGAAAGCAAACCAGAATCTCCTAGACTGATAGTCGGCAATTCATGACCATGGTCACCTAATGAAATTTCTCCAAGGCTCAGACCTCCTTCATGTCCTCCTAACTGCCATATTGAACCCAAACAACTGCCAGTAATTGCAGCCATCATTATTATCTGGAAAGGCGATATAGTTTCTAACAATTTAAAAATAATTATCTACCTTAACTTTAATATTTTAAGCATCAAGCCTTTATCCCTAATCATAAGGATTTTTTTTATTATGACACATTCCACTTCCATAAATAAAGTACTAAAGTAATTGAAAAAAAATTTCACAAAAATAATCATGAAATATCTAAAAATGGAGATAAAATAAAAAAAAATAATATTGAAGAATTTATGTTCTCAAATAAAGTGATTCCTATTACGTACAATTGTACTCATGGTCAAATATTTTTGTTTTGACTAACGGCGATACTGGAATGAACTCAAACTGATTCGCAGCTTCTGGACTTATATACCAAGATAAATCGTAAACATGGAACCCCACTATCACATGAAACATTAAAAGTCTAGTCCAAACCTTCACTGTATATTGTGACGCTTTATTATTCTATTACATGCTCCGGGGTAAGTGTAATCGAATACTTACACAATCTACTCTCAACATCCGAATGTATTTCCGCCTTTCCTTCATCTCGATTCTGTGCTCCTGCAATTTTGAAAGAGCCAAAAAAATGAGTACACATTGGCAGATTAAGAACACCTATCTTGGCGATCTTAGAAAGGAAGTATGCATCTCAATCAGATAGGTTTGCGTAATGAAAATAAAATTACCAAAACAGAGTTTTAATGCTGACAAGTTGGTATTTCGTTTAAAAAATTTAAAAAAAATTTTAAAAAATTTACGATAATTTGATTTAGCCATAAAAACTAACATATAATGTCCTCTCTGATTCTGATTCGTATTTAAACATATAAAATTTTAAGCAACAAACATCTTATTGAGAAAGTCTACTATCATTGAATTGGACTTTTTATCACTTCCAACTTTTTCTTGTTTAGAAAGCGAGTATTGAACTTATCTATGGGGCAGAATACGTCAAGTCTTCCCACCTAAAATTATTTTTTTTATCGGGTTGAAACTTGGCTGAATTATAGTCCTAGTGGACCATAGGTCGATTTATCAACCGGTTGTCAATATACAGGGGCCTGAAGTTTTCACTTTGTCAGGTGCTTTTTCACCTTCACGTTAGCGTAACTTCTTTTAGGATTATCCGATTGGTCTTTTATCATAATGTTTTGGAAAGCTCCTTTCATTTACTTAAAGATTATCATAACAAAATTTTTTTTCATGATGAATTTTCCTTTTTTGTAAATCAAAATTAAAATTGACTTGTTGAAAAGAACCCTACTTAAATTTTTTTAAACAGCTTTTTTGCACTCTTTAAAGTCATGCAGAAGAAAAAATGGGCTGAAAATAATTTCATGGGTAAATTGAGATGTTTACGCTCAAGGGGACCACATTCAACTTACGCAGCCCCCGGATATGATTTTTTGTGTGTATGTATATTATGTAATCATAACGTGGTACCCTCAAGCGTAAAAATCTCAATTTGACTATGTTAAATTTTTTCTAGCCCACTTTTTCTTCTGCATGACTCTAAAAAGTGTCAAAAAAGCTATTTAAAAAAAAAAGAAAAACAAATTAATTAACGTGAAGGTGAAAAAGCACCTGCAAAATTAAAAACTTTCAGGCCCCTGTATATTGATAACCGTTTGATAAAATTGACCTATGGTTTGGTGAATTAATATAGGTCCACTAGGACTATAATTCCGCCAAGTTTCAACCCAATCAGAAGAAAAAATAATAATAATTTTAGGAGGGAACACCTTAGGTATTCTGTCCCCTATACAGCCTATCAAACAAAACGATGTTCATAATTAGATATTGCCGTGTTATAGAAGCAACAGTTATTTCATTTTTCAATTATAACTTTTCAATTTTTTAAAATTTTAATCGTCACTTTTATATGCACTCAACAAAATTATTATGTTAATAATGTTTTAGTTTACACTAATGCTATTATTATTATTATCATTGTATATAGGCTGACTCATATAAGGCCCGTAGCTCTGCGGCTTAACATATTGTACTATCTATTTATTTAAAAACTCCGGTAAAACAGAGGCCTACAAATCCACTACAAATCCACTTCACTAATGTGGGCTTAGAATCACTGTGTGAATTCAATGACATCTAGTGATAACCCGCGGCTGCATCCTACTTTATTAGAAGAGCTCGCATGCGCCTGAACGTTTGGCCAGGGGAGAAGAAAACTGCAGAAAACCATATTTCCAAGTCCAGCCGGTTTTCCGACTGTCGGGTTTGAATGCAGACACTCGCTGTACCTGGACCATCGAGTATACACAGTCATCCTCGGCATCAAACTTCCCGCTCGACATAAGTTAAAACGCAGTGCATATACAACCTGGTCGTTCATCGCAAACCATCATCCAAGTGTTAGCCGCGCTCAAAATTGCTTAACGTAGACGAATCCTTCTGAATCATGATTCAATGGGTGAGCAATGCTTTTCCTAATTAAAAAAAATTGTGATATCATAATTGTACATAACTTCTTATAAAAAATTTGGTAAAAAAAAACAATCATTTCTGAGAAATTAACTATTGACCCTTGAACGATACATGTAAAGTATTTAAAATGTTTCAACAATTCAATTTATATTTATGATGCAGTTTTATAATAATTAAAATTAACTTAAACGTCCTAGGGAAACATATACGATACATAAATCTAAATAATTCGGAGAAGCAATCAGTAGCCAGAAATTTGTTCCAATAAGCTACATGTCTGGTGTGGAATCGTTTAGAGTTTTCAATTTGCAACTTCCTTCAGAGATGATTACACACTATTCTCTCCTATAAGATTCTATATTAATACGACTTTCCATGAGATGCATCAAATAGGAAACGACAGTGAAAGGGAAACTAATATCCAAATCAAGGTGATCTTAATACAAACAGGGTCTGAGTACACCTGAATTTAATATCTAAACATAATTCGATATCCTTGTGTATCTGTTTCATATCTACTCAATATCTATAGATGGCAAAAACCTATACATCTATTAAATTAATTTTCATGCTCGAATGAGCCTTTCGCGAAAAAGAATTCTTCATCTAATTAGCCTTACAAAAGATATGTGTCTACATTTCTCTGATCCGTAATAATCGGATCGATATTTTATTATCATCCTTCTTTTATACTTGTACTAGAATAAGAGATATGTTTTGTATTTTTTGGTGTTTTATTGCAAAACATAAAGTAGTACAAAATATAAACTTAATAAACAAAAACACAGAAAAATATTAAGAATATGTACAAGAAAACAATAGTACAGCAGAAGACAGGTCAGTCGCTTTTTGCGAACTTTATCGCTGTAATATACATGGTATTAAAATACTTGAACTAATTTTACTCTTTAGCCTCTTTTTTGTAAATAGCTTCTCCGAAAAGGAAATGGTCGTAGACCAATTTTACTATTTGTTTATGTGAAATTTGATCCCATATTATCGATGATTATGTTGATGACTTTAGTAAACAATGGTATAGTTATTAAATACTAAAATTTCATTGCAAGTCTACATTTCTTTCTTTCGAATTTTTTGAATATCGCGTTCGAATAGTTTCAAAGTTTTGTCATAATTTGCAAGCTACTGCCATAAGCTGAATCTACATACTCATTACTCTTAGTGACTATGCCCATGACTATGACCCTTAGCATGATGGTAAATTGTCTTATAAACTGGGATTTTGATTGGATAGGGCTTGATTACTGGGTAGGGAATATGCTTTTCAATAGTGATAGGCACTGCTTTCTCCACTGGGTAGGGAATATGCTTTTCAATAGGGTAGGGCACTTTTTTCTCTACAGGAACCGCGATTGTTTTCACAATTTGAATCGGAATTGGTTTCGATACAGGAACTGCAACAGGGTAAGGTTGAGCCACTCCTACGGCGACTGGATGTGGTACGTTGATCTTCACAGGGTGCGGAACTGGTATACCTGTTAAGAAAATTTTTGAAGTTTAAAATATTTGATGAGAATTACAGTGATTGAGTTTTATTCTGATGATTTTGATAAACCTACCAATATCTTTATAAACTGGAACGGCAATTGGTTTGGTAACTTCGACATGTTCGGATACTGGAACACTATGGACATAATTATCTCCATGGTCGATGTAACCACCCCCATGTGAGCCATCATCACCACCATGAAGTTTGCTAAAATCGAAGGAAGAATAGTCCTCATGGCCACCATCGAATCCACTGCTGCTGGGTTGCACATGACTAGCAGAATTATCAGAAGAAAAATCGTGAGTTTCCCCTCCTGTATGTTCACTTCCATATCCTCCACTTTCAGTCGCAGCAGGATAATTATCTGATCTTTCTATTTGTTGGATCTGATGTTGCATTTGTTGCATATGATTATAGTACGGAATGAAATAGTGTCCTCCATATTGGCCAATAGTAATTGGGGTGGCTGCAGCCACTGAGAGCAAAGATAGTAAGATCTGAAAAAAAGGTAGACGATAATGAATAATTAATTATTATTAATGATAATTAATAAGAAAAATCTGTTATCAATTTCGATTTAAAAAATATGTATTTGCATGCAATTTTGACCGAAGCATGGCATTAAATATTCGTACAACCAGTTTCTTTTTTCGTTAGAAACAAAAATTTCACTATTTATGCCTTCTAGTCCAACAATCTTTTGCTGAAACTCAATTTTTATACTTTCAGACTTTTTGTTCTTAAACAAATTCTTTTTGAATCATTTTAAAATTAATCAATTGCACTTTAATTACAGGGTTACTACTGGAGACTGAAATGAAGAAGTTTCCACATCAATTATTATAAAATATTAATTAGGAGAGGATTAGACCATTTTCAACAACAACAAAGTATAGGACACCATTGAATCTAATTAAAAAATCTGAGTGCGCTATCCTATTAATAATAAAAAAATATTTAATCCAAATTTGTAAAGACCCCAAATATTTATAAAAAAATTTTTCAACTTTTTCTGTGCCAATAAAACGGATCGAATTTTGAACTTAAAACATAGTTGAAAGAAATGATGCGCAATAATTCTGTTTGATTGGATTCTTTTCATAACAAAAAAAAAGACTTGGTGATTCCTTATAATTTCTTGAATATTTTTTAAATCAATATATGTAAGGGCTTTCAAAAATTTAACTTAATCTTGACAAAAGATTTCCCAAATTGCTGAACAAATATTTTTATATTTATTTGCGGCAATTCAAAGTTTGGATAAAGGTATCCAAAAAGAAAGATTTTATTTTAATATTTTCTCTTAAATACTAATTCAACAGGTTATTTTCTGTATTTTAAAATAACCATACCATCATTATTTATATTTTCTGTCCGTAAAATACATTACCATCATTATTAACAAAATATAAGTAAAGAGACAAATACAAAATAATTATATAAAAAAATATCAGACTCAAACAAATTTTATGCATACCCCCTTGAAGGAAATGTTAGTAAAAATGCATATAATTGCAAACAAATTGTAGCAAATTTCACTCAATATGAATTGAATTGATATCCATATTATCGAACTGCTTTAAGTTGATTTTCATACCTAATTATTATAATTAATTCTTCATATTCCATTATGAAATAATTTAGAAGCTTTGTTTGAAAAATATTTGTTTAAAAACTAAAATCCTCATAATGCATCTCGTGTACTCACGATTCTTATCATGGCTAGGCACGTGCGATGCGGTCTATGCACCAGATGTCTTGTTGTTAGTAGTCAGAAGTGTCTTCAAGGACTGATATATCTTTACCATTTCTCTTCCTAATATACTAGAGAGCCTTTCACTGTCGACGACTAGGTACTGCCCCTGATCTTCCCTCGAAAATTCTCTTTCAGCTGTACAATTGTTTCTCGGCAAAAGGCGAGTGACCATGGCAGTACTATCTGTTTCATTGCCGAGTTCAAAAAGCTAAGAAGTGTGACATTAGCTTAGCCGTTTTGGGTGAGTGTAACCTTATATGGAGGTTAACTTGGTTTATATAATGTTACGTAATTCGTTCAATTATACAGAATCGGCAAAAAAATTTATTAATATTGTATTTACTTATAGGCCGTGGCTACGTGTGCTAAAATTTCAGTACAGATAGCCGGGTTTTTTCGGTACGAATAACCGGATTTTTGTGTAAACACACCCATATTTGTACCGAAATTTCGATAAAAGTAGAAACATCCTTACTTATAATTTAAGCCAAGTCAATGTTTGGATGTACGGAATGATATTTGCTTTAGAAAGATTTTGTTTAGAAAGAAAGAAAGTCTTTTGTTTTTTAACTAGAATTAAAGCATTTTTAGAGCAAAAAATCGTATTATATTTTTCACAATAATTGATGATTATATTATTTATTAATATAGTATTAGTGAAGTAATTGAAATAATTAAAATATTTAAATAACTGAAATAATATCATTATTCATATTCATTTATTTATTATATATAGCTTAAACATTGTAGGAGTAAGAGTTCATTGGACTCTTATTTCCTCTTCCTGTGAATACGTTTTTTGATATCCATAGACGTGAAAGTCATCTTATATATTCTTATATCAGATGAAAGTGTATACAAAATGAATAGTGGCAAATAATTTTTATTAACATTCCAGAATGGGAGTCAGTGAACTAAAATTAAATTGTATTATACCATGAAGCCATTTCCCTTTCGGGGTAGGCGTGACTCCCTCGGTGAGTAAGAGAGTAATGTGGGGGAGGGGGTATGGATTTTTAGATTGATCTAGAACTCTCGTGTTATTTATTTAAATAACATGTTTGTTCCACAACACTGCTTCTACCCAGGTTGCTGATCAATCTCTCTATCGATCACCCCAAGAGAAGAGCCTCACAAAGTCAGCATGTAAAGCTCCCCACTCTGGCCCATTAGTATCCAAAGTTTTTTGTTTCAGGCCTCATTCACTCCACTGACACTCTTTTTATAAACGATTTGTCGCCACACTATTTTGTCCTGGCATACCTCTCTAGCTTTCTTTACGTCCATGCATTTTTTACTAACAATATTTGAAGAAAAAATCAATATTTATTTTCAGGTGTCCTGCATGTCAATAAATCACCATATACCGATTATCTTCTACTTGTCACTCTGATGATTGTACCAGCTCTTAAGATGTATAATTAGGACCACATTAGTTACGAATACAGCAGCAATAAAATGACTGCAGAGTAATCAATCATACTGCAAATAAGCGATTAGAATCTGTTGATAGGTCGAAGGAATAAGTTCAGTCAATCAGATTGAGAATTCGACATAGTTAATATAATGCCTCTATATCAGTGACTTTGACTGACATTGATTCAACTTATCGAATCTATGTTCTCAACTATGGCTGACAAATTTTGACTGTATTTACTTTCAATTTTATTGTCTTATTTACTACAGCATGTAGGGATGTACGCCGAGACGAGAATTTCTCGGATCTAGTCTGATATTGCCCGTCTTCGAGATATTTTTGTTGCCGAGAACTTTTGGTGTTGAATTTTTTAATCTCGTCCCGTCCCAATGTGAATATGCAAGCAAGATCGGGCAAGGTTCTCTATAATATTCACAGTTTGAGTTTGACATTTCGCGTAAATCTCAAAAATAAGGTAGCAGAATTTGAACATTATGGAAGTGGAATCACGACAAATGAGAAGGCCGAAAAGAACCATTGTCAATTTCGAGCTCATCAAAGTAATGATTTGATACTAAATCAAGTACTTAAGTATAATAATTTTACAAAATCTAACCAATTCATTGATAAAACATTAGGTTAGAAAATTGTAAACAAATTTAAAACTCAAAAGGGTAGAAAATATGAAGGAACTAGTTCAATTTCTAATAACCACTAAAACAAGAAAACAAATATAACATTTTTGTAGACAGAAATGAAATTCATTTTAGTAACAAAATTATTTATAGCATAATAAAGCAAATGAGAAGAATCTATTTTTATATTTTATAGTAGCGAATGACATTTCAATGCATTTAAATTGAATAAAAAGCAAGAAAATTGGGGTCCCGATTACTGGGACTTTCACCTTATTATGCTTCCAAAAATTCGTTATATTTTGGTATAAATTTGATTTATATTCGAATACATTTTTTTTAATTTTTGTCCTAAGAATCTTAATTTTGTTTACAATTTTCTAAACTAATGGTGTTATAAATGAAATGGTTAGTTTTTGTAAAATTATTTTACTTTACTTAATATTAAATTATTATTTTAAGGACCACGAAGCTTCCAATAGTCTTGTTTGGCCTTCTTGTTTGTTTTCATGTGATTCCACTTCCATATTTTCCAAATTCTCATGCATTATTTTTTATATTTACGCGAGACGTCAAATTGCAAACTTTATCGAGAATCTTACCCGATCTTGCTCGTTTGCCGAGATTCTCGAACAAAATCACGAGATACTTGACAACTTTCCGATATCGTCAATCGGGATGGTTTCGGAAATCGATGTTTTCTTGTCTCGTTCCGCCTGAATGCATCTCTAACAGCATCTTCTTAATTTTGCTCAATTATGTTTTTGCTCAGACATAATTATTATACACATAATAACAATCTGTAAAATCTACATCGAAACTGAATTTAAAAATTGTTAAAGCAGGCATATTTTTTCCGGCCCTTTTGGTAGGCCAAATATTGGCGCTTATGTCCTTTTGGAATTTCAAACTTTAAAGCTTATGCCCTTCTGCTCTACCAAATGTTGGCGCTTTTGCCTCTTGGAATTCCCAACCTTGGCGGTTATGCCCTTTTGGTTTACCAGATGTTGTCGCCCTGTTTTTTTTGTGCGAACTCTTGGTTCTTATACACATTTGGAATTCCAAACTTTGGCGCTTATGCCCTTTTGCTGTGACAAGTTTTCGCTATTATGCTTTTTTAGAATTCTAAACTTTGGCGGTTATACCCTTTTGCAGAGCCAAATCTTTGGTTTTGGCGGGAGAAAAGTACAACGGACGGACGGACGGACACCTGATCGAAACTATAAGGTTTTCTTCCAGGGGCTACAATACTCTAAAAATGGGATACAAAATTCTTGTTTCAAAAAAATACTTATTTTGTTGAAATCATTTTTTTTTTGTAATAAAATTAACTCATTGTAAGATTTTCAGTTGATTTAAAAAGAATGATTACAAGTTGATTAATTTGCGACCGTTCTTAGGAGGAAAATATGAGAAGTTTTGGAGGCCTCTCGGTTGAATTTTTACAGTTCCTTGTATTGGCTACAGTTTCAGACACAACGCGTGACCCTCCTTGTGCGTTGTTTCCGTTCTGCTTGCTATTTTAGGATAAAACTCAAAAATAATTATCCAAACTATGCATAATACTGACTAAAATTGTAATTGTTATCCTTCAAAAAATTTTAGTATATTCAAAAATATTCGATCGATGTAAAGTCCCATGCGGCAATTCTCTTTGCGACATGTCTGCCCTGCGTTATGTCTTCCTTGCGGCATGTCACTCCTGCGGTAAGTCATATCTGCAGCATGTTACACCTGCGGTTTGTCTCCCCAGCCGCAAGTCTCCCTGCGGGCATCTCTCCGCGAAGAAATATTGAAGTCTTCTATCGGACTGGCAAAAGTGCGGCAAGTCTCCCCAACCCAATGTCCACATTTGTGACATGTCTCACTAGCGGCATCTCTCACCCAGAGTTAATTTTACGGACTAGAACATAGTCAGACGCGGATCGAGATAAGTGACCTGGGAGGGGCGGCGTCGGAAAATTTTATACACAATGAGAGCTATTACCAATTAAATAGACCGATTATATGAACTGGATCTTGTTACAAAGTACATGTCATTAAGAAAGTGCATATTTTAAAAAAATGTTCTCCATTTTCCAGTGAAAACGAAAAAAGTGAAGGTAAGTCTGAAAATTTTGGGGGAGGTAATCGCCAGTTTCGCCACCCTGTACATCCGCGCCTGATCATAGTTAATGGAATAGTGCCTATCAGATCTGCAATATCTCTCCTGCACTAGAGTAATGTCACACAGACTGCTGCGCAGTAATTACATTGAAATAATTAAATTATGCTGTATACTAGAGTAATATCACACATAATGCTGAGCAGTAGAGTTATATCACATTCAATGCTGCACACTGAAGTATGATCACACATGCTCCCTCGCAGTATGATTATACCGCATATACTGTTGTGCGGTAGAGTTATATTGCATATAATGATGTGCAGTAAAGTTATATCGCACCTAATTCTGCACAGCAGGGTTATGTCGTGCATAGGGATGCGCAGTAGAGCTTTTCGGTAATCAGGGATGTGAAGTACAGTTATACGGTTCGCAGGGATTCTGCGGCAGCTATCGCCTGCTAATTGGCATTTTTATAGCAACTTACACCCCTAAAGAATATAAAGCAATCAACCGAAATAACAAGAATGGATGTTGAGGTAAGTAAAATAAAATATTTTTTTAGATTTTGATTTGAATGCAAGGCACATTCATACATTCTCACCATAAAAAAACAATTTTCAATGTTTCAGTCAAAAATTTTCTATTTATCGGTGCTCTCTAAATATAAATTAGTAAACTTTCACTGATTACTGGTGAAATTCTACTAATTCAATTAGGAAAAATGAGCTTATAAAGATTTATAGAAGATTACTAATTGGATTAGTCAAAAAATGTACTAAATTTGGTACTGGAAAACTACACGTAACGACCAGTCATCAGGGGAGATTATCATTCACCCTTAAAAAAATCTCTACTATAACGATCTACATTAACTTGATGAGAATTTCATTAATTTGGAAATATTCTGAAATTTTCTGTAAAATCATCCTCTTTCACTTTGTAATTTGTAATTTATTGCAAAAGTCCCTAGGGCTAAGTAGCCCTCTAAGCGAACCCAGTTCTTTATATTGACAGTCGCGTGCTCTAAAGCTACTCGAGGTATCGCGATTTTGTAACATTTTCAATTTTATTGAGTTGTTAGTTGAAATCGACAAAAAAAGTTCACTAATTGCTTAGTAACCGAAATCGCTAAAGAATTAGTCAACATTTTATATAAATCAACTCGTGATTTTTTCTTCATTGCATTAGTGATTTCGTTAGTAAAACACTTAACTGCTAGTGCAAGTAGTACAATTTTCACTATTTCAGATTAGAGTGTGTGTTATATATTGGAAAATACTAAAATCCTAACTCAGAGACTAAGGCATGTCCATAAAAAAATTGTTTTTCATTTTGAAAATGCACTAAGTTTTTGCATGGTTGTTGGATTAGTTTTAACATAATTGACTCTACATTTATTCTAGAACTCTGCAAATTGTATACCATCTCGATTTGGCAAATCACATTCTCATATGTCGAGAATGCATAAATTTGTTTACGCCGCGCACTAAAATTAAAATATAAAATATAGTTTATTATACTTTCCTGAAATATCGCATTGTTTTTATTTTGAGTAATAGGTTCATATTCGTCAGGAGTGTAAGATGCTATGATAGTGTCAATTATCAGGCAATAGATGCGATAGAAGCCATGCGAATTGTATAACTCTACTTCTTGTTTGCGATAAAAATCTACCGAGCAGAACTAGATGCGATATTATTCTACTGCGCATCATTTTGTGCAATATAACTGTATTGCGCATCATTATGTGTGCTTTAACTTTACTGCGCAGGAGTGTCTGTGATATCACTCTAGTGCTCAGAATCAATATAACTGTACTGCGCAGCCTTACGTAACAACATTATTACACAGTTCTCAATCCAGTAACTGAACATGACCTTCTGCTTTATTTAAACCCTTTATGAGGACTTAAAAATTTCTATTTCTAGAAACACTACCCGAATCGGGTAGTGTCACGCCTACCCCGAAAGGGAAATGGCTTAATGGTATACAAAAATTTCTATTGGACGAGAGATACCGTATATCTGACAGGCGGCATTTTTGTCGTTATGCTCTCATCCGTAAAATTAATTGTGGTGAAAAATGTGTGAGACAGGCTGTAAATGTCGCGATTGAATGCAAGAAACTTGCAAGACGTTTGCCACTTTGGAGGAAAACATAAAATTTTTCTTAGGCGAGATTTGCCACAGGGAGACTTGCGGCTGGGGAGACAAGCCACATATGTGGTTATTGAGCCCGGGAGACTAGCCGCACTTTTGCTACTTTGGAGGAAGACTTAATTATTTGTTCGGGGAGAGATACCAATTGGAGACTTGCGGCTGGGAAAACAAGTTGCAGACGTGGAAATTGAGTTCGGGAGACAAACCGCACTTTTGCCGCTTGGGAGGAAGACTTCAGTTTTTCTACGGGAAGAAATGCCGCATGGATACTTGTGGTTGGGCAAAGAAGCCGCAGATGTGGCAATTGAGTTCAGGAGGCTTGCCGCATTTCAGCATTTTTGGAGAAGGCTTTAATTTTTCTTGGTGGAGAGATGCCGCAGAGAGATTTGCGGTCGGGGAGACAAGCCGCAGACGTGGCAATTGGGTTCGGGAGACTTGCTGCACTTTTGCCACTTTGGAGTGAGACGTCGATTTTGTCTTGGTGGATAGAGGTCACAGGGAGACTTGCGGCTGGGTGACAAGCCCCAGATGTGACAACTATTTCGCTTAGGGAGGCTTCCCGTAAAATTGGAAATCTGCTAGGGAGAGACGCTGCAGATGTTACTTGCTGCATGGGTAACATGCAGCAAGAGAGAAATTCCAAGGGAGGCATGCCGCAGAGAGACATGCCACAAAAAGACTTGCCGCTTATGACTTCATATGGATCGAATATCATACTGGAAAAGGGGAGGATGTTTTGAAACGCTAAAGTCAAAATGAAATAAATCGTGCAAATAGTCATTTTTCTTATATTTTTGAATATATTGTAATCTGTTCTGCATATATTTTTAAAAGATTTTAGAAATTTGCTTTGTTTTACCATAGTCAGATGTCCTGTTACACGACCTTCACAACGTCTCAAATTTATATCCATCACGAATACATTCCTTGATTTATTCGTTTCATACATTCGTATTCTCTTATAGGTTACCCTTAACTAAAAAAAGATATCTTGGTTAATTCTTTCAAACGTGGCTGACAAATGCCAGACCGAACTACTTAAAACTTTATTCTCAAATACGTTTTATCATTATCTTTAGCACATGCTTTTTATATTTTCTGTGGCGAAATAACTCCATTATTTTGTGAACAAAGAGAGTAGTTATACAAGAGGATTCCTCTAAATGTCATTAATATTGACATAGCGAATTGAACAAATTCTTTCCAAAGTAGCGGACCAATTTTAACCATATCTACTTAAAATTGTATTGAACTTTTAATGGTAGATGTGCATATCTTCAAATTGATTTTCAATAGAATTTTGTTATGAAATTATTCTCAATCATAGTCGTAAAAAAATATTAACAGACTAAATAATTTAGCA
>CAKNYM010052623.1:386046-441280 GCA_932195095.1 Andricus curvator | reverse complement strand
AAGGGGTAAGCGTGACACTACCCGATTCGGGTAGTGTTTCTAGGTGGATAGTTACTTGTAGTAAATAACTACAGGTGTGGGCTCACCACACCCACGACCGCCAACAGCAACGCAGTAGTATCAGACGGTCACCCATCCAAGTACTAACCGCGCCCAACACTGCGTAACTTCAGTGATCTAACGGGAACTGGTGTTTCCAGCGTGGTATGGCCGTTGCCATAATTAATTATATGTAAATAATATTTCATTTCTTATGAGACATAAACGCGTTTTTTATTACTCAATCGTTGGTTAAACATATTTTGCATATAAAAAAGTGTATATAATTGTTATAAATAAATGATTGTATTATTTAATATACAGAAAATAATATTTTATAAATCAGTTTCTGAAAATACGAGTAAAAAATGGGTATTTTGAAAATAAATGGAAGGGGTTGAATTTGCTTTACGCTTCACGTCAAATTAAATGCAAATTGGCCTGTTAGAAACAGCTCTGCAGATGACAGACTCTCCGTTATAATGATAGTCATTCAAGTTCAGCAGACTCACACATCATGGCACCAAGGCCGAGATGTGAAGAGAGCATAACGAAAGCTTTGGACGTCCAACTGCTCGTGATCGCTCTTAGCTTTTAATTAACCGTCACGAAATGATATCAATTAACATAATGAATATTGAATTGACTATAAATTATATGTAAATATTGGTTTTCTAAACAGTCAAAAAGTTCAGCCAATTTTATAATTTACCGAATTAAAATTAGGGGCCGTTCAAAAAAGTCGGGACAAATTATGAAGTACAAAACGTTTATCATATGTCAGGTGCGATCTTCAAAATGAAAGTCAGACAACTGTTACTTCACTTTTCTTTATTTACTTACAAAACGCATAAGTGGTATTTGTACTATCAAATGTACACAAATCATAGCAATTTTTAAATTATAAATAATATTAAAAACAGAAGTGATTTTACATAACATTGTTCCTATTGTAAAATCAATTGATTATTTATTATTACAATACTAAATAAAATAACAAATGTGAAACAATAAAAATATTCGAGTTTTCAATACATTTAGTTATAACTAAACTTACTATAAATAACCTCTTCTCGTGAAGAATCAATAAGAATCCTTGTTGATATAACACATCATTATAACTTGTATATTTTTATCCCAAATTTCATTGAAGTATTTTTTGAATATAAATAACCATTAAGAAAGTGTAATTGAGTCATTCTATGATAAAAAAGATTTCACACAAAATAAATTATATGTTTCAAAATAATTCATCAATTAAAATACTGTAAAATAAAAATAAATAAAATAATATCCTGTTCTCCTTTCCGAATTCGTTAACAAATTGGGGGTGAATGACTCAGTTACTGAGTATCGAGTGTACTAAATTTTATTAATCTAAATATTTACTATGAACACTAGCCCAGTATTTGGTGTAAGAATAAATACAACGCAAGGGAATTAAAATAACATCCTACTGACCAAATTTTGATTAACTACAAGAGTAGACTCCAAAAAGTCAGAACATTGATGAAAATTTGATTATTAAGAAGTACATTCTTTAGGATGATCTGTACCCGCGACCTCTGTATCGATGAAAAACGTGTCTATAAACAGGAATGTGAATCGGGTAAGGTTTCTCAACCGGATACGGAATGTATTTTTCAATTGTGTAGGGGACGTTTTTTTCTATTGGAATTGGAATAATTTTTTCAACCGGAAATGGAACCTTCTTTTCTACAGGAACTGCGATGGTTCTTATAACTGGCACTGAAACTGGTCGAGAAACAGGTACATGTACTGGGTACATATGAGGTACACCAATTGCAATATTATGTGGTATTTGAATTCCCACAGGTTGTGGCACAGGAACTCCTGCGGATAATTAAAATTTGCATGATTATTTCATTTGGCAGATAAACTATATGTGTTCACGAATTATAAGTTGGCCTGGAATTGGTATAATTCTATGAACCAAAATGGCATTGTACTAACAATTTTTTATTGGTCTTAGAAAATATAACCGAGAAAAAAGTGTTGATGAAGACCCAGAAAGATACAATCATGTCAAAACTTTTGAATTTAGAATCTCGTTTTGATCTAAAAGTTAAATTAAAATTCAAAAAGTTGAAACCCTTACCGACATTCTTGTACACAGGAACAGTCACAGGTTTTGTGACTTCGATATGTTGATTAACAGGATTATTCTGACCATATTTGTGTTGAACTTCGTTAAAGTTATTGATTCCAGAAGGATTATAGCTACTGCTGCCACTATAAGATCCAGCTGATGAAGTTATAGGGTTGTAGCTACTGGCACTAGCAATTGACCCATAAGATGAAGCAGACTGATTGTGGTTAGAATCAATAAATGATCCAGATGCTCCAGATGAAATAGTTGGATTGTAGCTGTTAATGTTGCCATATGATCCAGCTGATAATGTCGAAGGAACAAAACTGTTGGTAACACTATATGATCCAGCTGATGAAGTCGAAGGAATAAAATTGTTGGTATCACTATATGATCCAGCTGATGAAGTCGAAGGAATAAAATTTTTGGTGCTACTAAGTGATCCAGCTGAAGATAATGAAGGGTTATAGCTGCTGCTAGTTCCGTATGATCCTGATGAGGAATCCAAACTGTTAGTGATGCTTTTAATGCTACCTTTTGGGCCAAATGTTATAACCGTTGGATTGTAGCTACTCGCACTTCTATACTCTGATTTTGTGTATTGTTGAACAGCTTCGTTACTAATACTATCACTAATTCCATTTCCGTTTGAGACTCTATTGCTAACACTACTTCCAGTGCTTGTTGCAGTTCCAGTGACAGGATTAGCAATTATCATAAGAGTCGTCGTATTTCCGTATGAATCTTTGATTTGGGTCCTTCCACTTAAATCCACAGATTGTGCTGAACTGTCAAAAAAACATTGCCAAGGTTATATACTAAGAAAATAAGTTTATGGTTTAGTTCATTGCTCTACTATGCTTGCAAAACTTGGTGTGTGTTCCAATGAATGTTTTGCCCAATGATTTATTTAATCCATGTTTCAATTATTTATTTGATAAACGGAATTATTTTTCATAAACTCTTACTTCTGCCATCCCACTGAATTGCTTCCTGTCATATAATCTGCAAGGGTCGTTCTGAGTACTAAACAGCCTATGATTAACTGGAATCAAGGTTATTTACTGATCATTTTCTTATTTCCTAAGTATTATTCTAGATTTATTACTTTAATAAATAAACATAGGAAAAATTGGATGCTTTTAATAATTGACTTATGGATTTAAATAATCAGCTCTTTATATCTGATGCAGCATCACTAATTATAGTAATAATTTTAATAATTCGTGAATTGAATAAGGTTCAAACAAATTTGAAATAAATTTTAAATGAGATGTTTACACCACACTAAACTTAATTACTTTATCTCTGAATTGCTATATCCATTACTGCTCTGGGAGCTTGACCTTGATGACAATGCACTATTGCAAACTTTCGATTGAATCGCGCGACAAACACGATATTCACTTTTTGTCCTCTAACCTTCACCTTTTTACTTACTATTAAGAACATTTTTTTCAAATCTAGGAAAGCGAAGTTTAATCGTCACACAGCTAATCAAGCACTACAAGTGCCACCAATAAGCGCATCGTTTTTATAGGTAACACTTTCTCCCTCCCTTCTAGAGTGGAATCACTACAAGTTGGAAACCGGACCTGAGAGTATATGTATCTGATTCGCGAATTATCCCAAAAGAAGTATCACATATGTCGTCCATTGATATGAAATAGGACACAATCCAAGTAGATCGAACGATTCGAAGAACCGGCTGCAGGAGGCCGATCTATTTCGAGTTCAGTGAGCCTGGTTCAGTGAACGTCCGACGAACGCCCATTCAATCATTATGTGCTTCCCCAAAGTATCCTTTCTGCAAACACACAAATGAAAGTGTTTCCCTTTTTTTTAACAAGCGTGTTCCACAATGCAATCATTGAGCGTAAATTGAAATAGGCCCGTCATTCCCATGGTATCAAACCTTCATGCCTTGGTGCACGTGCCGAGTGAAACGAACCTATTCATAGTGCCAGTTTAATTCTTTCTTTCTTCATTAGGTTACTTCTAACTTTAGTAAAAGGAAAAGTAACAGATTCCATTTCAAATCATGCAGAATGGTCCAGGTTAGGGTATCAGAATAAATTGGCCTTTAAGCATATAATCCTGCAATTAAATTAAAGTGAGCTATTGAGTTTAACCTTCCAATTGTCAAAATCTGTCAAAAACTGACAGATTTTTTCTCAATGCTGTATTTTTATACTGATTACATATATTTGTATATCTATTTTTGTACACGTTGGGGGATCCCTGATCTGTCGAATGATATATTTTTTTGAAAATATTAAAAGAAACTAGATTCTCTCGAAAAGTTCACCTTTTAAAATTTGTATTTTTTACGAAATATTGCTGACAATGTGCACTACATTTTTCATAAATGTGTTTTTTTAAGCAAACCACTTTTTCAGCAAGAAAAAATTTGTTTGTCAAAGAATCTAAATTTTTAATTTTTGCGTGACCTGCTGAGAAAATGGTAAATGTGAAGAGCGGAAAATTGTTAAGAATTACAATTTCTACAAAAAAGTCTTTTACACTTTTTAAATGGTTGCATACCATTGACTAAAATATTTACGAATATTGTGGAGACAAACATAATTGTCAATTTCTTTATCACCATTGAGTAAATTTGACACAAAATTACATTTTTTATATATTTTTATATACATGTACAAGTTCAAATTTATTTTATGTCACGCGTTAATAAAAAGAAAATCAAGGTCTCCCATAGAAATCACAACAATTGAAGTAAACTATAATTTACTGAAAAATAAGTGATCTTCTTAGAGATTGTGCACCTTTTGCACATAGAAAATATGTTTAACGACTTTTTTAAAAAAATGAAGAAATCGACAGTACGAGCGAAGACATCGAGTGCAGAGGCAGCCATGATTAATAAAGTAAATATTTAGGTCGATGGAATGCAACATTTCAAAATAGTGTAAAATAACTTTTTGTAGTTTTAATGCTAAACAACTTCGTACTCTTCACATTTAAGTCCCAGTAATCGTGACGGGCCCAATAATCGTGAATCTTGGTTATAATTTAAATGTATTAATAAAAAGTATTTTAAAAGCAACATTTAATAATAAAACTAATTTATTTTTAGCATTTTATAGTAGCAACTCGAAATTAAATGCGTTCAATTTAATTAAAAAGCAAGAAAATTGGCATCACGATTATTGGGACTAAAGTTACAATGATTGGGACGTTCACCTTACCCATTTTTTTAATAGTTCACGCAAAAATGAAAAATTTTGATTTTTTTACAATTTTTTTTTGTCGGAAAAATGATTTACCTAAAAAGAACTTGTAATGAAAAATGTAGTGCACATTTTCAGCAATATTTCGTGAAAAAATGAGAATGATAATAGCAAGACTTTTTGAGAAAATCCAGATTTAATATTTTCAAAAAAAATAACCGTCATTTTGGCATTTCCAAAAATTTTATATTTTCTTCGGATCATTCGATAGATCAAAGATTCCCCCACCATGTACCGAAGGAGATATCCAAACATATGTAATCAGTAGAAAAATACAGCATTTCGAGAAAAAAATCTGTCATTTTACGACAGATTTTTACAGTATGATATGAAATGGAATCGGTCAAGTGTTTTTCTTTCCTCCATTTGAAGATGAAGTTCGTGGAATTGAAGAATTGATCACAAGACTTACATGCGATTTCAGATTTGGATTTGATTTAAAATTATAAGGTTACACGATAAGTTAATGAGGGATATAAGGAACTTGACCTAAAATTAGATTCAGCTACTATTTATTAACGAAGGGGAAATGTAAGTAAAATGTGAGCTGTGGAATAATTACAGAAAGTTATTTATTATGATAATAGTTTTTTATTTGAAAAACAACAGAAGTTTTTTTTTATTTCTTCTTGAAATTCCGCTTTTCATATTTAATTTTTACAATGTAACATCAATTAGTGATGCACGTCTAACTATCGTCAGATAAGAGTGAAACTTGAAACACGATTGTTATCACACCGAGGCGAAACTTCACTTGATTAAAATGATCTTCTCGTCTCGATCGTTTCTCGAGACTACATATTCTTGATCTCAATCACCTTTTAATATTATCCGATTATGCTTCCACGAAATCTCAACTTTCTCTGGAAATTCTCGGCATAAGTCACTATCATCAATTTTTGAAAAAGTTAATCATCTGAAATAAAACTGTTGATTGAAACTAACCAGAAACATCACAGACTGATTTTATTTTAATTTTTCATTAAGCTTCTTTTAATTGGACTCACATATAATGACTATCTTCACAGTTGGTGAAAACACATGTTTTTGTGATCATTAAAAAGCTAGATGAATGTGAAGTGCAGCCTCCAGATGAAATTTCTAATCGATGATTTTGTCTTTTTAGTATATTGCGGCTATATGTTTTCAAATCATTAACCCGATAAAGTAACTCTAGTACATCTAGTGAGAGTTAGTGTTCTGGTTACAGAGGTAAGAAGTTACAGAGGTAACTAAGCCTTGAGATGAGAATAAATTCAAATAAAACGAACAAGTTCATCGAAGAAAGTACTATTCTCCACCTCAACGTGAAAGGTGTAGCATGCATATTATTTTTAAATGTACTATTTCCCAACTGTATTATTTTATTTAATGAAGCACTTCAAGAGAAGTCAGAATAATTCTTCACGAATGCATCAGGGGTCAATCATTGGAAAGGTAGCTTTAGCATGAAGGTCTAAGTTCAATAGCAGGCCACTGTCTGCTAACTACGTAGAGGGAATTAACAACTAGATGAGCGGAGAGCACTATTGTGTTTCCTATTAATATTCCATTCAAGAAGAACGAAAAAAACTGCATACAAATTACCATCTTCATTATGCACAAAGCCTTTATATCTCGGAAGTTATATTCTGACGATGTGATACATGTGATAGATCTAAAAAATAGCTTTATAATTTAGTTAGTCAATCGAAAATAGAGGAAACCGTTTCGTTGAAAGAGGTTAATATTACTACTTAAACAGTACTACCATAGGGATTCATGTCCGATGGTATTTAATATCCGATTCAATTATGATATTGTCCCGATTCCGCAAGATCAAGATTAAGTAGGTGAATATTAGTAGCGATTGAAGAAATGTCGGTGAAAGGTTTCCGGTCAGTAATCGATTGAATCGATGCGAAAGTATTCGATGAGAGATGCAGTTACACGCAATCGATTAATATGAGCAAAACGTCGGAAATGGGTTCCCAGGTTACTCGAACAGAGATATTTTAATATTTATTGCTTGTTTATTACACTTTCTTTAAACCAAATTATTATTCTAACATAAGAAGAAGTTTCAAATTTGAAGCCTTTTCGGGTTTTAATCGTGTGCAAAACTACGAATCTTGACGACGTTTCGTGAACATTGCAGTTCACTTCTCCAGGGCTGGGTTAAGTTGTTCTGGTTCCTATGTATTTTCTACGATGCCTATGATTGGCCAGAGCGCCCCATGGCGGGGACTGGTCGAAATTGATTTGCCAATCAAGTCTTTTTTTAAAAAACCCGGGAGAATGGAAAGCCAAATCGAATTGGTATTATATCCCTTGTCCCTATTGATGTTATAAGGGTGTTTTGAGAGCGATCGAAATCTTAAAACACCCTAATAACATAAATAGGGACAATGGATATAATACCAATCCGATTTGGCTTTCCGTCCCCCCGAGTTTTTTTAAAAAGACTTGATTGGCCAATCGAGTTCGACCAGTCCCCACCATGGGGTGCTCTGGCCAATCACAGGCATCGTAGAGAATACATATATAAGAACAACATAACCTAAAACTTCAGTTTTAGGTCAGCCCTGAAGAAGTGAACTGCAATGTTCACGAAACATCGGTAAGATTCGTAGTTTCGCACACGATTAAAACCCAAAAAAGCTTTAAATTTATTATAATGAATCATCGTGAAAGCATCAAATCTATTATTATTAGAAGTTATCGCAGTAAATCCCAGGGATTTCTAAAATCTTAAGTTGGATAAAAACGTTGCAAACAATTGAAAACAACAATTATCTGAAGTCGGATAATCTTTATCAGGAGACGGATAAAAATGATCCGACGTCGGATAATTGTAGTTGTCAATTGTTTGCAAGGTTTTTATTCAACTTCAGATAAAAAATATCTCTGGGACTTACTGTGTGATTATCATACTTCAAGTTTATCGTTTTAAGTAATTCACTAAAAAGATTCTAATTCCTGGTTGCAACTTTCCAACTTTTATAAATCAATTAAGGACATGTAATTGCTTTAACCAATGCAATCAACTATTTTATAATTTGAATATTTAAATTCTGAAGTGGAATATGTACTTAAACATAAATATAAAGAAAACTAAGTGCTTAACAATTTTTAAATTAACAGCTGTATTTACCATACTAAATTTCGAAGCTATAAATCCTTAATCATATAATATGTGCTCTTTTATAACTACATATCTTCAACAAAATTATCTGAAAATTACTAGGGAACAGTAAGAAACGACAACCTAGAAAGAAGATATAAGTGAAAGGTTCATGCAGGTGATTGTTCTCACGCAAAAAAGTCGCCCGGTCTATTCTCTGGGAGATGCAAGTGTATCCATTATCTTACATGTAATTGGACACTGACCCCGCCTTGCTGAGGTACGACGGAAACAACCTCAGTGAATTTGACACCACTTTCACTACTATTGACTACCACTCTTCCAGTGGAACAATGTCATTGTCTCGCAGGCGTTGGTTCCGATTAACAATTTTCTCTGCTCTATCAAACAGTGATACAAATCTGGATTTTTACGATTCTATAAAAGCTCTCTATCAAACGACCTAACGATAGGATATCACCATAAAAGTGATGATAACTGAACCAGTTAGGCATCGTTGAAATCTATCTCTCGCAATTATGAATGTATTCTCCATTGAAATTTGCCCATGAATCAACAGTGCTAATGTCATGAATGATAGTAGTGTTTATTGATTTCTATTCTCAAATGCCATTACCGTTTTTCGCAAGATTTTTTTATCGCAAATGAGAGTGTACGAGAAAAGAGCTTTAGCGAAACAGCCAACTTTATTGTTAACAATCAATAAATCTAGAGAGAAAGTACAATTAGTGTTTAACAAAGGTTTAGTGTTTTAACACTCAAAATATTTCACGATTATAAGTATAACATAAAAAATATATGTTCTATATAAAATGCCCATAAAAAATAACTGTTACTTGATACTAGATATCAATCAGTATTCTAAGATGGCGTAAGTAAAAGACATATTATTCTACAGTTAGTATAGCCAATACTTAAAAATTATCCCCAAGGCCGATGTGCAGGCTTTTCTGCTGCTGAATGCTGGAGGGCACTGGCGATGGCATTTTCTTTGGCTGCTATCAGATCTCTAGCCTAAAAGCATAAAATACATTATTTATTTGCTTGTAATAAAAACTTGACATTAATAATTAATCAGCAAAATATTTGGAAATAGTGACTAACATTTTTATAAATGTTTATTATTATAAATAAAGATTAAATTCTAAGGTAGAGGATGGCAGCTTTATTGTTATTTTATATAAATCAAAAGTATAATGACTAAAGTCGTGAATTATGATCTCACCCTGGCTTCTCTTTCACTAGTATGAATTTGTTTGTCGACGTCCTGTTTTCTTAATTCTGCAGCAGTATCAGATGCATTACGTTGAATAGCTGCAGCTGCAGCAGCTTCCCTGGCAGCTGCTACTCGTTGAGCTGCAGCCACAGAATCCTTAAGAGTTGCAAGTCTCTGTTGAAGAGCTACTAATTGTTTGGCACTAGCTCTTGCTTCAGCTTGTGCATGAGCAGAAATTTCTGCTGATCTTTAAGCAAAACAACAAAAATTTGTCTTCAAAACCTGGTTTGTACTGCTTTCTGCATTTTACACTAATATATTTGCAACAATCAGGAAGATAGAACACACATGAGTGTTCGAGTATGAAAAATATTTCAAATTTTAGTCTGTCACATTTGGTACAACTATAAATTAGAAAACACTTTCGTGAAGGATGAAGATTAACAAAAATTGTAAAATTCTTCGAGAAATTAAATTTTCTCAAATAATTTTTGAACACCTGTAAGTTTCTAGAAAAGTATCATCTAAGCTATGTACCTATCTCCATAAAAAAAGCTATCTAGCACTAAGAAATTTTTCTCAATGAATTAAAAAAAAATTATTATTTCTTAGTACCTGTGTGCTGCTTCACGGGCTGCAGCTTCTCTGGCTAGTGCAATTTTTTGTTGAAGAATAGTTGTCTGTTTCGCTTCCGCAACTCTCTGCTGAGCCACGAGAACATTGTGATTTGCTTCCTTTGCTTGCTGAATTGTTTTCAAAATTTCGGGAGGATAGGCAATACTTGGTGTTCCGATTTGATGGTCGTCATTCAGCGCCTGTTCATTTACAATATATCAATAATTAAAAAAAATATTGTTGAAAAAATGTAACAATTTTAGCTTCTTGTAATGAATTATACATTTTTCAGAGAGAGTTCTTCTACAATTTATTGAGAGCAGTCCATGTATATTCCGAACTGAATATCACTTTTTTTCTTTTATCTTTGATTTTGAAAAAAAATTTCATTTAGATAATTCTATGTTTTATTTGAAAAATAAAAAATATATACTTGAAGAGCCACGTTATGTGTTGCTTGAAGTTGTATTTGCCCCAGAGCTAAATCAGAAGATAATGACGAGTCCCAAGGCGAAGGTCCGAAACCAGTTGAAGTCCACCCAGTTCCAAAACCTGGTACCACTCCATAAAGATCGTAACCTGCAGGTCCAAAAAATGCAACACCCCTCTTTTCCTTTTTACTCGAACTTGATGCCGATTTTGAATCCGTGGCAAAAGCCAAGGCGATGTACAAACTGGTCTGAAAAATATTTTAATTATTTAGTTTCTGTGTAGATAGATCTCGCATTTTTGACTCATGTGTAAGATTTAAATTTCGGAAAAATTAGGAAATAAAATAAAAATTGAATATAGAATATAAAGAATTTTTTCTGATGTTGATAAATGATATTAGAGAACAATTTTTCAAGAAATTATTTATTCAATTCACAGTGAAGCAACTTTTAATATTTTTTAAAAATATTAAACAATACCTTTATTTTTAGCTAACGGAAAAGTCGTATTTTCATCAAGTGAAAGATAATTAGAACCTTCAATAAAAATTAGTAAAACTCTAATCATTGAGATATCAAATTTTTCTTTATTTAAGAAAGATTGAAATTAAGCAGGAATAAGACATTACATAAGAATTTGTGTGCTATCGTTAAAAAATAAGACAAAATTGAAAATCGGTTCTGACTTTCAAGCTTTATTATTTTTTTGTAAATATTGTTACCATTAGAAAAGTCTTCATCTTGCTGAATCCCTTGAGACGATACTGATAGTTCACCTACTGAAGGCCTGGTTATATACAGAATTCACGAAACGAAGGTGAACGTCTTAGGATCATTGGTGTAATGATAGAATTAATGAAAATGATTAAAGTTGTCTACAAATATCCGGATTGTTGACCAAATTACAGGTCTCAGTTTCCTAATGACAATCAGACGATACCTCTGACATGGAACAATCTCTGCGTGTTCACTTAATTCGTCAGAGTTACTACACGGATTAGGATCTTATCTTATAGAGTTCAGGAAATAATCAGAAAATAGCCTACGAGTGTTTCTTTCTGTATGACGTATTCCCATAGAATAGAAATTTTTTATTTACAAATATTGTCATCTAGGATTCAGGGCCCCTGCGAAATTTTGTTTACAAATTAACCAAAATTTCCGGATCTCCCGCATGGGAATAACCATTTTTCCCGGTCTTTTCTTGTGACATGTGTCTCAATTTCGCAAGTCATTTTTTTTTGTGTGAAAAAGTACTATAAAATAATAGGAGAGTTTATTTTGTTATTGCTCTGACACTTGTGAAGAAGATGTTTGGTATCAAATATTCGCTGTTTAAACTAATGGTCACTCAAAACGAAACATACAAGAAGTATAACAAAATTTTTAAAAGTTATTTCGAAAAACTTTCAATTTACACGCGTCAATTAAAAATAAAATAAAAATTACTAAAATAAATAACAAAACGTATAAAAAGTAGAATTTGAGAAAAGAACTTGTAATTGCAAATTTTCTCAGAACAAATAAATAGAATTTAATATAAATATATAATCGAAGTGACTCGTCGTCCTGAATTTTTGGGACGACCAGTCCATCCCCTTTTCTAACTGCCCAATTTTTTTGGAACAACTAGACACAATCATAAGTTTTTTATTCTTTTTTTTCATTGACTAATCTCTTACCTGTTTTTAAACCTTTTTCTGACCATATTCGTCTTCCTGAAAGTTTTTAGATACTGTAAAATAATAAAATACTGCTTTATTTCACAGAAAAGACCCTTAAATAAAAATATTTTCCACTTTTTTCAGCACCAAAGTACCAATCAAATTCCAACCCAAAATCTTAAATCTTCATTTTCTACAGAAAGCCACTTCTATAAGACTTTTTTCACTTTACTTTTTGCCTTGCGATCAGAAACGATATGTCTTAAAATTATTATTGTTTATTTATAAAGAAACATATACCTTTCTTCTTTTTATAGAGCTCTCAGCAAAAAATCGTCTGTTAGAGTGCGATACCGTCACATTGAATCTTTATTTTCCGGAACGAAATAGTTTTTTTCGGTGAAAACTTTTTTATTTTTATTCAGCCTCCCCATATCTCGAGAGCAAGTTTTCATTCTTTTTAAAACTTTTTAAATGGATTTTGAGCCGCTGCCAAAAAAAAAAATTCAAACCCCATGAAATTTAAACCTTCAAATTCTTGCATGATTTACTCGGACTAGTTAACTTTTTTTAATCAAACTAATTTTCTTTTAATTTAGCAGTTAAATATCTCGGGATTGAGTTTTTCGTTTTTGTTTAAACTGAAAATTGCACTTTTCATCGTGATCCGCAACCAAGCCTGTTTCAATTTAAGGTTCCTCTCATTTTGAGAGAGTAAAGTTTCACATTCTATTCCTCGGAACTGCATAACTTTTTTTAATAATAATTTTTTTGTCTGAATTCGGAAACACTTTAGCTCGGGAGCGAACTGTTGTTTTATATTATTTAAATGGTGATTTTTATTTTACAGAATGTTATTTCGCTCTCCTAAAAAACTTCAATTTTGTTGGTTATCTCGTTCTGTACTCTAATCAAAATGCCTATTAGAAGCAAATAGAAATCTAAAAGGGTGTGGTGTCGATAAGGTCCTATTACTTTTGAAAGTAGGTTTTGTTCCTGGATTCTATGTGGTTTCTATTATGTAATTTTGAAATTTCTTATTGGATCTTATTAGGATCTGATGTGTTCTTTATTCGATAATCGTACAGTATTAGCTATTGGTATCTAAGTGAGAACTAACCGGATCGGTAATCTCATTTCAACATGCCACTCAAGTACCTAAAAGAAACCTGTTAGGGAAGCAATTTTGTACTTGTAGCACTTGGAATAAAGCAGGTCTCAATAGGTACCTAATAGAGCCGCTTACAATACATCACTTCGAATTTTAATCCGACTAACTTTATTCCAACATGCCACTCAAGTATCTAATAGAACCTGTTAGGGAAGGAATTTCTTTCTTGTAGCAATTGTAATAATGCAGAACCCAATAGGTACCTAATAGAGGCGCTTACAACATATCACTTCGAATTTTAATCCGCGTAATTTCATTCCGAAGATCCACTAAACTGCCTAATAGAACCTGCTTGGGAAGCAATTTCGAAGTTGAAGCACTTGGGATAAAGCAGATCCCAATAAGTACCTAATAGAGCCGTTTAAAATACGTCACTTCGAATTTTAATCCGAGAAATTTCATTCCGAAGGTCCAATAAAATACCTAATAGAACCTTTTAGAAAAAGAATTTTGTACTTAATAACATATCCAATAAAATAATACCTCATTGTTTCCACTTAGATCTTTTTAGAAAAATTAAACAATAGAAGATAAATACCGAATAATACATGTTAGAAACCAACTTAAAATGAAAATCCTATTAGAAATCACTTAAACTCACATAAGATTTTCTCTGAATCACATATGTTTTCTAAACGGCTTCTATTGATGCCTAACTGTCATTTTTGCTACGGTACTACAATCCTTTAACTGTAAATATAAATTATTCAATGACTTTTCAAATTGAACTGCAGTTCGAGAACTAAAAATTTAAGAATAATTCATTGTACAAGACAATTATGAATCTGTTCCAAACTATAAACAATTTACAGATTTGAACGTTAAAAATTGAACTGTTTCAATTTGAAAGTCTTAGTAGTCGAACAAACGAAAAACGTATAATTGAAACTTTATAAACAATTTTCAATTTTGAAATAATTTTCAATTAAGTGATTTATAATAAAACGCTTTTGTTCAATTTCAAATCCTAAACTAAACAATTTGAAACCGAATTGTTTTAAATAGAAAGCCTTGAATCGTGAAAACTTCAGAGTGCTAAATTTAAACTTTGAATGTTAGAATTTGAATCATTTTATTTTGTTGAATTTTTAATTTGAGAGTGAATTTTAAAAATGTTAATGTATAAATCATAATTATACAATTGTTGCTTTCAGACGATACTAAATGAAAATAATTCAGCTTATAATTTAAAAAGTTTTTAGAATTAAAAGAAATTTAAATTTAAGAATTCTAAATTAGATTGAAATCAAATTCAAAGTCCCATTTAACGTCCAATAATCAAGTTAATGTATAGAATTCCTGAAAATAAAACAAGAATTCAACGATCAAATTTGGGCAAACACCACAAAATGCTCCTATTGCAATTCCTAAAAAAACAAAAAAATAGGAGCATTTTGTGGTGTTTGCCCAAATTTGATCGTTGAATTCTTGTTTAATTTTCAGGAATTCTATACATTAAAAGAAATTTGAAATCGTTCTATTTTTAATGCTTCGAACTTGAAATTGCTTCAAAATGATACAATTTTCAACATGTAGAAATTTATTGATTTATTCTTAAATTTACAGCATTTAAAATTAAACGACGTTTTATGTTTTGTAATAAAAAATCTTTCAACTGGTCAATTTTGAAAGTTTAAAATGTTGTAATATAACGGATTCAGTTTACAGTTTAGTTTTGATTTTATTACTTGACATGAAAGAATGCTCAGCCTTGAGAGTTTTAATTTTTTGATTTCAATGACCGTGAAAATTTTTTTGTAATTCAGGAATAAACAGTGAAATGACAGGGTACTTGTTGCTTCCCCTGCAAACATCTGTAAAAACTCAGGACGATAATACAATCGGAACTTCACTATGGAGAATAAATTAAAAAATTTTCGCGCTGCACGCTACATAATGTATTTACCTCATGCTACGCACTTCGTCATTGTACCTTCCCCACATTATTGCATAGGGACTTCTAAAATTAAAGGTCAAACCATCGACAACTGAAATTCAGTGATTGTGAATTCTCTTTTCTTAAAACTCCTTCGTCTTTAACTAACACATCCTCATTACGTGTCTCGCAAGAAAAAAAAATTACAAGCAAATTTTCATATCTAATTTAGGCAAACAATTTTGTTATTCAACATTTTATTGTACCTTGTGCCGTTTTTCCAAAAATTCTAATTTTTTAAATTTAATTTTCTACCATTAAACCAAAAACTACGCGTCCCATCAAAAAATTATTAATAACAAATTTGTATAGATCTCTTTTGCGTGAATAGCTTTTGTTGATTCATTTTTTTCGTATCTCGTGTTGCTTTTCCCAAAATTTAGTTTTTTAATTATTAGTGTTATTTTTCACGATTAAAACAATAACTACGCGTCCTATCAAAAAATCATCAGCAAGAAATTTGTGAATCTGTTTTATGTGAAAAATTTTTATTGATTTTTTTTTTGCGTATCTTGCATAGTTTGACCGTAAAATGGAATTTTTTATTTAAAAAAATATTATTCACAATTAAAACGAAAAATATGCGTCTTGTCAAAAAAATTATCCTAATGAAAGTTGTTCATATCTTTAAGATGAACAATTTTCCTTGTTAGCGTTTTTTTATATCTCGTATAGTCTTTCTGGAAATTGTGAAAAACAGCACAAGATATTTCTCTAAATTTTAATTTCATGTTGGCATTGGTAGACAAATTTATTACCTGCGCCATATTTTGGTTTTAAATATAAAATATTTCCCGGCTTCTGAGTGGCTGGTAATAAATTGACGGCGTTCAACTTGTCACACGCTTTTACCATAGAACACTCAGAAAAATGTCCTCTTGTGACAAAAGGATGTTTCTTGACCCAAATGGAATGTCCTCTTAAACTTAAGGTTGAGAGAATTTCTTTTTTGTCTCAACAGAAATCCTTTTGCACCAAAAATTTTCCTCGTGCTACTAACTTTAGTTTGCTTTTGTTTCAGGACAACTTTTTCTCTGAGTGAATCCTATAATTTTTATGATAATGATAAACGCAGGAAATGAAATTTTTTTATTTAAGTTCATTACCACAGATTTCAAGGTCCACAATATTCTCGGCAGACTTATGCATATGATATCCATATATAAATTTCAAAGTAGGTGCCTATGAATCAAACTTAAATACATAAATATTTTTTATTAAAAACATGTTAAATTATAACAATCATAAAAACAAATATTATCCTAATACATAATAATCATAGAAGGTACTCAGCAACAGCAGCATGGCAAGTATAATAATTAATCGACAAAGTTGCTGTGCCTTCATTAGGTACATTAAAACGTTATTACAGCTTTATTTCTTAGGGACCTAATTCAACATTAGAAGTTAATTTAATAATACAATCAATTAAATTATTTAATTGAAATATTCCTTGGAATCACTATAATAACGTTTTATCATTTGGCAAATGTTTCTCAGCGTTACTTATTTTGTATCAAGTAACGTACACTGAGTAACGATTTGCACCATCAATTTGTAAAGTTTTATCATAACAATAATGAGAAATATTAGATCCTTATGATTTTCAATAAACATCTATAAAATCTCAAAAGATGCTTCTACTCCGTCTAGGCCTAATTCTCTCGGGAGAAAAGAAGTTATAATGATCTTCAGTGACGTGTTGAACGTTTTTGGCCTCCGAGGTAGGATACGTTTGGGAATCTGTAGTCTCTGGTGCTTTCTTATTGCCTTTCCATTTTTTTCCTGATGAATAGGAGTAAGAATCACCATTTTCATACGAATTGGCATCCCCTTTTTTTGGGGCATTGGATTTGTAGGAACCTCTACTTGCATGGACATATGAATCTTCAGTTGGTGCTTTCTTTACGTTAGAATATCTTTGAACGCCGTCATTATCTTTTGTATATCTAGGATGGGAATCCTGAGTCGGTGCTTTCTTCGCACTGGATTGCGTTGCTTTGCTTTCTGGAACCTTGCTATTTCTCGAAGGAACTTCTATTTTCGGTATCTTATACCCAAAAGACTCCTCGTGAATTACCCTCGGGTCTGTTTTGAAACTGGTTACAGTTTCGTGTTCATCGTTATTTTTGTAAAGTTTTTTTGTTGCTTGATTATTTCCTCCTCTGACACTCTTTTCAGTACTTTCATTACTCTCGTAGGAATCGCGGTAGATGGGTTTTGGAGTGTAATTTTTTGTCCGTGCGTATTTTGAACTTTTTGGGTAGGCTGTACTGTCTTCTGAAGAAGATTCGTTTATATCCGGGACTTGTTTCACATAGGCATATTCTGAAAATAGAATGATCGAAAGCATTTTTATTGCAGTCAGAAAAAAACTTAATATCGATAGCAATCGTAATGTTTTTTTATTTTCTAACCACTGATATCAAAAATGAAAAATGTAACACTAAACATTTTTCATATCCCCGAAGAAAATCGGTCTGAAAGAAACGTTTCCAGTATGGAGGTCTTCTCAGTTCTGAATTTCCCTATCCCTTCCCCTCTCCCCCAAAGTGATTGTTTGTTTTATATTTGAAACTAAAATAGGAAGCAAATTTTTCGCAAGGTTCCCAATATTTTTCTACGCTCCGCAGTGGTCGCTGGCACGACATTATTAGGGTTTCCTTCGAATCCCTGAAAATAAATAATTTTAGACCGGGTTAACACATTTTATTGTGAGATATTATAAAGGGTGGCGTCCCAAAAGTGTATAAAAGCACTATAACAAGTTAGGTTGGTAGAAAATAAAAAATTCTAAAATTCAATATCGATAAAACGCGAAAAAGTAGCGCATTGGAATTTAAAAAAAGTATAGTTAATTTGGAATCGATAAATATGCAGCTTTGTAACCTGCGTTCGAAAAAATGCTTAAAAAATTTCTTGTTCTAAAGGTTTTTGAATTTTCTTGACTTTCAATTTATTTCACATTTCCGGAGAACAAAAGAGTTTTCCCAATTTTTCGCGGAACTTAGTCAATTATTTCCTATTACGAGCTATTGAAGCTAACCTTCAAATTGTCCAAATCTGTCGAAAAATGACAGATTTTTTGTCTGATTCTTGATTTTTCTTCTAATTACATATATTTAAATATATATCTTTGTAAATGATGGTAAATAATTGATAACTTTGATCTATCAAAATGAAATAGTGAAAATATAAAATTTTTGCAAAATGTTAAAATTGTAGCTATTTGTATGAAAATATTAAAACCGCATTTTCTCAAAAAGTTCACGTTTCAAAATTGTTATTTATTTAAGGTATATTATTGATAATGTGCTCTACATTGTTCGTAAATGCTTCTTTGGGGTGAACCATTTTTTCAGTACAAAAAAAATTTTTTGTCTAAAAACCAAAATTTTTCATTTTTGCGTGATCTGCTGAGCAAAGGGTAAGTGTGACAAGCATAAAGTTATTTAGGATTGCATTTTTTACCAAAAGTCTCTTACACTATTAAAAAAGCTTGCAATCCATCCACTTAAATGTCAACAAACATTGTCGAAACAATCATAATCAAATTTTTAATTTCGTTATCACCACTGAGGAAATTTGATCCAAAATTACATTTTTCAATATATTTTTATATACTTATATACAGCTTAAAATTTGTGGTATGTTACGTGATGATAAAAATAAAATAAATATCTTTCATGATAATTACAAAAAATTGAACTAAACTATAATTTACTGATAAATAAGTGATTTCTTAGAGATCGTGTACCTTTTGCACACAAAAAATATGTTTAACGGATTTTTTCCAAAAGTGAAGAGACAGCCATGATGAACAAAGTTAGTATTAAAGTCGATGGAATGCAATTTTTTTCAAGTATACACATTTTTTTTGTAGAAATTTTGATTTCTAAAAAAAAGCATTCATGTCAAATGTAGTGCACTTTTTCAACAATGTTCCCTAAAAAACTAAAATTTGTAAAAGGTGGACTTTTTGAGAAAATGATGTTTTAATATGTATATAAAGCAAGTATAAAAAAATCTGTCATTTTTCGATTGATTTTGACAATTGGAAGCTTTACTGTTGCGATTCCTATTCTGGACAGGACTCCATATAGTGCGCTGGAGGAATCAGACCCTCGACTAGCTGTAATCTCTTCAGTTGCCTAAGGATGTTAATACCGCGATTTCACATGAATTAATAACCTGATTTCAATCTCTAATTTTTTTTTACAACGCTAGTTCAGTAATGAATACCTTGACTACCAGCACTGAAGACCCAATTTTTCACTTCCATTTTTCTCCGTGTGCTGTTTTTGCAGTTTCATATTAAAACACGCAAAATGGCGCAACATTTTAATGAACTGCACATCCTAAGGGACAAAACAATGCCTTGCTCTTTTTGATACCGAGGGAAATTCTGGGGAATGAACAATCGACAGAAAGTAGTGTATGAAAAAAAATGCATGCATTATACGTGAAAAAATATAATCACGAATAATTTATGACACTTTTTTTACCTTTTGCACTTGATTTGTTCACATTAAAGACATATGAGAGAAAAAATCCTATATTTTGAACGATTATCAGATAATATTGTATTCACTTTTCATAAAATCTAACCTTCACAAATCACGTTTAAAGTTTAATGTTTGCACATTTGTCAATGGGCAATAAGAAGTCAAAATACTAAAAAAAGCATAATTTACGGTGTCTAGATTTTAAAACTATATTTACATCATTGAAATTTTGACCTTTGGTTTTTGGCTACTTTTAATGGTTCTTGGCCCACTGTGCTGTTTTCAGAAAAAAATCCGTACACCTGTCTGAATACGAAAAGAATTTTGTCGGGTATCGACAACCGGGTGAATCGCTACTTCGAGCCGAATCGCTACAGGAATTTTTACAAAATCATTAAAGGCTTAATAATATTGGATTTACAAACTCATCTTGGGCTTAATAGATCACGCAATATCTCTACTTTATCGCCCATACGAATAAATAAATATATATTGATTCGTAAGAGACCAATATTGCTAAAAATGTCAACATCTTATATCGATCTAAGTTTAGACTACCCAAACTTTCATATGTATCTCGTAAAGAAGGAATTCCAAAATAACGAATTTATTAGCTATTGAAGCCCTTCCGGAGAGCGATAACTTCCTTCCCATTCAGGTTTTTTCGACACCTCGCCTTCAAGTTATTTACAAATAACCTAAATCCAAAAATTCCCGGGCGAATCGCTACAACTGAAATACATTATAAATTAATTCAAAAAACGTTTTATATTAACGAATAACGCTAAAAAAATATAAGTACAGTGATTTTCTGATTCTCATATAGTCATATAGTCAATAATAACTAAACAACATGAAAATAAAATCTAGTTTATGCTCATACGTTACACCTAATTCTTGTTTCTTTCCTCATTACTATTATTTTTTCAATCTATTCGACACATACGTTTTTTTAGTAAGCATTTATAGTGTTAATATTAACATTAAATAAAAAAATTTAAGTTACTTGGTTATAACCATGGAATACAATTTTAGAGGCTTGAAATAAGACAAAGGCTTTAAGTGTGGCGATTCGCCCCATCATTACAACTACTTTAATACATTGATTAAAAAGTTTCCTTTTTACAAAAATCTGTGAAATATTTTTTTTGTGACCATAAAGTTTTTAAATTAGTAGCTACTAAAATTTTAAGACACTTTAGACACTTTCTATGTCAGGTCTAACTCCAGGTTTGTGAAAAAATTTATCAATTCGCCCCGGTTGACGGTACTTAGAAACTTTTCAGTGTAAAAATGTGCTAGGAAATATATCGCCAAGGCTCAGGAGTCGAAATAGGAAATGCAGCTAATCAGAAAATTTTTTATTTGGTACTTAATGAAATTGTCTTTATATCTCGTTTTTTTTTAAATGTTGAGCCTGTGTAGGCTTTTTTAGCATAGAAATACACTTCAAAAAAATCGGCAATGCCCAGGAATTGGAATTAGAAAAATCAAAATTTGGAATTTCGTATTCAATAAAAAAAATTTCTAGTGTATTTCTATGCTAAGGAAACCCACACATGCTTACAAATTATTTTAATCTACAAGTTTTACGGATAATTTCAATAAATACAAAAATTCCAGGGTCTTGTCATTTTTTTTCTAGTGCATTTTTATGCTTAAAAAACCTACACATGCTCAGAAAAATTCTAAAGCACACGGTATAAAGATAATTTCAATAAATATTAAAATTGAAAATTCGCTGTATTTCGAATTTTGATTCCTAAGGCTTGATGGTTTTTTTCCTATTTCATTTTTGTCACCGGAAAGTTATCAAGTACCCGAACAAATTATTTTCTTATTTATACAGGCATTAAGAATTTTTTCCGAAAAAAGGGGTGAATTGAATAGGAATTACCTCTTGGAAAATGATTAACTGAAATCCGCAAAAAATTGGCAAGAATTTTTTGTCTTCCAGGAATGTAAACAAAATTGAAACTCAAGAATATTTAAAAACTCTGTAAACAAGAAATTGTTTGAAAACTTTTGTCGAGTACGGATAACCAAGCTGCACATCTATAGATTTGAAACTAATTATACTTTTCTCGGATCTGATTGCGCTACTTTCTTGCATGGAACCGATTTAGAATTCCAGAATTTTTTAATTTCAACCGACCTTAATGACAAGTTTTCGGGAGATAACGTGCCATTTTGATATACACTACCATACGAAATTGTCCGTACGATCAGCGAAAGTACTATTAAAAATCACTGCTGACTTTGAAACGTGATTACTCTTTCGAAAATAGAGCGAGAAACTGTTTTAAAAAACTTTTAGAAAGCTTATCAAATTACGCATCAACTAAGCTCTAACAGAAGTATTTTTGACCTTTTGGAGAGAATATACTGCATGAGAAGTTTAAGAAAAAAATTTATCGAATTTTGTACGTCGACTTCAACTTGTGGCATGACCTAGGAAAGTTGTAGCAAATATCTCAAATCAATATCAATTATTTTTTGAACTCTGATCTTTAGTTTAAGCTAATAAAACTGTAAAACATCTTCATTGGTTCTAGAGATACGACTAAAAATGTCCAAGCGTGTCTGCACCGAATTTCAATCGCTTTAGCAGCGAGTCGTGCAGTCTGCGGTGCTCGCCGACTGAGACTCGACGCAGACACACTTGGACATTTATTATCATATCTTGGGAACCCCTGAATATTTTTGAAGTTTTATTGGCTTACATTGAAGATGAGATTTCACAGATTACGTCCTGTCAATTTCAGGTTTTTTTTAAATATCCTAAGTCACAGCACGAGTAGAACTTAAGAAACAAAATGTGAGAAATTCTCGGCGACCACCGCTCTCGCCGTCGACAGCAGTAATCGCCGACTGAAACTTGACATTTGAGGCTTGGGAATTTTTAGTCGTATCTCGAGAACCTGTAAAGATTTTTCAAGTTTTATTCTCTGTTATTAAAGACAAGACTTGAAAGACTAAGTTACATGAATTTAAGATTTTTGCTACAACTTTCCTAGACCATGCTACGAGTTGAAGTCGAGGTACAAAATTCGAGAAATTCTTAAATTTGTATTAAAACTTCTTACGTAGTATATTTTTTTGAAAAGGTCAAAAATGTTTTTCTTATGGTTAAAATGATGTCAGCAGTGATTTTTGATAGTACTTTCGCTGATCGTCCGACAATTTCCGACGGTAGTGTAATATCTCTAAAAAAATGTTCTTGTTCAGAAATATTTTACAAAAATATTATTTTACAAAAATATTATTTTACAAAATAAGAAAATGAAAGTTCAAGAAGAATAAAGTCGCAGCATATTAAGAATCAAAATTGTATACTAAGTGCTGAAATTATTGTTTTTTTAGTAAAAGGTTGAATTAGGTGAAAATTTCTATATAAAAATTCAAAAATTGTATGGTTCATACAGAAAATTATAATAAAAAATCGTTCAAGTCAGTTTTTCAAAAAAATAAAGAAAAACCAATTTAGCCAAAACAGTCAGACATATAAATTTTGTTTAAAATATTTGCACTAAAATGTTTTTTTAAATTTTCGAAAATAATGTAACATTTAAAAGTTTTGATTACTACACAAAAATTAATAAAAATATTAGGCGAGTTTTTTTGATACATTCTGAAAAGTATTTTGAACAAATAAAAATACAGATTTTTCAATATTTTAATTTGCCCAAAAGTTGGTATTTCAAAATTATTGCTAAAAGAATGGGGTTGTTCTAATGTTTCAAGAGACATTTTACATTTAGAAAATATGTGTTGGAGAAAGTGGCAATTTTCTAAATTTAACATTTAAAGTGGATAAAATTTTTCATGTCACCTCTCCTGACGGAAGAGGATAGTTTTGTTGTTCAACAAATTATATATATATATATATATATATATTTAATTAAGAAAACTGATATTTTACGTACACTTATATTATTACTATCATAATAGATAATTATTATGATCGTACGCATATTTTAATTAAGTAAAATATAAGTTATTATTTTCAAACATCCAAATCACCTCTCAAACAAAATAATTAATGGAAATCAACTCACTAGTTTTTGGAGGTTCCTTCTTATACGAATCAATAGATTTTTTGTCGTATTGTCGTATATATGGTATAGGTCCCTTATCTTCATAACTACTACTTTCATCGTCATCTTTTTGCTTTTCGTATTTTGCTGTTTCGTCTTCATCTTCGGCATCTTCACCATATATACTTCCCAATGGCTGCGGGGAAGCATAACTAAAATAGGGTTTGAGTGAGTTTTTATCATAGGCAATAATTGGAGGCTTTGTTGGCGAGTCAGTTTCTGTTGAATATTCTTCATCATTCTCTTCGCTGCCTTCTTCTGAAAAACGATTTTGCGGTTGAGGTTGGCGCACAAATTCATGCAACCTTCCGACTTTATCATCATATGGTTTAAAAACAAATGGCCCCATCGGCGGCATATTACTTTTATATTCTGGTTCATCAGAGTAGTTTTCTGAAGAACCATCCCCATTATCTCTGTCCTCAATCTGTGATTCTGAGCTATCATCATTTTCAAATTGTTGTCCATATTCTCGCTCAAAAGATTTGTACCCTAGAAAATGATAATTTAGAGGATATTACAAGCAATACATACTTTATTTTTTTATATTAAAATTCTAGTTAGTATAAATTAGTACCAACCTTCGTCTAATTCATCATCACGATCCTCATCGCCATCATCATCTTGTTCCTCTTCCGCACTATCATCATTTTGCGGAAGTGGAGCTTTTTTATTATTTTTAATAATTTCAACATCCTCTTTTATTCTTTCATGAGACTTGGGCACAGAAAATTCTTGGGGTCTATTAACTGCCTGGTCATTTGTATTAAAATGCAGTTGAGGTTGACTGTTTAGAGGCTGATAAATACCAGCTGGTTTTCTGTAATCATTTTTGGGGAGAACTTTAATGCTAGCCCCCTTATATTGTGGAAATTGAGGTGTACTGCTGGAACTCTGAACTGGTAAAACTTGCGGTTGCTGATAACTATTTGTAGTTGTTAAGAAGGGCCGGTTCCCATCAGACTTTGCAAAGTCAGAGGACAATCCAAAATTAGGTGCATTTGGTAAATTGATGTTTCTTCCAGTAGTCAGCACAGTTGGTTCTTTTTCAAGGGATTGAATGAATTGTGGAAATTCTTGAGCGCTTTGAAGTTCAATCACTGGAAAGGATGTTGCCATCTTGCTATTGTATTCTAACGGACTATTGGTGTAAGCCAGGTTCTGAGATAACTTTTCAAATGATTGAGTCGATGGCGAAAAACTAATCGCATTTTGGTGAGCAGGTGCGTAAACTTGCTGAGAATTCTTTTGTCTGGGATACTGGGACTTGTAGACTGGTATCTGAGTTTGTGACCCTGCAAACTGCGAGGATCCACTACTGTCACCCGCTGGAAATGAATTCTGCTTTACATTTTGAAACGCGGCATAATTCCCTTCAAATCCTTGTTCATCGAATAAGTTATTTTTGAATGGATTCTGAACTGAGGTACCATATGATGATAAACCTTCAATTTTTGTGGCAGATGAAACTTCAGATGGATTTGAGTACGGAGATTTGAGTTTCGAAATTGATCCTGGCCGGCCTGAGATGGTCCGCGAAGAAGTTGGATTAATGTAATTTTCGTAATAAGGGGTGGTAGCGTAACTATTGTATACTCGATTGCTTGATGTGGCATGGCTTCCTGGATATTGACTCTTCTCAGTGTAAACAGCTCCTGGAGATGTTAAACTGTAAACTGATTTCGGATACTCTTTGTGGTAAGAGCTCTGAGGTGTGTTGTAACTTTCACGACTGGCCCTAGGATAATTTTTTTTAGAAATAGAGTCGTAGTTTCGACTGCTAGAAAATTTACTGCGGACACCAGAAGCTTGTGGTTTTTGGTAAGTTTCTGGTTTCTGGTAAGATTCTAAATTGTGATCATTGTAACCACCTGATTTATAATTTTCCAATTTGTAAGGGCTGCTTCTTGGAACTGAAGGCTCTATATTATATCCTGGATTACTACTTCTGACAACAGTATCTGGAGTGTAGGAAGGACTTCTTTTTGCACTGTGAAATTCTAAGTTAAAAGAAGGAATGGTTTTAATAGTAGGTCCACCAATATCAAAACCAGTGTTTCCAATGCTGAATGAAGATCCACTTTTGAGATCAGCTCCTTCAATGTCGAAGGTAGGACTGTCAAGATTAAAGGGACCACCATCAATGCTGAAGGTGTTACCATCAAGACTGAAGGAGGGAGAATGTATGGCAAAAGATTTAGTGTCCTTGATACCTGTTCCATCGATATTAAATGAGGAACTGCCTTTTATAGGAACGTCAATATCGAATGAAGGGTTGCTCTTAATATCAATGTCATCTATATTAAATGAGCCTTTTAAATTGGATTTTACACCGCTGAATCCTGCTACTGAATCTGAAGAAACAAGACTAGATGGTGAGTGGTCTAAAGATGTCAAGGAACTGCTGAAACTTGGATCTATTCTTTTTTTGAAGCTTTTAGCATTTCCGAAGGATGAGCTTCCTATCCCGAATCCTCGCTTCGATTTTTCTGTGGGTAAATCACCATCTGACGCATTTGTAACGTCTATGATTTTAAGAGTTGTGAGTTTTATTGGTAACGCTTGTGTTGTTTCTGCTCCTGTTGTTATTGCTGCTGCTGCTGTAGTAGACCTTACTGGTGCTGTCTTATTTTCACTATATGATGGAGCTACAGCTACTATCAGGAGTAGCTTTATGTATAGGATCTAGAAGCATTCATAACAGGATGTTAGTTTTCTATGATATTTATTCTAATGTTTGAAAATCATAGAAAAAGTGTATTCAAGATAACTGTCTGCATCAATAAACATTATCTGAAAAAGTTAGGAAGGATTTATAATGAAAAATCTGAAACTTCAACTTTTTTGTACGGAAAAAATTTATTTAAGATTCATTGTGGAATAATGTGTTTCATGTTATTATGCCAAAATTCAATAAATAAAAATACGTTAGTTGAATTATATTGATGCATTCAAAACACTAACACATTCTACCACAAACACTCAAAATTGTGTATCCATTGGCGAAAACTTGCGTTGAAACAGGCACTGTAGAATATTTTCCTTAATGTTCGTCACTTTTTTCGATGAAGCACCATCACGATTAATCACACTGTCGAGTTCAAAATTCGAAGGTAAGGTCAGCTTTGCGAAATTCGAAGATTAAATCATGTGGCCTGTTTCAACGCAATTTAAGTTATGCACAAATACCTTTGAAAGTACATAAAATAAACAGAGAAATAATCAAAGCTTTATGCGAAAATAGGAAGTGAATGAGCAGAAATGAGATTTAAGATCAGACCGATATTTGGTACAATTAATGATCATGATTTGTTTTTGATTATTAATCTTTTTCATCAGGTGTAAACAATTTATATATGATTTTAATAAATAATATTTTTATATTGGAAAAACACCACGTACCATGATGGTATCCATCTAGCCGGCACGACAGATACCAAAGATCAATCCTAACTGCCCGGGACTGACATTCCGCCTTCTTTTATATTCTGTGTTTAGCGATGCGAAACAACGGAACGGATTATACTTTTCAGAAAGCGACAAAAAGTGAACTGGGAAAAACGGACTTAAATCTCTTCAACTCTCGCTGATGTTCGGCGTAAGCTAGCACGTCAATGGAATTCTTACAGTTGATTTGTCTTTTTTCACAACTTACTATTTTATCACTATACAAGACAGAAACGTCTATTCCACAAAAAATACCCGCCATAAAACTATCTACGCAGCGATAGATTCTAACAAAAAACTTAAAAAGTTGGATTTTACCATTCTGCGGATATCTATTACACATTCGTACAGCCAAGCTTTCAATAGACTCAATAGTGAATTTCCTATTGTTTTAAGGCTTTCTTTCTGTATTTTCTGACGATCACTCAATGAGTTCACCTTCTTTGATAGATACAAAAAATTGAATAGAATATTTTAAACAATATTTGAAATTGAAAATTCTTTAAAGATACAATTTACTTTTAGTAATTGAATATTCAGGAAGGGGTTAACACTCTTTTGGCGGAAGTGAAATATAAATCTAAAGTGCTAGTTTCCTGTTCAATAGTAATCCAATAGTAAGAGCCAAACATCATTTCACCAGCTTCAAATAAATAATCATTGATGTAAACAACACTTTTTACCTAAGACGCCAATTAGTTTCGTCAGAAATTTTTAGAGCTATTGCAATAATTTTTTTTCTGTGGATTATGCGGACGCGTTAAATGTTGAAGAATTTCGTGATCTACGAATCGTGCAAGATCCACGGGTAATTAAATCTTTGGTGTAGTCAAGCGTGATATAATTAAATTTACTGATGGAAGTCGACTAAAAAAGCTTACCTAACTCTACTAGCAAAATTAGGATTTATCTGCAGAATGATGCTATCTATACATATAGTAGAAGGAACCTTAAAATATCTAATCATAAAGTGTATGTGCGCGTCCGCATGCAAAGGGCCCTTATAGCTAGTATGGAGTTATTTATAGGGACATGTATTTCGACAAAATTTCCACTAATTTAGACCCAAAAGCGAACCCTCGAAGTAGAAAAACGAGTCACCGAAGCATTTTTGAAGTTGGAATTTTGAAAAATCGTTTTTCGAGAAAAATGCATCGAAACTTGACGAGTGCCATAAGCACACGTGTTATACTTTTTCTGCGAACATGACATATACTTACTTCCGGTAACTTTCCGGTTATAAGTGTATTCCCCATAAATTGACTATAGGTCCCAGTATCTCATTCAAACCCAAAAATAATAATTCTAACCTCAAATTAGAAAAACGTGAATATCTCCTAAATTATAACCGGACATAATGGCCGTTTTCATGCGAACGCCCACATATATTTTATAATTACATACATTTTAATGTTTTGAGACTGAAACTTCGACTAAATTACGATTTGTGAATAGATTAAAAAAGTAATTATTTTCTGAATATTTATAATGTAGTCTTTATTTTGTCTATTATTTTGCTAAGGTTTCTCTCTGCCTATATTTTCTCACCTTCCATTTTATTGAAAATTCGATATTTTCATATCGAAAGTGCAAGGAAAGTATCCGAGTCATTATTCGTTTTTATTGTTATAATTCCTACAATACTAATGAATCATGATTCTCTCTGATTTTATCCTTGTGTGTTATAAATCCTATTGTTTATTAATGAAAACTAGAGAAAGTAAGTGGTCAGTAACATAAACTCTGGAACAATAAATAACTAACGTGATAAAGTTGAATCTCGAGCTTTCGAATAAATCTCTCACAAAGATGTGCATTTGTTGAAGAACTATATTTAAAAAATGTATAAAAGAATGTAAAAGTATATTATCTCACAATCTTAAAAAAAGATGCGTACATAAGTCGATTAATACGAAAATTGACCCACTTTCATGTTTGTTTTATCTTTCGCATAACGTGTTTATTTTATTTTAAAAATATATAAATTCCAATTAATATGCTCTTGCAGAAAGTGTTCAATGAATTTTCACACACTCTTCTGCAGATAAAGTATAGACAACCCAACTTTCACTTGAGTAACTTGAAATGCATTCTAAAGGCAACGAATTTATTTCTAATTTTATCCCAATTTTGAAGTTTTATTATTATTTATTACTATATAAAGTATTATTTAAAATATTATTATCATCTTAATTTTATATCATTCATAAATTATAATTTACTTATGTAATATTTGGATCATGAAGAGAACAAAATTGACTAATTGAAACATTCAAATTATTGAGAAAGAATATTTATCTGTTTCATTAATAAATGAGGTATATTTCTTATTCTGTTCATATATGAGCAAATTATTGTCTTAAGAAAGTTGAATAAAAAAACCACTATGTAATTGTCCCTCTTAAAATAAATGCATTGGAATGCATAGAAAACAAACTAAGATTATTTTTGAACCATGACTTTGAGCACTGATCGTAGAAGCATGAAAACAAATCGTAAGTACCTAATATAAGGATTGCAATTATACATTTTACCATATTTTAAATGCACCACATAATAGTGGCTTTAAATTCTGTGGATCTAAAACAAAATTAAAAACATCTCTGTATTTTAAAGATAACTTAAATTGTTATTATTAATCAAAAACTTAATTGCTCAATAGATATACATATATTAGGTAATAAATTAAAAATCTCTACGAAATAAATATTAAGACCTAAACCGACTTTTATCTGGGAAGCTGAAATGAATTATGAAATTGCTATTATTTTTTTGGGCGGTTTTATATCCATCAATGGAGTGGAACGCAGGTCTATACTCCGTTTCAAGCATTCAACGAAAACACTAGAAATGTCATTAATTTCAGGTTCTTACAAAACTCTTCGTTAAGAGAAAATCTTTTTGAAGTGACTTTGCACAATACTTTGGTTCAGTTCTAGTTCGTATGTCCTTCCTGGAGAAAATAAAAAAAGGAAAACAGCAAAGAAGGTTTTGAAAATAGAAGCTATTGATTACGTTAAACACTCAATGGGAAATCAGTTACAAGATATATAAATAATCAATTCTGAAAAGTTCCACCTTTTTTAATCTGCATGACAACAAAAAGGCAAAAGGCTTTACAAGTTTTATTTATTTAATTTGTACAATACAATCGAAGACAATTTTTGAAATCATGACATTATTTAAGATTTCTTTCGTTTCGTTTGTAAAATATATGTACACATTGATTATACTCATTATTCAAATCAACATCACCCGTGAGATATTTTACAATTTTTAGTATCAGCATGTTATCATAGGTCTCTATGTTTTTGAAAGATAACTAGTATTATGGTGTGTGATAATAACTTTTTTTTGTTATTAACATTGGTATAACATTTTATTTGGTGTAGGAGAGAGGGGAATTAAATCTAAACACATATGACAATGGTTATGAGGTTTACGAATACAAGCTTATGAAATGTAAATGAATTTGAGAACTATAAATAACGCTATTTAGTGAGAATATAAATTTTGATTTACATCCATCATACTTTGATTACTATAAAAAGAATCAAACACCATTGAAGTTAGCAGACGGTGATCTTTTTTATAAACTTAAAAAACATATATGATATGGTGATAATTCATCGATCAGAGACGGCATATAAATCAACATTAATTGAATATTCGAAAAAAGATAAACTAAGTTATGAAGACACTTCTTATTATAAACTGAATGTTTAAAATAAATATATTAATAAATAAAGTTTTCAAAATTATCGCTGACAAGATTTTTTATCACATGCCCAGTCGATTATTCTATTTCACGCCATTTCGTTTGGATTTTTTGATTCAAATTTTATGTGTCTGGCCGATCAACATAGTTTTATTTGTTAAGAAGTTAAATAATTTCACATAAATATATATTAAGTTGAAATTAAAAAAAATATTTTACTCGGAGACCTTTTTATCATTTTTATAACCATGCACCACTTTGCAGGTCTGGATAAAAAATCTCACAACACCAATTACAAAAAAATCGCCTATTTCTACATATACATTAAAAACAATTACAATGATAATGATATTAAATGTCTCATTCACATACTTCCACCAATTTCTGTAAATGCGACAACACTTCATTTACCAAATCACACAATGCATACATGAACTTACGAATGACAGTACTATAAAAACCCTAATTAACATATTTATAACTTCATCTGATTATTATCCAAGTATTTTTTGAGTCATGTACGGGAAAGTGGGGCATTCCGTCGGGCTTTGAATGAAATGTCCTGTGAATTATAATTGAAATATGATTTTGATGTCTGTCTTTTTTAGTTTGAGGCTCACATTATCAGGTAACATATGTTATTACTCAAAATCGTTTTTCAACTACGTCATTACTTGACATTTAATTAATTCGTGGGTTATGCATATCTGCCGGCATGCCTCTTACCACGGGGCACGCTGGCCGTTATATTACTGCCGGCTTATTTCAACAATATGAACCTTGCTGAATAATTTAGCAAAAAAATTACTCGCGACATGATCAACACTAAATATATGTTTTCTTATCACTTAAAGTAAAGTATGTGGCAAAACTCAGTTATAAAATCTTGCTTCCTGGAAATTCTATTCAGCGTGTCTATCTGCAATTGCCTTTAATATATATCTTGTTTACCGACAGGTGCCAAAGGCGCAAAAATTGAAAACATGTTGATTGAGTTTCTCTCATATTATCTTTTTTATCTTAAATTGAAAAATGATAAACTTAAATTTAAAAAGCAAATAAGGAATAAAAAAGTATAGAGAAAGGTTTTTTTTTGATTCTCGTTTTCAGTAACTGAAAAATATGTGAGGATTTCAGATTTTCTTATAGTATAAGGATACCTTCTCATGGAGCGAAATTTATGAGTTCAAAAAATGATTTTTCAACAATGAAAATTTCTATTAATTTCGTTTCCTGCCTCAAAATTATTTTATATTCCAAATTAATTTTCGACAATAAAGAAAATCAAGAAAAATACTTTACGTAGTTTAAATAAAAAAAATAATAAACTTTTTTTTTGATTTTTTAGATCGAAAAATTAACTTGGACTTAAATCAAATTTTGAGAGAAGAAACGAAATCAATAGAAGCTGCTATTATTCATAAATCATTTATGGAACTCGAAAATTTTACTCCATGAAAAAGCAGCCTGAGTTAAAAATGTTGTCTTTAATTCTCAGTTTATTTATGTATAAAGATAAATCTTGATAAATTATAGTTCATTCCTGACTGGTTTCTATTCTGCGTTTTGTTTAAAATTGAAATTTTAGTATAGGTATATAAAATTTCAAATTCAGTATTGACTTCAATTTATATTTACTATTAGTTAAAAAAAGATTTTTCTTCACAAAAAACCACTGACTATATAATTCAGGACATACTAAATTGTGGAAATAAACTATAAATCTATGCAGAATTACGAGATTCACAAGATAACTAGCTCTTTGAGTTTTTTTACATTACCGATCAAGTATTATCGACAACTGTTACCATCTTCACCAAATTTTTCGACCTTCATGCTCCGTATGTGATGTTGTGTGATTTATTTAATTTTAATATATTTAGAACGTTTATAGAGTCAATTTTAATATCAGAAGTAAAAAAACCTTCACTTATCAAACGATAACTTTTTTATATTTCAAGTCTTTGAAAATATACTGTAAGTGTTTAATTGTTGTAAAATACTTTTCCATCCATTTTCATAAAAACTGTATTTTTATAAATACTCTTCTGGCAAGTATTTCAAAACAGAAATCGCATCATGGATCATTCCTCCAACTACAAGAAGTCATTTTATGCAAGAAATTGATGTAAAAACCAACACACACGGGCGTTATTTAAATTGACACCATGCCCTACGCCGGCAACATACCCCACTCTTCCATACTATAATTGTACAATTAAAAATTTAAGACTTCAACGATCCTAATGGAAAATGTCGATTGGCGTTTTGCTGCTGAAAAGACTTCGTGAGGTCCGATTTCTTTTGGAAATCTTGCATAGCATCCTTATAAAACTGATGTTCCAATCTTAATTTATCATTCTCAGGAAGTTGTGCAAAGTTGTCCCTATCTCTCTTCTTTGAATAACTATGAAAGCTTCCAGCAGGCAGCCTCTTGTTTTTCATCAATAATCCAAGGAGATTATGAAACCTGGGGTGGTTAACATCATAAAGTTCTTTACTTGATGTGCGCTGGTCATTGTCTGGGGACGAGGTAGTGAAAGTTGGATAATTGTCGAAGCTTGGACTCTTCTTTCGAAATTTAGAATGGCTGCTATGACGCCCTGGTCTGTAATCACTTACCTCGTGGTCGAAGTGCGGCCTCTTTCTGAACCGAGAAGAGTCAAAACCGAACTCAAAATTATTCGAAGCCGAAGCTTCTGGTGCAGTTGGTTTTAAATTAAAAGCACCTTTTCTAGGACGAGACCTGTTAAATCCTGGAGGACCAGGTCCAGGTCGTTTCTTCACTGGTTTATCATGAAATGGACTCTTGGACAAAAATGAATTTGGTTTAGGTGGTGTAAGATAATTATTAATTCTGAGGTTGTTTCCTTTAGATTCAAAATCTGGTTTTTCAAAATAATCTGATGGATTAAGGTTCAAGTCATCCTTTAAAATCTGCTCGATCTGCTCGATAGAAAACGCTGGCTTGCTTGAATTAGTATCCGGTCTTAATGTGCGTATCTTATTTTCCGTCTGATGAGCTTCCAAAATATCCTTTGGTGATTTGGAATCAAAATTTAAAGTGTTAAATCTCAATAATTCGTTTCTTAATTTTGCAATTTCAGAAGTGTCTGCAATGCTGATATTTCCAGGAGCTCTTCGATCTTTGTTCCATTTGTGGGAGCTGTACATTGTTTTCAAAGATTCCTTCAACATCTGCTGAGCATATTGGGCAAGATCGGAATGCATTTTCGGCTTATTGACTAAGTTAGCCTGAGCCCCTTGAGAATTTTGGAAAAAGTTTCCTCCTGGGAGGATAGGCACTAGGTTCAGATTCTGTTGTAAAATTTCATTTTGGGGAGGTCTGCTGTTCAAGATTGTTTGGCCCTTGACAAGATCTTCGTTAGATACGAAGTTGATAGGATTAAACATGTTAACTGAAGGGATTCTGGTGCCAAATTCCGTCAGAGTGTCTACGTAATTATTAGGATGAACTGATTCTGCAGTAGCAGTTGTTGGAGCTGGTCTTGATGTCACGAAACTGGTTGCGCTCAGAATTGGGATTTGAGTAGTGTACATTGCAGTATATTGATTGATGGGAGTCACAGGATTATATATATTGAAATCAGCAGGACCAGGTTTGATATTAGGATTAACAATCTCAACATTTTTTGTGCCGACAAATGGAAACTGTGCTCTATGAAAATTAATTGGTATCCCAGCAAAAGCATTAGCTGTATTTAAATTTGTATTGCTCGTACTTCCAATATTATCAGCTCCCTGAAATGAATTCGGTAACTGATTTCTTTGGATCTGCATTTGCAAATCTTTCATAGAGCTCATGAATGCATCGTTCGCAGCTTTTTGTATTTGTTCATTATTACTTGGCCTAGCGACAACAAAATGATTGGGGTTTTGCTGAACTTGATTTTGGTTATTCAAGTATAGGCCAGCGTAAATTGTTGGGACCATTTGTGCTGTTTGGAAAAGTCCTTTCTGTTCATTTGGTTTTTGTGCTTCGTTGCCAACTGATAAGCTAGCAGTTGCTAAATATTGACCATCTCCAGAAGTAGAATACCTTTGGGTGACTGGATTTTGTGTAGTCGATGCTAATGGAATGTTCTGGAGATGAACTGTGTTTTGCCCCTGAAGTCCATGAGACTGAACTTGAACATTCGAATTACTATTTTGAAGCATTGTTGAAAGAGATTGCAGTGTTGGCTGTGGCACCAAGAATTGATTCCCATTCAAAGTCACTTGTTGGAAAGCTGGACTCGCTGTTGAAGTAGAAGCATATACTGGCTTTGTTGTGCTCGAAGCAGTAGCACGAGAAGATGGATTCACATTTTGAGTAACTGTGAAAAGTGGAGTAACTGTGCTTTGGATATAATGCGTTTTTCCATTTTGTACCTTCTGTCCTTGAGGTAGAAAAACAGAAACAGGATTCTGTAAACTACTTTGACCAACAATAATATCTGGTACTTGTCTATTGTTTTGAATACTCTGCCCATTCTTTGTTATCAAATGTTGAGTGGGTGTATTAGCAAAAGGAGCTGCAGTACTGATGATTGACATACCAGCTCCAAAATTTTGAATCATTGCATTGGTAAAATCAAATCCTTGACTATTCCCTAATGCAGTTTGGTGATCAAACTGGGAAAGTGGTACCAAATTCACATTAATGGGAAATAACAGTTTTGGTTTCTCCATTTGATCTACTTCATAACCGTTCGAGTGCGATACCTCTACATTTTGATCGACTTGGTTCCAAGCATCTGTTGATTGAGAATTATGACTTTGAAAATTAATATTATCCACCGCTGATTCTGTATTTTCTAATGGTTTATCTTCATTTCCATTACTTTCGTCTTGAAACTGATAACGACCTTCTTCATCCCAAGTGTTATATTTATGTCTTTGTCTATTTCGCTGTTTCGTTCTTGATAAATTCACTCGTTTCCTCTCATTATTATCCTGTGAATAACTTTCTCGATGTTCTTTTGGAAGCTTCCTGGACAATTCCGAAGTCTGTGGTCGTCGTCTGTTTTTATGAAGCTTTCTTGGGTTTTCCGTAATTTCTCCATAATCTACAGTTTCATCTGAAAAATCTCGAGAGTCCTCAGATCTCTCATAATGACGACTAGTTCCCTGTTTATCGAAATCATCTTGAACGTGAATATTCACAGAATGTGCATTTGGAGAACCTGAAGGATGACCTAAATTCTCCTCAGGAATTGAAGATAAAACACTGGATCTTACAGATTGAGTTCCAAATTTAATATCCACTTTGTAATCAGTAGGTCGAACATCGATCACAGGATTTTTGGTGCTTAGGTTTTTTGTATTTGTCGATTTAAGAACACCTTCACTCTTTGCTGATTTCTTTTCGCCCTCAAGTTGCCTTACATTATAATTTGTCCTTGGCAGAGTCAGTTTCTCTTTCGACGCGACGTTGCGTTGAAGATTATACCCTGACATGTCCTGCTCATGGTAATTATTATTTACTTTCTCTGAATCGTAATTAGACTTGAACTGATTACTGTTATATGAATTTAACGGATGATGATGATTATAAGGATCTCCACTGTCTCGACTAGAATCAACTCCATATATCTCCATATGATTTTGCACCTTTTTACCTCGGTCTCTACTCCTGCTATTTTGTGGTCTCTTTTTATCAATATCAGCCGGATCCCGACTCTTGTTCATGACACTTTGTACATTGTCGTAAAATTTCTGATAGTTTGCCACAGCAGGTGTATCATTATCCACCTTGAGAATCTCAAAGTCACTCCGCCTATCACCAGAGTCAAAAGATCGGCGATTTGCACCTGGGTGAGGTAGGTTAAAAAAAATTCTTGCTTCTGGTGAATAAACAGGATCATTTTCCAGAAGGCTTTCACTTTTCTTCTTCTCGGTTTCATTTGTGAGCTTGTCGCCTGCCACCAAATTTTTTCCTATCCATTTGTCGGAAACCATTATCGGAACGAAGCCATTTGAATTCTCATAATGAAGAGTCACTCTTTCTGCACTGCGAACCGTTGAATTTGATGACGAATTCTTGGAAAGAACTTCTGAAACTGCATGTGACGTTTTGTCGACTTCTCTTTTCGATTCGACTGGAATCTGTTCGAGGATGACATTCAGCTTTCTGTCCTCTGTGGCTCTCACGCATGACCAGCTTAATAATAATAGAAGGACTGCCTAAAAAAAAGTTCAGAATTAGATTGATGATATTAAAAAATATTGTAATTTTCTTTTTAAATTTTCAGGTCTAAAATTCAAACATGAATCTAATTTAGAATTCAAATTTATATAATTTATAAAATTTTGTACTTTGTTTCTAATTGTACATTTTTGAAGAGAAGTGATTTTAACGTTTCAAAAAAAGACGAATGAAGGAAATAAGTTTTATTTCTTCTGGCTCATAAAGATTGATCGATTACGCAGTCTTGCAGCTTTTTTGTCAAACGAATTCTTTCTGGGAATTACGTAAAGAGTACTTTCACACCTTCATCGATTTTATAAGAAACTTGCTGGGATTCAATCATCAGAGCTATTTTAACGAGTGCCAGTCACCTCAATTATTGTGGCAAATTAGGAGCAAGCATCTTAGAGTATGAAAAATTTTCAATGAAATTACACAAACTGTGATGAACACGGGTAATTATGGGACACATTTAGAACTTCATGGACATTTTTTTGACATTTCTACATGCTAAATTATTTCAAAACAATTTTAATTTAATGATGTAGAAAAAACTGACTAAGAGTAATATATTCTTTAAAAAATTTGTAAGCATTTAAATCCAGTAATAAGATAAATTAATGTGTTTAGCGCATCTACTCACATAATAATAAAATAAATACACGCACGCAAAATTACTTTATAATATACCAAAGAAAATTATAAATCATGTAAAAGAAATATAGAATTATGTAATTATCTACCCAATAATTCTTTAATTTCCTCTACTTACTTTACTTTTTACTGCTGACCTTTTTACTGAAATGTTTTCTCTTTTCCTCTTAAATATTGCTAATTTTTTTATGTTTATTACATTCTTTAATCAACCTTCTTTAAAATTTATTCATGAAGTATTTCTTTGGTTAAGAATAGCAGATAAATTGCTTGAAAAAAGCCTTTTTGAAAAAAAGATTGATCCATTATCAATTAATCAGCAAGGTGACTTTTCGTTTGTAACCTAGTATCTACTTACATTTAAAAGACATCTCTTTCTCAAATTATTAGACTTTATACACTTAAAAATATGAAAAAATATCATCATATAAAAAACTCTAATGGTGCAATCGAAAATAATTTTCATTGTAATAAGGTGGAAATTTGTTTCGGATAAACAATTAAGTCATCCTTGAATACAAGTTTTAGAAAGTGGATGTTTCAGATAACTATGTCTTGAAAAATTTCTATCATAATTGTATGAATTTATGAAATTCTTTGCACTACAGATCTGACTAAATTTTTAGAATAATTCATAACTGCGCTTGAAAGTCAAGGAGAAAAGAAAAATGAAGAAGAGAAAAGAAAAATGGAAAAGTAAAATCTGGGAACCACGCACTTTATACTCGTTCAAATAAGGACTGGATGTGCACAGAACCAAAACTTCATGGAGTTTCACACTGATTCATGAGCTTCGCTTATGTAGTAAATATAAATTAACGCACTCCTTAGATTCTCTAGTGCAAGATCTACGATAGGCACGCTATTTTCGTTTTTCTTTCATTAGTAAATGCAGTTTAAAAATATATGAAAATCCGGATTTTCATTTGCGAATAATAATAAGAGTAGCGCGGCTGGGCATTTTTTCTATTTCCTATTATAGATCGTTTGAGCAAAATATAAAATGTTGTTTTATACAATAAATAAATAATATTACATTACTTCCTTTTGATAGAGATTGTTAGAAAACTAACTTGAAAAAACATTATGCAAATAATTTGTTTAACATACATAATGCAGGCTGTGAAGCACAAAATATGATGAATATACACAAAATTGTTCTTTTAGGGTTGAAATAAACCTATTTTTTTGTTAACATTATAGCGAAGCGCAATGGCCATAAAGGTATAGGATATATATGTTGTTCTTAATTTCCATCTGAGTTTCTAACAGTATTTAAAAAAGGTGCTGTACAAAAGTTTGAAATCTCTAAAAATTACACTGTTTATTTTCAATAACTTTTTTTGTATGTATACCATTAAGCCATTTCCCTTTCAGGGTAGGCGTGACAATACCCGATTCGGGTAGTGTTTCTAGGTGGATAGTTTCTTGTAGTAAATAACTACAAGTGTGGGCTCACCACACCCACGATGTGCTAACAGCACTCAGTTTTCTTGAATGGTCACCCATCCAAGTACTAACCGCGCCCAATGCTGCTTAACTTCAGTGATCTGACGAGAACTGGTTTTTTCAGCGTGGTATGGCTGTTGTTGTATAACTAACCTTTTTGGAGAAAAATTAAAAAAATAAACTGAAAAAGCTGGATCGAAATTCTGAATGCACGCGTTTAAAAAAATAATATTTATGTGAAAAAGACCTTATATAATGTAATAGCCATATTTAATTCCTTAGAGGCAAACTTTTAATTTATTTATGTGTTTGCGCGTGAAGTAGGCGAATTTCAAAACTTGAGAAAATAATTTTTTTGACCCATTCTTTAAGATTCATTTTGTTCTTTTTTGTTTTTTTTTTGTTTTTTGTTTTTTTTTGTTCTTCAAAACTGATATACATAAAAAATCAAAGATCAGAGTATGTGTAATTTTTCTCGATCTACTAATTAGTATAGCACTTTTCTCAATACCGTTGAAAACTCAGATGGAAATTGAGAAAACCTGATTCTTGACCTTCATGTCTTTTACGCTCGGCTATGATGTTAACCAACAATTTTTTTTAAATATTGCGCCCAATTGCGACGATTCTCACACCAAAAGGCAACTTTTCTGTATGCCTTAATTTTGGTATACAAAATTGACGTTATCCGCCCAAGCGCTCAGGTTTGTGGTAATAATAAGCTAATATTTAAAACAATAATTTTTGTTGGAAAAATTGAATTATGAATTAATTTAATTGCGGATGTTGTTCTACTAAACCACTGATGAGATATAAAGTGAAATTCCAGTTCATCGTTTCGAGCAAAACGAAGATGCGATAAAAGATACTAATTATTGAATACAACTTTCTGTACGTTTCTAGTAAATTATATGTACCGGAAACTTTCATTTAATTGTCAAAGAAATAATATGTATGAGACAGATCGGAATGGCAAATCTTTGCAATAAAAATCATCGGTTTAGTTCATTCTTCCAATAATACTTGTTCTCATGTCTGTAATTTTGACAATATTCTAGTGTAGATTTCACAAATTGGAAAATTTAGAAACTGTATAATTAATAATTTTCTCTGATGCGTACTTTTCTTTGAGGAAAAAAAAAATTTATTTTTAGAAGGAATTAATTTTAAAACATATTTTGCTCGTAAAAATATATTAAAATTATACCTTATAGAAACTTCTCTCTGAAATGATTTATTACTAATATGTAATGTTTTTGCTTCCTCATAGAGGAAGCTTTGTAATGGTAACATTTTCCAAAAATTTTAAATTCATTTAATTGAACCTTCCCCAATTGAAAAATGTCTAATACAATGTTCTAAGCCATTGTCCGGATGTGTGTGTGTGTGGATGTGTGTGTGGATGTGTGTGTGTGGATGTGTGTGGGGATGTGTGGATGTCACGCTTTTTTGTGAACACGATAACTTGAAAACGGTTACAGATAAATTGATGAAATTTGGAGGGCTTATTTTCCCGATTAATATCTTGAAACTGACTGAAGGATTTCTAAAAATATTTGTTGCATTTTTTCTGAGCACTAAATAATATTTGAAAAATCGGTTTTTTATAGTAAAACTTTTTTCATCAACATAATTCAAAGTTTATGCAAGAATATAAAAGATTTCTTGGTTCGAGACGAATCGATTGACCTATAATATTAATATATTGTATTAAAGCGTAGGGAAGTTATGGTAATTTATATATTTTGAAAATCGGTTTTTTATAGTAAAACTTTTTTCATTAACATAATTCAAAGTTGATGCAAGAACAGAAAAGATGTGTTTATTCAAGTCGAATCGATTGATCTATAATATTAATAAATTTTATTTGAGAGTAAGGAAGCTATGGTAATGCATAATATTTGAAAATACGGTTTTTTATAGTGAAACTTTTTTCTTCAACATAATTCAAAGTTGGTGCAAGAATATAAAAGATTCCTGGGCTGAAAAAGAATCGATTGACCTATAATATTAATACATTTTATAAAAGAGTAGAGAAGTTAAGGTAATTTATATATTTTGAAAATCGGTTTTTTATAGTAAAAATTTTTTCATTATCATAATTCAAAGTTGATGCAAGAACAGAAAACATGTGTTGATTCGAGTCGAATCGATTGACCTATAATATTAATACATTTTATTGGAGAGTAAGGAAGCTATGGTAATGCATAATATTTGAAAATACGGTTTTTTATAGCGAAACTTTTTTCTTCAACATAATTCAAAGTTGATGCAAGAACAGAAAAGACTTTTTGATCATAAATTTGCAAATAGAGTAATTCTGACAATTTTTGTAAAGAAATCATAAAGCTGGGAAAGGGATAGAGTGCGACAGAACTTTTCCCTTACCTTTTCCAGCTCAAAAAATCATCATTTCGAATACAAAATTTGATTTGTCTGATTTGTCTTTGTGTTAACAATTTTTTTGTATTATTTTGTAGTTTTGCATTTTTTGTACATTTCTATTTTTAAATTGATCAAAATGAAGACTTTGGTTTGTCTATTATTGAAAAAAATAACTAATGCTTCCTCTATGAGGAAGCAAATACATTTGCTAACGGGAAGCAAAGTGCTCGTGAAATGAGCACCATATAATTATAAATACAAACAAAGTGGAAACACTCGAGATCGAATTCACAGCTAGTTTCTCTTCTGAAGAAGCTAAAAATTAAGAAAACTAAACTTTGGATTTTATGTATATGTTAGATTACTCGTGTTTAATAACTAATATCCTATAGAAAATTCAATGAAATGCATGCATGAATAGTGTTTATAAGGTGGATATTCTAAATACGTTTATTTGCAAAAGAGCACGTATAAAACACGTTCCTTTTTGTACTTAAAATAAAAAGTTCTCTTTATATCTTGTATCAATTCTCAAAATAATGTGAAGGTGTCAGGTGTATCAAAATACGAGTCATTCACAAAATCCAACATTTTTGTAATAAATTAATTACAAGCACTTGTTAATGTTATTTTAAATATATAAAAAAGTGTAGGGTGATTTTGAACGTAATATAAAATGTGAGGCTATTATTTTATAAACTAAATGTTCATAAGACCTTATCTAAATGAGCAAATCATCACACACGCACACACACGCACACACATAATATATATTGATAGAGAGCGCTCTTTTTTCTACAGTTCTTACTCACTAAAAATTATCCGATTTTCTTCGAAGACGGCTCAAATTATAGGTCTAGCATGTAGATGTGCATTAAAAAATAACATATCCTATGTAATAACGTTTTTTCAATAGTTATTAACCAACATAAAAATAAGACAATGTCGTGTTTTAGACCATCATGCTGGAAGATGTAGATGTTCTCAAAACATATAACATTTTAAACTTTATTTAACTTGCGAATAATATTTTTCTAGCAATAAATTGATTTTTCTCTGATGATTCACATCAAAGTATGCCTTATACATATACCCTTTCCCTCCAATACTTGCTTTTTTAATTTTATAATTATAGAATGAATGTTTTTTATTAGTTAGGTGTTATAAAGATAAAATATTTATTTTTAGACAATATTATTTAGTTTTACTTCAAAAATCAACCTAAAAGTTCAACAACCCAGATAGCAAAAAAGTTTCCATAAACATTCCTGGAGCATTCCAATGAAAGGTTCGAAGAATTCTGAAAAATGTTCTATGAAGGTTCCCGGAAGTAGGTAAATGTCCGCGTATCAGAGGAGGTTCCAAAGGAAGGTTTGGGGAATGTTCGTGAGAATGTTCGCATTATGATAATTTATTCAATTTAATTAATTAAAATAATTTATTTAATTTAATTCCTCACGAACATTCCCTCAACCTTCCTTGGCAACCTCCTCTGATACGCGGAAACTTGCCTACTTTCAGGAATCTTCTTGGAAAATTTTTCGGGATTTTGCGAATCCTCCCGTCATGTTTAGGGAAACTTTTGTGCTATCCCGAAATTTGGATCGAAGTGAAATGAAAATAATGTATGTATATATATATATATATATATATATATATATATATATATTAAAAGTTTATCATAAGGACAACCGCGGGATTTTACCGGGAGCAGGTACCGTTCAAAAAAATTGCAGCCGCCCCCGGCGAAATCGCGGTAACGTTTCAGCTGTAACCACGTCTCACGACCGTGAAATAGGAGGTTGCAGTCTGCGATGGACTCAATACGATTACGACGATTCGGCAAAAGTCTCGTACATCCTGAGGACACAGAGCAATCCCAGAACAATCGGCTATAGCATTTTCCTCGCAGTGTGTTAGCATTTCGGTGACAAGCAGGGATGTTTTTCAGGCTATTAACCAGTGAAAGCTTGGCACCTCCAAGAGCACCAATGATCTGGACCACTAGCTGAACAGAATATTTTGGGTATAATCGTCGCAACTTCCTTCTAGCCTTAAGTGCACGACAGAAACAATTGTTGAGAATATGAAGTTCCAGTATATTCGGCACATCTAATTTTATACACTTGACAATGCGTGGAAGTTTTTCTCCTGTACTTTCTTGAGCCGGGCCTTCGCGAGTCAGTACTCGAGATGGCTAATGTTTGATGCATTTTACTCACCTATGATATTGAAGTCAAGATCAAGTGTTTCAGCAGCATCCTCCGCTGTTTTGTATAGAAACGCTCCTTTGCACACTTCTTCGTGTTTCCTGACCATTTTAAGAAGAGGGTCCCGTCCATTTGTGAATATATTTGCTATACCAAGAATAACCCTGTTGTGTAGACATTCAAGATTTAGTATTCCGCGACCATTTTGACTGCATAAGATGTAGAGTCGCGGAACGGACGACTTAAAGTGCATGTTTTTGTTTATGTGCATGACCTTTCGTGACCCGATATCGACAGATCTGAGCTCGTCTTTCGTTCATGGAACCACTGCAAATGAATAGAGTACTTCTGGGGTGGCAAGCATGTTCGTTGCAGATACTTTTTCCCTCGCTCACGGTTCTGAGGACCAAATCTGTCGGTTAAGACGTTTGTATCTGCATCGGAGAGCATTTTTTTTAAATGGTAGGTTCTAAATGCGGCTCTGTGGCACGCTCAGGTATGTATAAGTCTCTCATGTGCCAAGGTATCGTATAGCGCTTCTGTCGATGAGCTAAAGATCTCCGGGGATGCCAGTAAGTTGCCCTCGCTTTAAATTAACCTTGGCGCATTTTTCTAACCCAAACTCCATTTCAATCTCCCGAATGTACTTCTTGACAATCCTTAGAGCAGGCAGGGTAGGGCAGGCAGCAAGACCTTAAAAGGGAGCTGCAGCGATTTTACCCGAAATATTCGGTTAAAATTAATGTGCTTGTGATCGGTGCTTTCGTAAGTGCGAAACTATCACTAGTTTGTAACCTCAAATCCATACTCGCGTGCCAAAAACATGTCAAAGCACTTGCGATATGGAAGCAGAAGGCTGTCATCCTTGGGTCGCTTCGTGTCCTCAAGACAAAGGAGAGTTTCACCGACCCATCGCTTGGGTTTCATCGTGCCCCGTGGCCACCCATCTCACGGTCATGAGACGTGGCAATAGGTGTGATTTACCATGGTTCATTCTACTGGGCCCGACATTTGGTCCCTTGTATGGGCCATCTATTAAAATGATGTCGGCCCAACCTTGGACAACAATGTGGTATTCAACAAATAAATAATAATTGATTGCGAGTATTTTGACTATAAATGTTAATGCTCCTGCTTACAATGAATACATATATTACATTTTTAAACATTATATTACAAATAAAATTTATAACGCTACGGGGTTTCGAACCTACGCCTATACCTGAATCCATCGCCTAGTAGTCGGGAGTCTTACCCATTACTCTATACCTAAAGAATTGAAAGTCAATGAAAAAACCGTCCTCATAAGCTACAGCTCAAAGCAGTTAAGAAAAACAATTTGTTAACTCTTTTTTCTCATTAATTTTTGTATTATTATATGACATCATGTAGATGTCAAATAAATCATCTGTTAACGGGAATATAAATTAAAAAATTTTTTAATAAATAATTTAAATCGATTACAATTTTTAGGGTTTCGCAGCCCCGGGCGGAAACCCTTAAATTTTTGTTCAAAAAATTTTTTTCAACCATTTTCTTTCAAAATTTTTGTTTTAATTTTTTTCAACAAATTTTTTTCAAGAATTTTTCTTCAACAAATTTTTTTCCAAAATGTTTGTTCTCAAAAATTTCTTATCAAAAAATTTTTTTAAACAATTTTTTTGAAACATTTCTTTAAACTTTTTTTAAACCCTAGTATATCCGACGGCTAGCCCATATTTGTGCCAAGGTTTGACCGACCGTCGGGTGCATCATGATGTCTTATACAATGCAATGTTATGCCGATGGTCAGGCCATCGCTTGCCCAGAGTCGAGCCGACCGTACTTTCACGGTCTTTTTGAAACAATGAACCAGAGTTTATCCGACGGTCTGTTCATACTCGGGCCAAGGTTTGACCGACCGTCGGGTGCATCAAGGTGACTTGTGGCTAACCGACTGCTGTATCCAGAGTTGGACCGACCGCATTTGTGCGGTCGTACCGACCAATCTGCCACAATTCATCCGATGGTCGGCCCAACGTTGGGCCAGAATTGGGCCGACAGTCGGCTTTTCGCCCGCTGCCGACGTCAGTTGCCAATGTCGGTGGGACCATGGCAGCCTGAAAACACCTTAGTCGGCCCAACTCTGGTTACCGTAGATCGGTTACCAAAGTAGGGCCGACTTTGGGCCGATGATCAATCTCTGGCAGCCGACCAAATTTCGCACCTGGGTAGTAACAGAGATTACTATAAATTCAAGTGCTTAATTTAAATTTTTTTAAATTTATGTAAACATCTGATATTTTCAAAAAAAAATTAATTACACTCTGAAGTCTATAAGATGAACAATGTCTGCAAAATTATCAAATCAGCCACAAATTCTTTAAACAGTTTTAATAAAATAAAAATAAAATCCAAAATCTAGAAACGCAATTGAGTAGAGCACGTCAAATTCAAATTTTGCTGTATTAAAAAAATGTTTTCTCCAGTATGTATTATCTTAGTTTATTCAATATCTCGTAATCAGTTTATTGCTTTAATATTATTTGACAGTATGTATATCATTCATAGTCCCTCCCTTTTATTAATTCTGAGAGTCTTTCAGAACCATTAGAAACACATTACAACTTCCGAGTCTCTCATTTTAAGGTGCGTTTCGAACCACCAGAGCCTCTGTTGAAGTACGCAAAAAATATTTAATAATATTCCCACAGAAAATATTTATTCTACGCTCAAAGTATCCTTGTAAGCCTTATAGACACAGCCATTCATTTTTATAAATTTGGGATATATAGTTTTAATATACCATATTATTGAATTTTCTAAAGTGGTTTACAATTTTTTTAGTTCGCATAGAAATATGTAATAAGCTGGTTGCAACATTTGTTTCTTTAAAAAATGCATATTTAGAATTTTAAAGCTGCTTGACCATTATCCCTAAGATTTTCAAAGCACGTTTTCTTATCTTAATAATCCTTCAAATTTAAGACATATGATTCAGTAAAACACTTTTCTGATACAAATTAAGAAGTAATATTTGTTTTGTGTAGAGCCTCAAAATTTTTCTAATTAAAAACTTAACAAGTTTTAATGCGAACTTATAACTATTTTTCTCGAAGCGAAATACTTTTTTCGATTTCGCCTTTGTTACGTTAGATTCCAGAACTATTAGTTTCTATTAAATTTGAACTTGAATAAACGTATGCATGTATAGATTTAACTGGGATTTGAGTTATAATCAAATTAGCTCTGAGAGAAGTACCCATTCTAGTGCCTCATATGTATAACAAACATAATACAATGAGAAACTTTGCATAAAAATAAATAACACCATACATTTCGTAGGTACTTTATCTCATAAATTCGTGTAATAGTCAAGGTTGCAGAATTGCAGTACTTTTTTCAGCAGTGAATTTATTAATAATCTTATAAATGTTTGAACGAGAAAGTGTATTTAGTATTTGTTAACGTTCACCATTAAAATAGTTTTAAATTGTTGTAATCGCGTAATCGCGACCTTAGTTCCAGTAATCGTGACACAAATTTTTTTTGCTTACTATCTAGTTTGAGTTATTCGTAATTCAATTTTATACTATAAAATGATGAGAATGAATAGTTTTTACTAATAAATTTTATTGTTAGCGTCTTCTTTAATAATATATTCAAACCATAACTAAGTTGCACGATTATTGGTACCGTCACGATTGCTGGGACATCTACCATACGTAAATCAAAAACTATTTTATGTTTCTAAAATATGCCTTGTGTAAACTACAAATCTTGGACCTTCAGATCATTCATGGCACCGGTAAAACATTTTAGTAAGCAGGTGAAATAATGTATAAATTGAACTTTAGCCGTCTAACATAAAATCTTAGTTTAATCCTCATGTCTATGTAATCCATCCACAATGATTCCATCACTATCACAAGAACATCACTTTATCCCCAAATTCTTATAAGTTGCCGAAGTTTGCAGTTACTTACATGATAAAAATACATTGTCTTCACAAAATCACCGCTACGTTCTTCTTTATTTCCTAAGAACGGATCACATCGAATTTTGAGTACACATTGATTTGAATCACTTGTTTTTCCTCAACGTCTCTAAAGGATCTAACGAGGTGGACCTCTACACAAGAACTGAGCCACATAGTAGATACGCGATTTTCTTTATACACTCTGGTAACCAAGTGAAAAATATCGTTCTAAATATTATCCTATAGTCCACCAGATCCAAGATACTTTCATTCACCACACGCGACCGCAGCCGGAAAAGTCTTGTCTTTTTAAGTGAGGATGTAGGGATGGTCTTTATTATATGAATCAACAAGTATGAAACAAGCTAAAGCAACAAAAACAGCCTATCTGAGTGTTCTTAGGCTGGGATAAACACTTTTCCCGTCACAGCTATCGAAGAGCGCAGAACAGGAAATTTCGAAAAAAAAAGAAGCATCTTTAATGAATAGGAATAAATGTGATACAAGCGTACTTTCGTTTTCCACTTTTTCCAGACGATTTGCCTCACCCATCGATCTCTCATTGCCTTATACAGCAGAAGAGGCAGCCAATGATATTTGAATCTGATCATTAAAATTGTCAATTGCAAGTGAAAAAAGATTTTCAGTTCTAATTTGAATTATGAATCAACGTTAGATGGTCATTACTTTTCCGAGCAAGATTCTATACGCTCTAGAACACACGTATTATGCTCACTGGGCGCGATCCTCCTGAGCACGTCTGAAATACATGGGAAGAATTGCTCTTCACTAGAGTGATAATCACATAGCTTGTGATCTTAGATTTTTACAGTGTAAAGAGTTCTTTGGAATTGTGGCTAATTGCCGCAAACGGTTTTCGAGATATCATCGAGACGTACTCGTGAAAACATAAAATTAACATCGTCCAATAGTCACCGTCGTTTGAGCTCCTGGCAATTAACTGTAATTAAGTGCCGACGACTGCAATGATAAAGGAAAGAAGAGGTGTTAAATTAAAAATTGAAAAAATTTTGCTCTCTTAAAATGCGAGATCTTCTAGAGTGAATAAATTATCAATAATGATCCTGATAGTTTCTAATCATTTAAGGAATCTAATTAATTACTTTTTGAGGTGTGTCGTCTTTAGTAAATACATATATTTATATATTTATATTTCAGACAACGAATTTTATGCACTGTGAAGTATGACGCTTTATTTGTTCTTCTTTATTCCTACTGTTTTGGTAATTCAAGTGATATTATTTAAATAAACCTTTATTAGGTGTGAATTCTCAAGAGTGCAAACTTTTACTCTCATGTATCATCCTTCTCAATGTGAAAATGATTTTAGACATACACTGTTTGATATTAAATATATAAATATTAAATAACTATCTACATGCCACTCTTTTGTTACTTTTACCAATTTTAACTGATCCCTTAGAGGTGTAAATTTTCAATTCAGACGCGTTTGGCATTAAAAACTTTCTACACTGAAAAAAAATGTCTCGGTATTTTAATAAGAAATAAGAGTTAAATGCCTAGTAAATTCTGGTTTATGAACGCTGTTACATTTTTTCTAGTTAAAAATATTTTGGTTGAATTTCAGGTAACAAAAGTATCGCGAGCTTGTATCGGTTTCCAGAAATCTGTCTTTTGTCTCATGTCGTTTTAATGGATATGTCAAGTGGCGCTTCGTTGTAAATGTCTAGTTCTCGAACAATCGCGATTTCTTTAATAAATTTCGTTTTTATATAAGTAAAAGCTGTGCCTTATCTGTCTAATGTTCAGGAATATTAGGATGAACAAAGTGTTCTATGTACATATTATAGAAAATCCCGAAGAAAATAGTCTTAACGAAGATTTCCGATAAAGAGGCGAAATTTTAGCATAACGGAACATAGTTAATACACTCCGTTTTCGGAAACTTTTGTTAGACTTTTTTCTTCAATATAAAGTCCACGTAATTTCAGAGAATATGAAGAAGAGTTCTTGAATGTAGAAAAGTATCGGAGTTCAATAGTCTGAAATTGATCTTTATCAGAATATCTGGTTGAGCTTACCAGAATAAGTAGTTAAAACAACCAGAAAATGGTCAACCAGAAACTTATAATAGTTTCTTTTTTTATTGAAATGAATGCCTTTGGTCAAAACCATTATCAAGCAACAAAGATATTGCTCACAAATTACTTACTTTTAACCAGAATGAATAAAAAGGGCATATTTAACATTCTGTTCTAATTGAATTAACCAGAATTCTGTCTGGTTCAACCAGAATTTTTTAGTGTAATTTTATAGCCTAAAATTCTAACATTTTGTATATTTAAAGCCTACAACTGTAAACAATTTCGTACTTCAAGAGAACAATTACGTACTTCAAGCTGACAATTTCCATACGTGTATAATGTCTTTCAAATTTTTCGACGCGTAACTTTAGCCAAAAGTGATAATAACATTATTTGACTTCAAGACAAGAAATAATTCAAATCTTTCATAAGTTGATAAGTTTTAATTTTTTTTAAACACAACTTCAATTTTTCATAACGCCTAATATAAGTAATTTTATATTTTGAAAAAAAATTAATAATATCAGGTGGACCTGAAGAATTTTTACATCATAGTTTTATTCTTGGGTTTTCTGTCAAATAGACAGAGAATGTGTTACCTGGGACAATTTTGACGCTCAAAATAGTATATTGTGCACCAAAGCAGCGGAAGAGTATTTTTACGGCCGATATATATTTTACACACGATATTTGATGTAATAGGAGTATGCATTCCGAGTTTTCTCATGATCACGAAGTACTACAAGGAGACCGCACGCCGGTGGCGAGATGGTGGAAAACAGCCAACAACCGCAAACGCCTGCCCTCGGATTTTCATTTATATATTTGGCAAATTGTGGAATTAGGATTCCTATAGTAGCAGACGACAATTTAGTTACAAACTTTCTCTGAAGGGGTGCTCTCATCTGGGAATAAATCTCGCTATGGAGAAAATCAGAGGACAGGCGACCGTGAACTGGCGCTAGGTGAAATACATGGCATGCGGTCTCCTTGTTGTACTTCGTGCTCATGATATCACGTCTCAGGTTTGAGGTTAATTTGAAGGCACAACTACCAAGCAAAATAACACGTGTGGGTCGAAATAAAGAACGTGCACGCGCGCATTTCTCGCGGACAATAAAGTGCACTTTACCGGCCTAGGCCGGTGAAATAGTACGTGCACCACAAACACAGACCCACTTTGATACTACAAACCACGCCCAGAAAACAAGGAAGTCATACTCGTGTTACATCAAATAATCTGCAGCAAACTTTATTATGTTGAACGTGTTTTGAAAATATAAAATATGAATTCTGAAGTTTGAGGGGATAATGGGTATGAGTAATTGTACAAGATTTGTCGTATCTATTTTATTATTATTACAATATAAAATAATGCGTCAAAATTACAATAAAGAGTTTCTTACAATCTATTTTTTAAAAGGTACCATATTGAAGTGTGAAAATTTGGCTATTTTTGCAAAGTACCCGTAAGCAGTAGCTTCTTTTCTCACTGGTTTGATATCTCGTAAACGAATCAAATCACTGTACATACTTGATACCTTTACGAAAAATCAAAATCTGGCATTTGCTGTATTATTGCACATCACCCTTTTAAGAGCTACTTAATTATAAACATTATGCTAACCAAACGAAGTTTTTTTTAACTTTGCATCATGGCACAAAAACTCACTTGAGCAGCTTTCAAACACAATGAAGTAAACACATTACGCAAACTGAGGTATCCACTTTCTGAACGGATGATTTTATAATTTATGCAAATTAAAAAAAATCTTGATAAAAAAAGAGCAAATAATATCCTTTTATGATTCTTATTTTCATACAGATTATTTCAAAGAGTCTTAATACACTGAACATCAAATCATAAAATAATGCGAATTTAATAATATTATGGTTACATGAGCTTCAGAAAAATCCGCCAGAAGAGTGAGAATATTTAACACAGAATTCTATTATCAATCTAGTATAAGAGTTTATAAATTCAGGTACAAAAATAAGTAAGTGAAGCGTAAAAGAAACAAAAAATGTATATAAAACGTTTGATGAAAATGCGTGTGTAAATAATATGTTCCTAATATATTAAACCATATGAATGATCTCAATAAAAAAATCCTAAAAAGCCTAAAAATTTTGGACCTAATACAATAATTACAAAGAAGGTCAGTATTTGAATTCTAAAGTACCGAAATGTCAATATAAAATCGAACATGGTTAAATGAAAAACCTTTCGAAATAAATACCAAATAAGCTTTCTTTAAAAATATAAGAAACTCGAAATTTTTTAAATTTTAATTTACTGAATATTTCTTTGATATCGAAATCAATGTTAAAAGACCTCAGCGGTATTTCTTTCTCCACACGCTTGAATTATTTACTTAGAAGAATCTAAAAGTTTTGACACTTCAAAAACTGTTTCGACATATATCTGATCACTTGAGCAGGAGAACATTATTTTGAATAATACAGTCCAAAAGTTCAGGCATATAATATTAACATTTCAGAAAAATACATTTCAAAACACTCAAAAAATCACAATCAAAACAACTTGAAACTTAAATCAAATAATCAGTTCAAAGCATTAACTACTCTTATAAGAATTGTACCTAGGATCCTCGATGATCTCAACACTCTTAACTTTTTGTGGTTGCTTACCCTGCATCGTATACCTATTAACAGTTTCAATAATTCTATCTTCTTCATTCTGCTGTTGTCTCCGCCTTTGTTTTAAAATTGGTACATATCCACTTGGTTCATATTGTCTTCTATCATATTCGCTATTTTGTGAAAACCTATTCTGATACTCAGTAGCAACAGTTGGATTCTGAGAAAATTGGCTTAGACTCTTAGTCAATTGTGTCAAGTCCGAAATGGGATTACTCGCTCCAGAAGCTTGAGATTTTGCATAATAATCATTTCCTAAATCATAACTTGAATCTTGTGTCATATCGCTAAGACCCTGTGCATACTGAGTCAGATACTGTTGCAGAAGAGCCTTTAAATTAATATTCGGTGTAGCTTTTGGTTGAACCGGGGGTGCACCATCAACTCGAAGAATGATAACTGGGATCAACGAGTTTCCAGCTTGAACAAAAGTTGGTTGAGCATTCAAAATCGATGAAGGATTTTTGATATACTGTGAAATCGAAGGGTTGTACTTCAGCAAATCAGCATATTGAGGCTCGACCTTCCCTCCATAACTATTTGTAACAGAATTTTTACCTGGCGCGAAAACCTTACTTAGGTAACGTTGAGCATCTGGAGTATATTTTGAAAGAACACTTGACGAGAGTTGACCACTAGAGGTGAATAATTTTGATGATTCTGTCGAATCAGCTTTGGTTGGATTTTCAGTAGTAGCGACATAATCTGGATTTGGACTATTGACTGCATATTTTGGAACAGGTCTACGAGATTCTTGAAAATGATAAGGGTTTTTCTGACCACCTCTTTGGCCAAAATGATATTGAGTTGATGAAAAACCATGAACTCCGTTTCTTGGATTCTGTTTAGTGCTGTATGGATTTTGGTATACGACCTCGTAGGGAAGGGAAGATTCTGAAGATCCAGGACTATAATTTGTAGATTGTTGTGAATATGAAGCCGAAGAAACAAACTGATTGGCTTTTTGAACATCAGAATCCTGTCTTGGAAACTGAGCTGGTTTCTGTGAATAAATTGACTCAGATGCAAGATTGTAGTTCTGTTGTTTCTGTTTTTGCTGTTGTTGATAGTTTGGTCTGCTGTTGTATCTAATATTTTCGTAGTTTACAGCAGGTGCTGGCTTCTGAGACAGATATTCAGAATAAGAATTCATGTATGAGGTAGGAGAAGAAGGAGAAGAAGGAGGAGAAGGGGGAGAAGGAGGAGTGTCTGAAACTCTGCCGTCGGGATACTTCCAAACAATCTTATGTTCGTACCTAACACCATTTTCTACTGTATATCTTGGATAATTACGCAAAGCTTCCAAGGATGCAGAATAGTAATCAGTAGTGGGATCGGCCTGCTTAGGACTTGACGCAGGCTCCAAAATTGTCCTTTGAGAACTATAGGGATCAAAATTATAGTTTGCATGATAAGCAGCTGGAGTAATGTGTTGATGTTCAAATGGTGCGGGAGTAGAGTACTCATCATAAAGTGGACTTTCCGTTGTAGAACTTACTCCACGAGAATAAGCATTTGGCTGATTAGTAGACTGATAAGCAGGTTGATTAGTAGGTCTGGGAGTAGAAGAAAAAGAGTTAAAGGATCCGTAATCCGTGCTGAATTTTGAATCCGAACTTGCAGTTGTATAAGGACTTAGGTGTGTCCTTGGAGTTGTTGAAAATCCAGCATAAGATCCAAAGTCAGCTGTAGTTTTCTGAAGTTTCGTTCTCTGACCAAATATGGCTTGTGTGTGATCATATTGATGATCAGTGAATGGTACTCGATGATTCTGAACAGTGCTAGGAGTAACAGAATTTTTGGCAAAGTATTTATTTTCTCTTCTGTCACCATCATAATTATTGGAATTCTCCGGTTCTTCTGTTATTGGCTTAACTCTTTCGATAATAGTCTTTGGCAAAAAGGGACTGATGGACTCTTCGATGCTAACTGTAGTTCCGGATTTCCCAGCTGGGAAATAGTAATTATATTTTCCTGATAATAGACTATTTCCTTGAAAACCATAGCCTAGGTTTCCATTTATCGTCCGTTTGGATTTATCATCAGTTGAGTTTGTGCCGTTCGTAAAGTCTAGGAGAATTAACGGGGGTAAAATGGGTAAGTCACCGTTGTCTAGTTTATCCTTGATTCTATACTCAAGGTCCTTGAGTTCATCGTCAAGGTCAATCAGTGCATCTTCATTGGAGCTGTCTTCGACCTCTTCTGCTTTCCTTTCACTTTCGAGCTTATGGTTCGATTTGGAGGCCAGGCTCGTTTCAACGATCAGTAGCGCAAAGATTATCTGAAATTGAATACATATTTATTAATTTTTATTGTAACATTTAATTTTAGACTTAT
>CAKNYM010052623.1:371553-385646 GCA_932195095.1 Andricus curvator | reverse complement strand
CTTGGGCTTGTGATGTTTGCTTTGGGATTCTTTTAAATGTGACACGTACTTTCACACTTTCGCTTCTCTCAGAGAACCCAAACGTTGGACAGTAAATTATTTTTTCACTCTTGTCTGACTGACCAAATTTCACTTTTTTGCTAACGTATACATCATAGAATTGAGAACTCATCCGATCTAACCTTGTTTTAGAAGGTACTGAATGTGCGCATAACAGAAATTGTCATAACTTAAAAAAACAAAATTGTCTAACGGCTTTATACTAACATTTAGATCTGAATTAGCTTTCAAAGTTACAGTTTACGAAACAGAAAACATTCATTTTTTAAATATATTTTCATTTGAAATAACTAGTGTTTTATCTGCACAATGAACTTATTTGTTTCTGGGATGAATGCAATTCTGGAGGAGAACATCCACGTTAAATTAATGTCTTATTTCATGGTAAAATACATTAAACGTGTCTTTGTATCTTCATAATACGCATATCGTTTTATTTTACTTGCACAATTCGTTCTTCTTTTTCATAGAAATACAATTTACAACATTAGAAATGTAATAAATTGCAATAAATTTCAATAAAGAAATGCGTTTACGTTGAGAATATATACTCTTTACCAAACGTCTCCTGGTGAAAGAAAGCGGTGAAAATGCGAAATGCAACGGATGAAACCTGTTTTGAGACTAATATGTGGACTTGAATCCTCTCGTGTATCGGTATATCCTCAATAGAAATCTGCCCTTTTCTCTCTTACGTATTCACTCGGCAAAATACAGAGTAATCCAGAGAGTAATTTAATCTTCAGAAATTGATACTGCCAGTAAATTTCCTCCCAGAATAAACTTTCATTTTTGGACTTTATCAAAAATTCTAGGCTGGATAGGATAACTAACTTTTGATTTTTCAAGATAATTGATTATTATTGCATTCGAAACATCTTTTATGCAATGAAGTGATAATGGAATTTACCTTAAACGTAACAGACTTTATGGCTTAATGAAGTATGAAGTTAAAATATATGTAAAATTTAAAACATGTATGTTAAATACAATGTTCACGCCTCATTACAGTGCTTTTTTTTTCTCAAATATTATTCAGGGATTCGTAAAATCGAGTGTTACCTAACGCCGAAGTGTCGAATTGACTTGGTCAAGTTGAGGCGTCATTCTTAATAGGACTTTCACTAACTTGCTTAAGAGCATCTGCCTTGGTCACTTATATCGATGTTTCTACCTGTACTTTGCTGAATAAACGGCAGATACAGTTGCGTATGATGGAAAATCGGAAACACTTTCTCCACAATTATGGTCACTAAGAGATTCAGGAAATAAACTACTATCCTGTCGAAAAACGATTCTCACTAAATCCAGCACGATGATGTTCGTGACTCCACCTTGTCCCAAAAGAAGGAGAAATTACAAATATTTGCACGCTGATTCTCGTTTAACAAATTCAATGTGTTACATCACTTAGGTCACGAGATTATTCGGAAGAAAAGCGATTATTTCAAATTTATTATAGGTAATTATTGAAATAACGATTAAATTTTTTTTTAATTAACCTGGACGATTTATGATAATAAATTGAGTTTTATATAACATTAATCAATGCTTGTTTTTGATAGTAGAATATCGTCGAAAATCTACTTCATGGTGAATTAAATCTCTTAATTTGCCATTTGTACAAATATTAACTCTCGAATTTAATTTTAAACTTAACTATTTCAATCGTTGTATAACCTACGATTGATTGAAATTAATCTTAAGGTGTTGATATGGCGAAAAAAATATATAAAAAAGTTATCTTCCTTCCAAACTACATATTACCTTTGTTCATCTTAGTATTTTCATTGAAATCTTTTAAATATTAGTAATTCAGTGTTATTTCAGTACCAAGTTAGGTTAACTTAGGAAAAAAAATCAAATACAGGAGCTTCACTAATTTCATTAAACAATTTTACAAGTTTTCTCTATTTATTGAATTTATTAACTAATAATAGCAAAAATATTTTTTAAGGTGTTTTACATTTCTTAGCCAAGTTTTGTCTTTTTTCTTTTAAATTCGTTTTGTAACGAAGAGTTTTAATTTGGATACCTTCTGTGCCGGATATTTCTAGTTTAAAAAAATCTGAAAACATTAATAATTATAAAGAAATCGGTATGTTCATCGGGATTGGTAACGACCAATCATCAGAGCCGACTTTTTAATTAAATATGAAAACTGAGCTCTACTATATTCATCTTAAAAATTAGAATTAAATTTACAATTTTGTATACACATTTTTTTTAAATTACAAAGATTTGAATTTCAGAATTACTTCCAAAAATATGAAAAAATTAAGTAAACTTGTAAGATTACTGTTTACCCTAGTTAAAAATTGGTCTCTTTCACTTACGTATAAGAGCAGACATGTGAAAAATATAAACTAATTTCAACTTCATAGAAAAATTATCACATGTATCATATGGATCATTAAAAAAATTAAGACTATCGTGTAATTTGGGCAACTAAATTTTAAAAAAGCTTTGAATAATACATAAAAAATGGATGAAAATATTTTAACTTAAAAATCTCTTTTGCTCTGATAGTTTTTTTTTGTCAATTAATGGGGACGTAAGTTTTGCTTTTAGCATACAAAATTATTAAAAAATCAAATGCATGTTGTGTTAAAAGGATTTGCTCGAGATCTCCTTTTTAATATAGTAATAAAAAGACTTGTAATTCAAAACCAGATAACTGACTCTCTGTGCTGGTCTTCCATCTTCTTTTTTAATTTCCTAACCTCTTACATTTTTTTAAAACCTTTTTCTGAGCATATTCCTCTTACTAAAAGTTTTTAAATACATTAAAATAATAATATACTTCTTTTTTCAAAGAAAAGGTACTCAAATAAAACTATTTTTTATTGCACCAAAGTAGGTAAAAATCAAATTCCAACCTAAAATCTTAAATTTTCATTCTATACAAAAAGGCAATTACACAAGAATTTTTTACTTTAATTTTTGCCATGACATCAGAAAAAATAGTTCTTGAAATTATCATCGATTATATATAAAGAAAAATATACCTTTCTTCTTTTGACAGTCCTTTCAGCGAAAAATCGCCTGTTACAGTGCGATACCGTCACACTAAATCTTTATTTTCCCGGAACAGAATAATTTTTTTGGATACATGCTTTTCTATTTTTATTCAGCCCCCCCCCCATATCTCAGGAGCAAGTTTTTATTATACTTTCAAATTTAAAAATCGATTTTTAATCGCTATCCAAAAACGATTTTGAAGACCGATGAAATTAAAATCGCCAAATACTTGAATGATATCCTCAGAATTATTTAACTTTTTCTAATCAAACACATTTTTCCGATTTTAGCAAACCAATATCTTGGAAGCAAGTTTTTATTTTTTATTTAAACTGAAAATTGAATTTTTTATCGTGATACGCAACCGAGCCTGTTCCAATTTTAAGTTGCTGTCACTTTGAGATTGTAAAGTTGCACATTCTATTTCTCGAAACTAAATATTATATTAATAAATGTTGATCAAACTTTTTTTGGTCTCAATTCAGAAAAACTTTAGCTTGGGAGTGAACGTTTGTATCATCTTCAAATGGTGATTTCGATTTTATAGAATGTTATTTCGCTCTCCTGCAAAATTCCGATTTGGTTCATTATCGAGTTCTGTACTGTAACCCTATATTTATAATTGTTTGTAGAATTCAATTATTTAAAAAATGATCCAGATATTATTCAGTGATTCCTTATTATGTATTTAAAATTTTAAGTAAGGGACAGCCGCATAACGAAAAAGTACTTTAGTTAAATATTCACCAGTCACCCCTTAAGAATATGTCATATTTTTCTTAATAAAAAACCATATTGGTATATTAAAAGTAATTTAATACGTAACTTGCTAATAAACATAAATATTTATTTCTACAAACAAATTGACGTTTATTAGTATTAATTTTATAGTACTATTAAAACTTATTGACGAGCTAAGTTAATAAACTACTTTACAATATGTACCAATGCAATTAAATTATGTTGCCCTCTCAATTAATTATGAATTTTCACTTCAGCTGAATTCTTTCAACTGTAGCATTTTTATTGAAATTTCGAATGTCTAGACCACAAATCTTCTTCAATATTAACTACATATCCGTGACAGTGAATACGAGAAAGTGAAATTTACATTACAAAGAATAGCCCCCTTTGTCTTTCAGTACCTGGCATACTCAAACAATTGAATGATATTTAGTTTGAATGATTGCAGAGTCTAGTCTTTGGACTTCCATTCGCGAATGAGTGAACCCGACCATGAAAGAAGTGGACGGTAATGAAATACAAAACTGCATGCACAAGTCGTTTCTTGAACTCTCGTCTCGGTTGGCTGACTGGCCGACATCCAGAAAATGATAACGTAAGAACTAACTGCTGCATAATGAGGCAAGTGAGTGAGCAAACAAAGCCCTAAAATTACAGTGATCAGCGTTCCTGGATTAGAGAGTGAGTCGCGATAATTGGGGCAATGGCTGAGGCCAATTAGAATAGGTCCTCGGATCAGAAAGCAAATTGGAATTAATGGATTAATCAATGGAACTTACATGTGTCCAAGCAAACCGCATGGTGATCAACCTTTTACACCTCATGGCTCGGAAGACGGGTCGTGTGTGTATGGTACTGATGAAGTGGAGGCCACAGCATCCCAACTTATATGCCCTCGCCTCGGAAGCGACGCATTATAGTTTCACCACCGCAAAACGAATGCTATTCACATTCGACATGTTGAGAAGACACTTGCCAATAGTCAGATGCGACAAAGACCGGAACCATAGCCCCCCCCCCTACATCCACCCCCCGCCCGAAATAGTACCAGTGAAATTTGCTCAGGCACCGCAAACTGGTTTTTAATCGATCAACTGTTACAATCCCGTATTTTTACCGACATTTGGGGCTCTCAAAATAAGGGGAATAGAGTGATTTTTCACGAAAATAGGAGAATAAATTCTTTTTGATAAAATTAATGTATATAGGTACGATATTGCATTTTCAACAAAATATGTAGTAGAATTCTCAAACAAATAAGAATAATTTTCTACCAAAAGAGATGAATTTGCAATGAAAGAATTGAATTGTCAAACTGTGAAGTCGAATGTTTTAGAAAACGGATGACTTTTAAATACGAAAAGATCAACATTCAACCAAAAAAGATCATTTTATAGCCAAAAAGTTGAATTTTCAACAACAACAAAATTACTTTTTAACCAAACAGTTGAAATTTTAGCCTTGAAAGATGAAGTTGCAATCAAATGGACGAATTTTCAAACAAGAAAGAATTAACCTCAACCACGAGCAGTTGAATTATTTTTCAATCCAAAATGACAAAGTTTCAACAAAGTATATTGTTCCATTTTTGAACAAAAATGATGAGTTTTTAACGAAGCAGTTGAATTTTCAATATAATAATTAAGTTTTAAACAAAATAGTTGAATTTTTAACCACATGCTTGAATTTTTGAACAACAAAGATAAATTTTCAAGGAAAAAACAAAATTAATTATCAACAAATATTCGAATTTTCAAACAAGAAGTTTAAGCTTTAACCATAAACAGTTGCATTTTCAACTAAACAGTTGAATTTTTGAAACAAAAAAACAAATTTTTCAGAAGTGAGAATTTTATATTCAAAAAGATGGATGTGCAACAAAATAGTTGCATTTTAAACCAAATAATTTTAATTTTCTACAAACTAGTTGAATCTTTAACAAAATAATTAAGTTTTCAACTAAATCTGTAGTTGACCTTCAACCAATATAATTAATTTTTAAGAAAGCAGTTCAATTTTCAACCAAGTATTTGGATTTAAAAAAAACATTAATTGTTAACAAAACACGCAGTAGTTGATAGTTCAACCGAAAAAAGATTTTAACATTGAAATCAAAAACTGTCAAATTTAGCCAAAAAGATGAATTCTCGTCAAAAAATGTAATAGTTGATGTTTCAAAAAAAAAAATTAATTTTAAATTAAAGACATTTGAATTCACCTAAAAAAGACGAATTTTTAACCAAATATTTCAATGCTTGAACAAAAGAGATTCCTTTCTAATCAAACTGCTGCATCTGCATTCAAAAAGATTAAATTTCTACTAGAAAAAAAAATAATGTTCAAACCAAAAAGACAAATATTCAAAAAAAGAGTTAAATTTTCCGCGTGGAAAGATTTTTCAGTCAAATGAGAAAAGAAATTCCAATCAAATAGTTTAATTTTCTAAGAAAATAATAGAATTTTGTACCAAGAAATACGAATTTGCAATAAAATACCTCAATTTTCAACAAAATTGTTGAATTTTCAACTAAAAATGATAAATTATTATCCAGTAATGAAATAGTTTAATTTTAGGTTAAACAAAAATTTTCCACAAAAAAAAGCAAATTTTCAACCAAAGATGAATTTTCCACTAATAAAAGTAATTTTTATCAACGAAATGTTACTTTCAACCAAGCAGTTGAATTTTCAATGAAGACGAAGTATTTTTTACAAATAAAAATGAATTTCCAACAAAGTACATAAATTTTTAACCAAATTGTTGAACTTTTAACTAAAAACAATCAAATTTTAATCACACATAAAAAAATAAAGTTTTATTTTGAACAATAAAAAGGCGTCAAAACGTACTGAAACAAAATTAAACCACAATTTGTTCACATTGAGCAGATTGTTTTCCTGGGTTGACAGTCATCAATAAAGGGAACATAACTGAAGTTTAAAATGAGGTTACAAAAAAATGACCTGAAGCAAAATGAGAACCCTGGTTTTTTCTGTGCAATAATGGACGAGATAAATTTTCTGTTAAAAAAAATTAATTTTCAACAAAAGGGACGACTTTTCGAATAAATAGTGAAATCTTCAACTAATAAAAAGTAGAGTTTTGAATTAAAAATAATAATTAACTTGCAATGAAGAATAGTTAGATTTTCTTCATTAATTCTATTGAGTTAGTTTGGATCTAAGCAAAACAACTAGAAAAACGAGAAGTTTCTGAAAAACAGGGGGAAATAGAGGAATTCTTGAAAAAAAGAGGGAAATAGGCAAAAGAGTTTGATGTCTGTATGGAGATGCTTTAATTGAAAATAATCTTACTAATTTAAATTTTTTCAAGCATTTCAAAGAATTGTTATGCACATTTATATTTTCCATGTGTGATGTCACATCTGGATTATCCGGTTAACCCCCCACCCCTTCGGCAGTGTGACGTAGATTTTGAACGGTCCCTATACACATAAATTTACTTCACGTGGATAATTGAATAAAAATAATTTGAGGGTATATAGGTAGTCCGCTTAATAAATATAGGGACCCACTTCTTCTATATGTCAATTGATTGACTTAGTCGAAAACGAGTTGAGGAAATAATTTTTAAAAAGATACAATACAATTTATAATTATTAATTAGAGAGGAGCGACGTTCAAGTATAAGTATTAGGGTGGGCCGAAAAGAGCAACTTTTTTTTTGAGTAGCGGATTCTAATAGTGGCCAATAGTTCTAATTGCCCAACAACACGGAGACCTCTACATTTTGGTTCGATTGAATAATATCTTCTGTTCTGTGTAAGGATTTGAACATTAAAATTATAATAATATAATAAATAATAATAATATAAAATTAGAAAATTAAAAACAACATTATTGTTTAAATTATAACTTTTTTAAAATGGGCAAAAAATCAAGTTTTGTGGATTCCGTGAACTGATTATTTTTATTGGAAATGTTGAAACATGCCGCTCTTGAAATTGCTTCTTATTCAATCGAAGGAATATTGCATTGTTTTGTTATCATGATCAAAAAATTGTCCTTATTTAAAAATTGTGAATTCAGCTTTTTTTTAAAGCAAATTTTAGATCTTGCACACGACGAGAATTTTTTTTTTCTATGATATGAAAAGAATGACAATCCCTTATTCGATTCAAGATAAAGATATTTCAAGCACGATAGATTTAAATTACAAAAATATATATGCAGCTGATACAATCAAAGAAACTTGCTTTTTTGTGCAAGTTTTAAGAATGTTCCAACTTGAGCAAAGGTTTTATTGTTTAATTTCTAATTTCATATTATGATTCACTATTAAAAGTGTATCTACAAAAATTCAACACAATTTTTTGGTCCATAGACATTTTTCTTCTCATTTTCAAACAATTGAATTTTTAAATCTAATACTTACCACTATTAAAATCCACCTCACGAAAAAAGGGTTTTTGCGGCTCGCACTAGTAAGCATGCAGGATATATTTCAAGTTAATTGTATATCATAAAATACTATAGTACGGTTCGAATAGGAAGAGAATTTTGAAACCGTTATGTTTTTCTTCATTATATTTTGTCGTTACCATATCTGAAGTTACTTTTTCCAAATTTTTAAAATAAATATTTTATTATATTCTTCATCTTCTAGTTTTGCAGCTATAATCTTAAAGAATTTAATTTAATTAATTTTAATTCAATAATTCAATACATTTTTATGAATAATTTAATTTTAATTTAATTTTAAGAATACCACTAGATTTTAATCAGACACAATGTTTTTTCTATTAAAAAGTTAAAAAATCCTACTTCCAAGAACTCGGAAAAAACCCCAACACAGTCAAAAACCCTGTAGAAAAAATGGAATGCTTCCAAAATAAAGATAAACAATAAATGTAATAAACATTTCTAAAGTTTGCTGTGCTGATATTGAAAATCCTGTAAAAATTCAAATAATTATTTGAAAAGTTTATTTAATATAGATCAAGAATTTAAGATAAATGTTACATCAATAAGTTTGAGATTTTTCTTCAGTGCAACTTTTAATAATTTGATGCAAATATTGAGACACAATTTTATAATGTTGATATTTTAAATCCTCATCTTGACAAATAAAAAAATATGTTAGTGGAAAACATTCTTTTTTCTACTTTTTTCTACTTTTACCGCCCACATTTCATATATATTACTTATAAACATAAAATACGCACTGTCTAGTATTATGGAATTTTTCGTAAAAATAACTGGTCTAGTATAGCGCTGGCGCTAATATTACAGATGTTTCCATAATCAAAATGAGCTGGAAATAGGTTAGGTGAGAGGACAATTCCATAATACTAGACCATACGTAAAGAATGATCTTAAAAGCATTTATTTTATTGATTTATCCTTTGAAAAAGCAGCCATTAATTTTATATTGAATACTTAAAGTATTATTTAAAACTTTCAAAAACTTATTTCTTTCAGATGCAGCTGAGAGTCTTTTCTTTAATTATTATTGTTCAGAAATAATAGATGAAATCCCTCCGACTTTGACCCCAGAATAATTAACACTTTGGTCTATCAAAATAAATTGTTATATCATTGTCTTGAAATATGTTAATTGAATAAATAAAAACCATTTAAAAAATATATATGTTTAAATGTTTTCGAGGTTTAGTCTACTTAACGAAAATTTGCCTGAAATAAAAGCAAATTAAATAGGCGTATGCATTCACTTTGAAGTTCAATTAGTTAGTTAAATCAGGTGAATATATTAAGCTAAAAGAATTTAATATAGAGGGGCATTGCTTCACTCAATTAAATTTTCTTTGACAACTAACTCAAAATTACGGTTGGCTAAATTGGTAAGTCAGATCGATAAACTATATATTTTCCGTATTTAATTAATAACTGTAACCAAATTCGCATAATAATACATTTTATTGCTTTAGTTTAATCAAGATTAGAAAAAAATAATAATTATATACTTCCGTGTTTTAAATTATGAGATTTATGTAACTATGAAAATGTAAGTATAGTTCTGAAGGAAATTATTGGAAGTACTTTTATTGTGGATTTCCTGTGCACGAAAGACCTGGATATGAACCTGGAACAGACAGGCATGGCAATTGGACTTCACGCTGCTCATCAACCAGTATATGGCGCTAAATGATTATAAGCGATATCGTTACGTATCTTTCTTCACTTCATAAAGTGATTAATTAAAACCTTCATATCTGTTATTTTATTTCTTGTGCTTTAGATTTTAGCTAGAAGGCATTTTTGAAAAAAATAAAATCAATCAACCGCAAAGGTATTGACATACCTTTTTTTATACAGCCATCACAAATTTATACCTAAAAACAGTTACTTTCACATATTTCAAACGCCAGAAATTTCTCAGACGCCACCAATTTATTTTGCGTGTACTGAGAACACGCATAAAAATCGTCACACTAAAGTATGGCATGCGAGTGATTAGACAGTAAACAGGTCGTGCTACATTTACTCCCAACTTTCTTACAAAATTACTAAAAACAGCTTATCTTTTAAACTACAAAGTCATTATTTTATTCTAGGAGGTGCTCTTTAACAGAGATTGTGGAGTCGTTCAGAAAATTGTAAATGGTAAATTAGCAGTAACATCTAGCACGATTGCTGGCAATAAACTGATTATAATTTATCACATTGAAGATGCAAAATTGTTTTGACTTCCTTTTCAAGAAAGATTCTACGAGTGAAATTGTTCCACTTTTTACAAGAAATTAATTATTTCCTATCCTGAAATCCTTAGACCATCGTTCCTTTACATGTATCTAATCCCACTAAAAACATATGCGATGCAAAAAATCTGCCCAGTATAACTACATGAATTTGTGAAATCAAAGTTGGCCAAGTGTTTTGGGAAAAGATATGCATAATAAAATATATTATCAAACTCTTTTCATAAAGTAATCTATAAAAATTTTTGAAGTAAAATTTAAAAAGCCATTTTAATTATTATACAACTTGGCGAAATTATATATTATGCCACGAATCCCCCAAACCTAAAAAAAGTTTCCTTATGTATTATATTCTGAATATTCTTTCCAAAATTATTGGGCTAACTTTAAATTCACAAATTTATGTTGCTGTACTGGGCAGATTTTTTGCATGATAGCAGTTTTTATTGTGATTTCATGTTTTTTTTAATGAAAAAAATAAGCTAGGTGCTCTCAATCAATTTGATTTTAATTAAATTACTAATTTACTGTATTAGAAAAACTAAATTAATCTTGCTGGGATAATATTTCGTTAAAAATTAATTAAATTTACTTATTCTCTAGTTCAATTTAATGTTGACATACCACTCAATTAAAATTTGGATTGGTTTTTTCAAGTTTAATTTAAAACGCTTTCATTGAAATTAATCAATACTTCATTTTTGTATAAGATTTTATAAAAATATATTTAATTTACTTTTACATTTTTTTTCCTTCATCCCAATGGAACATTAATTGAAAAATAAATAATTTTACTTTTTCCCTTAAAAAATAAATTTTAAAAACTTTGCAAGACGTCCAAAATTCCTGCAATTTGTATCCTGAAGTTGTTGCTACTGACTTCTGATCGAAATTGGGTGTCAACCGCTTGGATAGATTAGGACATAGAGTTGAGAACGTGTTGAAAAATCCATTTTTTGAAAATTGAAATTAATAAAAGTATCGTATTTATCTGAAATTTATATTGAGAACATGTTGCCATAGATTTCTAGGTCAAATATTAGACAAAAAGTTTGGGTGAAGAATGCGATTTTGTTGAATGATTATAAAAAATTGAGTTTTTCACCTGTACTCACCTCTGCAGTCTAGTTAATCCAACCAAATTACACCTAATGAGAATACTGCAGTAACATATTTTCCATAGATATTGCAAAAATTTCCGATATCTGAAATAGTTTTTAAATTCTTACCATTCACGCTACCGTCGGAAATTGTCGGTACGATCAACGAAATTACTATTAAAAATCACAGCTGACTTTGAAACGCGATTACTCGTTTAAAAAAGACGCAAGAAAGTTTTTTTATGAACCGCTAAAAAGTTTATTAAATCATGCTTTGAATAAGCCCTGATAGAGATATTTTTGACCTTTTGAATAGAATATACCACGTGAAATGTTTGTTTTTAAATCTGCCTGCTGCGTGGGCACATTCGCTACGCGCGCGGCTCGCACATTTGAGCGCGCGTCTGTTGAATCTCGCGCTTCGCGCTCGATAATGTATTTACCTCGCGCCACGCGCTCGGGCTTTGTACTTCCCCCACATTTGTGCACAGATTTTTCCAAACTAAAGGCCGAAGCATCCACAGCTGTCATTTTGTGATTCTGAATTCTCTTTTATTAAAGCTCCTTCGGCCTTAACGAACACATTCTCATCACGTATGTGTAATTTCAATAAATATGTATATTATTACAATTCATAATATGTATTGATAATGAAATAGACGCACCTTTATTGTATTTTTTATACTTAAAAAAAGTGCGTATCCTATAAAAAAAAAACAATTTTGGTAATAAACATTCTATCGCACCAAGTGTAGTTTTTCCAAAAACTTGATTCGTTTATTTTCAGTGTTATTTTTGACGATCTAAACAAAAATCCGCAACCTATCGAAAAATAATTAATAACAAATTTGTAGATCTTTTATGCGTGAACAACTTTTTTAGTCTAATCATTTTTTTTCGTACCTTGTGTCTTTTTTCCAACAAATTTTATTTCTCATCTTCAATGCTATTTTTAACAATTAAACCAAAAACTACGCGTCCTGCCAAAAAATAATTAATAACAAACTTGCAGCTCTTTTTTGTATGAACAACTCTTTTTTTTCCCGCATCTTGTGTCCTTTGTCCAAAATTTTTTATTTTGAATTTTTTCATGAATGAAACAAAAACTACGTATCCTATAAAAATTTGGGTGATAACAAACCTGTAGATACTTTTTCGGCGCATAATTTTTCTTCAATCTTTCTTCGTATTTTGCAAAATGGAATTTTTAATTTTTCATGATTGTTTTTGGTTGTTGAAAACTAGAAACGTTGGTCAAAACATGCTGGTTAACGAACTTGCTCTGTCTTTTTTGGTCCCTGAAACTGTTCGCCAAATTTCAAGCTAATCTGATTTGTCTTTCAAAAGTTATCCGGCATACAGACGACAACGACGACAGACAGACACCACCGTGAAACCAGTTTTTCGGATTCAGTGGGTCTCGAAACGTGGAGATTTGAAGAAATCCGCAATAGTCAGTTTTCTCGTTACGATGAGAACGTAAAAATGTAAGAATTTCTCGAATTTTGTACCTCGACTTCAATTTGTGGCATGGCCTAGCAAAGATGAGCAAAAATCTCAATTTCACACCACACAGTCTTCGAAATCTTATCTTTAATTTGAGGCAATAAAACTTTAAAAATAGTTACGGGTTCCCAAGATATGACAATAAATTTCCAAACGTGTCTGCCTCGAGTTTCAGTCGGCGATCACCACAAACGGCCAGACTTGCTGCTAAAGCGACTGAAATTCGGCGCTGTCACGCTTAGACTTTTTTAGACGTATCTCGAGAACACATTAAGATATTCAATTATTATTGGCTTAAATTTAAAACAAGACTTCAAAGACTGTGTGGTATGCATTTGAGATTTTTGCTACAATTTTCCTAGGTCATGCCACAAGTTGAAGTCAAGGTACAAGATACGAGAAATTGGTGCATTTTTTTAAAAAACTTCTCACGTAATATATTCTCTTCAAACGGCCAAATATATATATATATATATATATATATATATATATTAGGGTTTATTCTACAAGTAATTTAATAAGCGTTCTAACGGCTTTTCAAAAAAGTTCCTCGCTCCATTTAGGACCGAGTAATCGCGTTTCAAGGTCAGCAGTGGTTTTTAATAGTACTTTCGCTGATCGTGCCGACAATTGCGGACGGTAGTGTACCTCATCTTTAATTTTTTGCGATAAATACGTGAAATTTTAAAAACTATTGAAGATGTAACAAATTTTTGCAACGTGTATCTTATTTTTAAAATATTGTACCAATCACTTTGATAGAACAGGATGTAAATGTGCGCAGTGGTGTATAGAAAAAAGATTTTCCAACATAAAATATGATTATATAAAGTTTTTAATTAACAAAGATATCGTATTTGTCTGAAATATATGTCAAGAATATGTTACCATAGACTTCTAGGTAAATTTTTAGGCAAACATTTTGGATTCAAAATACATTATTGTTGAATATATATATATATATATATATATATATATATAT
>CAKNYM010052623.1:307017-371453 GCA_932195095.1 Andricus curvator | reverse complement strand
ATATATATACCATTAAACCATTTCCCTTTCAGGGTAGGCGTGACACTACCCGATTCGGGTAGTGTTTCTAGGTTTTTCTTGTAGTTATAAATAACTACAAGTGTGGGCTCACCACACCCACGATGTGCCAACAGCACTCATGTCAGTATTCTTGAATGGTCACCCATCCAAGTACTAACCGCGTCCAACGCTGCTTAACTTCAGTGATCTGACGAGAACTGGGTTTTTCAGCGTGGTATGGCCGTTGGCCAAATGATTGTAAAAAAATTGCATTTTAAATATGCACTCATATGGACGCCTCCATTCAATATGAGTCTAATCTTCTGACACGCTGTGTATAATATGGTGGTCCCTACATTTTTTTTTCGAATTTTCATGCATATCGCCCGGAAATTTTTTCGAATCCACACAAAAATAAATGCCCTTTATTGTTTTGAAAAAATGATATTTAGAGTTGTTGCAAGCCCAATTAGGTTTAACACGTATTTCCCAAAAGAAAAAAATACGTTTTTGTCAGTTTTATTCAGAATCGTCAATATTATATATAATATATATATATATATATATATATATATATATATAGCTGAAAAAAAAATATATATATAATAGCTGGATCGAGTTGAAACTTACAATTTTTCTTCAAAATTAGCCATAGAATACGAATACAGATTGTTTCTAACACATAAAATACTACATTATACTGGTAAATAGATGTTTAGATAAATTGTTTAAACCATTTATTATTGTTTTTAGCAATATTCTCTTAGAATAGAGTTAGAAAGTCGCGGTTTTTTACAAAAATTTCCATTTTTTCTCAAATTTTCAATTAGAGTGATATGTTACTTAATTATTATTAACATAAATAATTTGTTTAAACAATTCATTATTATTGTTAATAATATTCTCTCAGAATAATGCTGGAAACATACATTTTTTCAAAACTTCCACTTTTTGTGCAATTTTCAATCAGAGTGAGATAAATAATTATTTAAAGTTAACAAAATGAATTGTTCAAACAATTTATTATTATTGTTGATGATATTCAATTTCAATAATGCCAAAAAGTTGCAGTTTTTCCTGAAATTTTCCACCATTCGTTTGCTTTTCACTTGGAATGAGTTATTAGTTAATTTAATTCAGCAAAAATAATTATTTTAAAAAATTTTCATTGTTTATAACTATTTTCTGCTTTATTAATGCTAGATAGTTGCGGTTTCTTCTGACATTTTTAACATCTTACCAAATTTGTACTTAGTAAAGTATCAAATAATGCAAGTTAACAAACATAGTTGTTCAAACAGTTTATATGATGAGTGCTAGAAACTTGAGGTTTTTTTCTGAACTCTTGAACTGTTTGGCCACTTTTCGCTTATTGGGACAGTAATTAATTAATGCAAGTTAACAAACATGTATTTTTGAACAATTGATTATTCTTTATAACTATCTTTCCTCAGTGTAATGCTAGAGAGTTGACTTTTTTCTAAAACCTATCGTTTTTCTTTGACTTTTTAGTTATGAACAAATAATAAGTTAACCTCAACAAGAATCATTTTTAAATAGTATTGTATTTTTTTAAGTGAATTATTTTGACCCTTTTCCCAGGTGGGAGGGCTAGGTCTTCAATTGACTTGTAAAAGTTATGTTTTGAATTACAACAGCAAGTTTCAGGCAATGCGTAAAAGGAAAATTTGTAATTGAACATATTTTAATATTAGCCCCCCCCCCTTCCTTCCGTGGAGAAAACGCGTCCTTTCGATGATAATATACATATATAAAGATTGAAACGACCTCAAACAAACAATTAACTCATTATAACATCTCACGGGACAAGGTAGACATACTACAGTCAGGAAATTACTTCCTGTACTTTGTTGCCACAAGCTATGGTACCATCGATGAGTTGGAGAACGCTGCGGATTTTCTGCGAAGGGCTCTGACAGCATCATATGAGAACAATAATTGCCCTACAAGCCCAATTATGTCTAGGAAGGCAGCAGAATGGTGGAATACCTACCTGGAGAGACTCTGTAAAAAGACAAGAATGTTGTGCGATAGGGCAAATAGAACTAAATTGCCTTCAGACTGGGACATCTATAAGACGGCCCAGTGTATAAGCAGGAAGATTGGAGGGGCTTCTGCGAAAAATCGAAAAACATTTCAGAAACAGCGAGGCTCCACAAGATCCTGGCGGAAAATCCGGAATTGCTCGCCTCGGGCTCATAAGGCTCGATAATGGTGAGTTTGCTGAAGACGAAGAAGCAACGCTGAATCACCTGATGGAAGTTCACTTCCCGGGTTTTCAGCGAATCCGAATCGACCAAGAGGAGGATGGCTGGTGCCAAGAGGTGAGAAGGGCCGACTGGAATTTCGCCGCTAAGGTCGCTGATTACAAAAAGGTGGAATGGGCCGTAAGGTCCTTCTGTCCCTTTAAATCACCAGGGGCGGATGGCATGTATGCAGCGCTTTTACAAAAAGGCATGGATTTAGTCGTTCCTCCTCTGACGAAATTATTTAGGGCAAGTGTAAACACGTGCCATCGGCATGGAAGGATGGTAGAGTAGCCTTTATACCCAAATCTGGGAGGGAAGGTTACACTGCTGCAAAAGATTTAGGACCAATCAGCCTAACGTCTTTTATCCTGAAGACGTTGGGGAAGCTGGTCGAGAGATACATTAGGGACGAGGTGCTCTTGGCCTCCCCGCTGCATAGAGGGCAGCATGCTTTTCAGACAGGCTGCTCGGTAGGAACTGCGCTTCATGCTGTTGCGACAAAATTGGAGCAGCAGTTGGAACAAAAAGGGTATGCTGTGGGCGCTTTTTTGGATATAGAGGGTGCTTTCAGCAATATTCCTCCGAAAGTCATCTGTCGAGAAGCTTTGAGATGTGGCGTGCCGCACCAGCTGGTATACTGGATAGGAAGAATGCTACGCCGGAGAAGACTCGAAACCAGATGGGGTGAAGGCCTAGTAAGGGGGATAGCTCCACGGGGTTGCCCACAGGGGGGTGTCCTGTCGCCCCTCCTGTGGTGCGTTGTGGTGGACGGCCTTATTCGAAGGCTAAATAAAGTGGGGTTCTATACTCAGGGATATGCGGATGACACTGTAATCCTAGTCAGCGGGGCTCATCTGGAAATGTTGATCATTCTTATAAGGTCGGCACTGCGCATCGTAGAGCTCTGGTGCGATAGCCCACGGCTCTCGGTAAATCCGGAAAAGGTCAACCTGGTCATTTTCACGAGAAACTATAAAGCGGAGGTCCTGTTTGTCCTTCGCTATTGCTGAAACACTAATAGAAGAAAACGCTGCTGGCAGACATATTGCGATCTGTTCGGACAGCCAAGCGATACTAAATGCAATAGCGAAACCAGACATAACATCAGAAATCGTTTGCGAATGCAAACAGGCATTAAATCAACTTGCAGAAAGAAACAATGTCACTCTCATATGGGTCCCTGGTCACACAGGGATCAAAGGCAACGAAAAGGCGGACCAGTTGGAAAATCTCAGCGCAGCGAGTGAATACATAGGACCGAAACCGTTACTGGGAATAGCTTCTTGCTGTCTCGGAATGGCCATTAAAAGCTGGATCCAAAGAAAACACCGGAAATGCTGGGAACAAATCCAGGGTTGCGGTAAAGCGAAATCCATCCTGGGTTATATCTATAGGATGGACAGAGCTAGGGAAATCCTGGGCTTACCCAAGAAAGATATAAGGACAGTGGTACGGACCCTGACTGGGCACAAGCACTTGAACTATCATATGCACAAAATGGGGTATAACCCCACGACAGATTGCAGGAAATGCGGCAGGGATGACGAAACATCCCTGCATGTATGAAGATATTAAATGACTTCATATACTCCAAATACTCCAAATACTCCAACCTTCCCGCGGCGAAGAGCGTGATTAGCTACCAAGCCGAAACCAATGGAGATGCGATGCAAACACAAGATCGAGTGTACAGGTAGGTGTTTGACGAACATTATATCTGTGATCAATCACAGGGGCGCCTTCAGACTGGTGGTCTGAATAGGTCTGAATAGGAAGAAAATTCCAGTGTCTGGCATTAGCTAGGCTCAGGCAACAGCCCCTGGGGGCCCATTTTATAGAAACAGAGAAAATTGGAACGCGATCAGTGGTCGACATACTAGGCTTCCTCAAGAGGTCTGGGGTCCACTGCTGAAAGTGAATATGTAAGGGTGTGACACAATAGGCTTTATAGCTTGAGCGCCAGGGGAGCTCTCGATGGGCTTCCTGCCCGTTTTAAAAGTAACTAACTAACTAGATGGCAGTTGCTCTCAGTGACCCTGCGGTGGTTGTTTGACACTTTTTTTAAAAATATATATGTAATGAAGAGTTTCTCATAAAGACCACCGCGTCTGTAACCACGTCTTACGTCCGTAAGATTAGTGCCTTAGCATGTCATTGATATGCAGGAATGATTTTCAGGCTATTAACCAGTAAGAGCTTGGCTCCTTGAAGAGTACCGATAACCAGGATGACTAGCTGAACAGAGTATTCTGGAAATAATCGTCGCAACTCCCTTATAAGTTCTTTATACATTTCTTTCTTTTCATTCTCTTTGGCTGTGACGTTTTTGTCAGCCAGTGCCGAAAATTCATTAACGAACATGGTTCGTTTCTTGAAGTCAAGGAGAACTACATATACCAGGCCTCGAGTGCGCGACTAAAACAATTGTCGAGAATATGAAGTTCCAGTAATTTCTATCAGGGCTAATGCCCTAAAAGTGACAGAGATGGTAATAAAGCACTCTTAGTGCCGCATTGTGCCTTTGGATGTAGGTCGTTCCCGCATGAGTTGGATAACTAGATAGAATGTGACTTAGGTGCTCTGGGTGTGCATGACACGCCCTGCAGCTATCATCGGAAATGTCGGCTCAAAATGTGGCTACGATATAATAATGTGAAAATGACACAGTCTTCACATGCTAAAATGAAACCCTCCGTGCCCGAATTGAATCTGGGTGATTTCAGAAAAGCAAACGTTAGCTCATACGACATCGACAGCTCCTTCAAATTTCTTTGGAAGATGCCGTGCATCCTCTTGTCGAGGAGCTGTTCGCGGAAGTTTTTCTCCTGTTTTTTCTTGATCCGGAATGCTGGAGATGGATAATGTTTGATACCCTTTGCTCACCCGCGATATAAAAATAAAGGCCAAGTTTTTTAGCAGCCTCCTCCGCTGCCGTATACAGAAACGCACCCTTGCCCACTTTTTCGTGTTTCCTGACCATTATAAGAAGACGTGAAACGGATGAATTAAGATTCATGTGCATAATCTTTCGTGAACCGATTTCGAGAGTTTTGAGCTTGTCCTTCATCCATTGAACCACTCAAAATAAATGGAGTATTACCGGAACGGCAAGCAAGTTTGTTGCAGATTGTTTGTTACTGGCCGACAGTTCGGAGGACCAAATCTGTAGGAGAAAACGTTTGTATCTGCTTCAGAGAGCATTCTTTATAGATTCTACGTCCTAATTGCGGCTCTGTGGTACACCCAGGCATGTGTAGGTCCCTTCAGTGCCAAGGTTTCGTATAGCGCTTCTACCGACAAGGTCAGAATCTTCGGGGATGCCGAAAAACATTCCGGAAACAGCGAGGCTCCACAAGATCCTGACGAAAAATCCGGAAGCTCGCCTCGGGCTCTTGAGGCTCGATAATAGTGAGTTTGCGGAAGACGAAGAAGCAACGCTGAATCACCTGATGGAAGTTCACTTCCCGGGTTTTCAGCGAATCCGAACCGACCAAGAGGAGGAAGGCTGGGGCCAAGAGGTGGAAAGGGCCGACTGGAATTTCGCCGCTAAGGTCGCTGATTACAAAAATGTGGAATGGGCCGTATGGTCCTTCTGTCCCTTTTAATCACCAGGCGCATATGTCATTTATCCAGCACTTTTACAAAAAGGCATTGATTTAGTCGTCCCTACTCTGACGAAATTATTTAGGGCAAGTATAGCTCTTAAACACGTGCCATCGGCATGGAAGTATGGCAAAGTGGCCGTAATACCCAAACGTGGGAGGGAGGGTTACACTGCTGCAAAAGATTTCCGACCAATCAGCCTAACGTCTTTTATCCTGAAGACGTTGGAGAAGCTGGTCGAGGGATACTGTATTCTGTGGTGGGAAGCTGACGTTGTCAGATTTAGTTAGATATCTGGCAGTAATCCTAGATAGCAAGCTGAACTGGGCAAAGCACCTGGAGACCCAATGCAGGAAATTTGTCATGACCTTTTGGATGTGCAGGAGAGGCTTTGGGTTGACGTGGGGTCTAGGACCTAAAATGCTTGCATGGCTCTACTCTGCTATCCTAAAACCCAGGCTCCTACATGCGGCCATGGTCTGGTGGCTGCGGGCGGAACATAAAACAATGCAGGACAGGCTGCGAAGATTAAAAACGCAAGCATTTAGGGGTTTGACTGGAGCAATCAGGACTACGTCCACAGCGGCGATAGGACTAATGCTCTGTGAGGAACCCCTAGATGTTGCGATAACCGCTAGAACGGCACACGCGCTGGGCCGCCTGGCAAGAGCAAATTGATGGACCCACTAGGCTCCCGAGTGATATCAGTGCACTGCCGGTGCTATAGATGAGGCATGACAAAATAACGAAACGCTTCAACTTTGCCAAAGCTTGCCGCGTCTGATCCCAAGCAGAGATCTGTGGAAGGCAAATGCCAACTCGCTCCTCCAAGGGGAAATCTGGTGGAGGTAGGGTCATAAGCAGGAATTTATGACAGCAAGAGAGGGAAAGGGATAGGGATCACACTTGAGCGACATGCTACTGTCTTTCAAGCGGAGGTCCTGGCCGTCCTTCGCTGTGCTGAAACACTAATAGAAGAAAACGCTGCTGGCTGACAGATTACGATCTATTCGGACAGCTAAGCGACACTAACTGCAATAGGGAAACCAGACATAACATCAGAACTGGTATGGGAATGCAAAAAGGCATTAAAACAACTTGCAGAAAGAAACCATGTGGCTCTCATATGGGTCCCTGGTCACACAGGGATCAAGGACAACGAAAAGGCGGACCAGTTGGCAAAACGAGGCGCAGCGAGTGAATACATAGGACCGGAACCGGTACTGGGAATAGCGTCTTGCTGTGTCGGAATGGCCATTAAAAGCTGGATTCAAACAAAACACCGGGAATACTGGGAACAAATCCACTATCATATGCACAAAATGGGGTATAACCCCACGGCAGAGTGCAGGAAATGCGGCAGGAATTATGAAACATCCCTGCATGTATTATGCCAGTGCCCGGCATTAGCTAGGCTCAGGCAACAGACACTCGGGGCCCATTTTATGGAAACAGAGGAAATTAAAACGTCTGTGGCACAATAGGCTTTATAGCTTGAGCGCCAGGGGAGCTTTCCATGGGCTTCCCGCCCGTTTCAAAACTAACTAACTAACTTCGTCTCTAGTAAGAATAAATGTATAAATTAAAAATTAATAATAAATAAAATTAAATTCACAAAGCCTCACAAAGTCGTCATGTGAAGCCCCCCACTCGGGTCCATTAGTATCTAAGGTCTTTTATTTCAGGCGTCATTCACTTTACTGATTCTCTTTTTATAAACTATTTGTCGCCACACTTTTCTGCCCTGGCAGACTTCTCTAGCTTGTTTCACGTCTATGAATTTTTTCATGCAAGCTCTCGTGTTCCTATAGTTTCTTATGTCTCTTCGCATTAGGGTCTCATTCACACATTCTACGCATTCTTTGCGCGGTCTGCCTCTGGACACACTGCCATTTACTTTGCCCTATTACACTTGTTTCGTCAGTCGTTCATCTTCCATTCTCCCAATATGCCCCAACCATCTTAGGAAATTTCTTCCACATATGTCAACTTGTGTCTCCTTCGCACCACATTGTTTGAGGATTATCTCATTACTTACTTTGTCCATCAGTGTTTTTCCGCACATATTGCACAGGAATCTCATGTTAATCGCGTTAATTTTACTCTTATCCTTTTCTCGATGTGTTCAAGTCTCGCTACCGTACAGTGTAGTCTGTATAAATTTAGAACTATGTATTGCCCTTTCAGCTTTATTTCATATTTTATCACTTCTAATAATGTGTCTACCCTGTTCTACCGATAACCTTCTTACCTTCGTTTATACGCCTATCTAACTCCTTATCTATCTTTTCGTCACTAGTGAATAAGCTACCAAGATATATCTACTTATCAACTTGTTCTATTCTCTCATCATTTAGGACAATGTTGCACATTGTTCTCTCACCTTTTTCTTCAAACACCATAATTTTGGTTTTATTTGCGTTAATTTTGAGGCCCATGTTCTTCATGCTTGTATTCAGTATGCTCAACATTCTTTGCAAGTCCTCGATTAACTCTGCCATAACAATCTTATCATCTGCGAAAGCTAACCCACGTACCCTCACTGTCTCGAGGTCTACACCTTCCTCATCGAAGAGGGACATTCTTAGACACTTGTCCATGAATATGATAAATAGCCATGTGGACATAACGCATCCTTGTTTCATGCCTTGCATAACATCGAACCAGTCACTCAGTTTCCCATTAACCCTTACACTCGCTTTGCTATTGTTTTCGTTGCTTGTAGGAGCCATCCATTGACTCAGTACTGTTTGAGGATTTTCCAAAGTTTACTTCTGTCCACCTTCTCAAACGCTTTTTCTCGGTCAACAATTGCACAGAAGACTTGTATGTATTATATATTGATATTGCATATTGAATGGATATTCTGAATACCATTCACAAAAACGCCTTTTTTCTTATGAGAAATCCGTGTTAAACTACATGGGGCTTGTGCCACGTCTAAATATCTTTTTTCAACAAAAAAAACTGGATTCATTTTTGTGTGGATTCGAACACATTTCTGCAGCCTAATCTATCCAATCAAGTGACAACAAATTTTAAGCAGAAATCTGTAGCAACATATTTTCGATACATATTGCAAGAATTTTCGATGTCTAGAACAGTTTTTAAATTTTTATCATTTATGTCATCTCTGAATAGGCATTTTTTAAACTTGATACGTAAAATTTAAAAAACCATTGAAAATATAGAAAAATCCTGCAATATGTATCAAAAATCCATTACTCCTGTCTTCTCTTTAAAATTTTAAGTCAATAGATTAGATAGATTACGATTCAAAAATCAGCACATGTGAATTTTTTTATGCTTTTTATTTGTTTAAATTCCAGTCTGATTGTGATCGGTTAAGAATTTCCACGAAAATCCAAATAGGGACCAAAATACATGATTATTCTAGATAAAGTCCTTATATAGAATTATCTAGGTAGCTTTTTGTACTTGACGGCGATTTGCTATCGCGAATCTTGGTATTTAGATGAAAAATACTTCTTAAATATAATATTATATTATAATTATTCATAATATTATATTTATATTGAGTTTAATTCAAGACAATAAAATAAATGTAACTTTAGCCGTTTCTCGCTGATAAAATTAATCATTTTTTAAAATTTAATGACAAACCCACAACGATTATTAAAACAGAAGAAAGTAAATATGTGTAGGCATTACTTTCATAGCACTACATCACGAAATAAATAGAGCATAAATGACAGAAGGAGAACTTCTAATTTCAGAATTCTGAAGTGTTAATCTCCTTATAGAAAATTTATCTACGAAATTAACAGAGATTTAAAAAAATTCTTTAAAAAATTTCTAAAAAACTTCTAAATGTCGACGTTAAAATTAAATTTGAATTTAATAAATAAATTCAATTTAATTTCTTAAATCAGTATGGGAAATTGCTGTTTCTACAAGGTAAAGTTAAATTCGGAATTGAAACGAAATTTAAATCGATATTTTTATGTTACAAATATAAACTTTTTGTTCCATTATTTCTTAATACTGAATTCGATAGTTTACACCAGCCATACCCTCCCCCATTTCCAGGAGGAAACCCTGTTTTTTATCAGAATACCTACTGAAAAACCCGACGTCGGATCCTACGTCGGATCCTACGGCGGATCCTAATAGAATCCGGTGAGATTATTTGGTTTCAAATAAAATGTTTATAAACTAATAACTGTTACATACGTAATTCTTAATTTGAAGAATAGTTGTAAATAATGAATATGTTCAAGAAGGGAAGGGAAGACGAAGGAAAATGACGTTCAAAAACTTTTCAAATATATATATATATATATATATATATATATATACATATATATGAGTTTGGCGGAACCCAGCAACCTCCTGCCACGTCCTCCGCCATTTCCAGGGTTAACCCCTGTTTTTTGTTTCCTTCCTCGGGGGTAGAGTAAGTTCGAAAACACCCAACCCTGAGCCTCACCCTCTTCCATTTTCAAGGCCGTTTTAGTTCGGTGACCCACCCCTCAGACTCACAAAACACACACACACATACATATATATATATATATATATATATTTTTTTTTTTTTATGTATACCATTAAGCCATTTCCCTTTCAGGGTAGGCGTGACACTACCCGATTCGGGTAGTGTTTCTAGGTGGATAGTTTCTTGTAGTAAATAACTACAAGTGTGGGCTCACCACACCCACGATGTGCCAACAGCACTCACTTTTTCTCGAATGGTCACCCATCCAAGTACTAACCGCGCCCAACGCTGCTTAACTTCAGTGATCTGACGAGAACTGGTTTTTTCAGCGTGGTATGGCTGTTGGCCATAATTGTATTTTTTATTTGTTTTTTTTATTTGTATAATTTAAAAAAAGGGTTAAACAACCACCGCAGGTTCCCACTGAGAGCAACTGCCATCTAAAAAATGACACCGGAAATTGTAATATAATTATAATATATATATATATATATTATATATATATATATATATATATATATATAATATATATATATATATATATATATATATAATTCTGAAAATCGGTGGCAGAGACTGAAAAGCCTTTCGCTGTTACAATCACGACTGTCTCGTGTTCTGCAAAAGAACAAAGTGCGCAAATCAAATGTGCAGTTTATTCCATACCCGCCATACCCCCATACCCGCGTGCCAAAAATATGCCAAGGCACTTCCGAGAGGGATGCAGAAAGCTGTCATCCTTGGGTCGTTTCGTGTCCTCAAGACACACGAGGGTTTCGCCGGCATGTCGCTGTGATTTCATCATGCTCTGCATGACCACCCATCTCACGGTTGTGAGACGTGGCCATAAGTATGATTTACTGCGGTTCTACTGGGAGCCCGTGTCATTTTTAGGTGGCAGTTGCTCTCAGTGGGACCCTGCGGTAGTTGTTTAACCCTTTTTTAAATTATATATACATATATAACCACCTATCTCATGGTCGTGAGACGTGGTTACAGCTGAAATATTACCACGATTTCTCCGGGAGCGAGTGCAATTTTGTAGAATGGCACACGTTCGCTGTGAAATCCCGCGGTTGTCCTTATGTCAAACTTTTAACTAACAAAATAAAAAAGAATATCTCGAGATCTAATTGAGATATCAATTTAAAAGTTTTTGACTTGAATTTCTTATTAAAAAACACAGTATCGGAATAAATATTACGAAATTATGTAAATGAAACGAAAGAAAATAAAATTAATTCCAGAGATCGATTTAAGAGTTTCAGATTCGTGTTTCTTGCAAAAAAAAACTATAAAAACCCGCATCAAAACTATTTCGCAACGAATATCGTAATCTAGCCTGCCTACTTTTAAAATTTACTGCATTTCAAACTATTTGGAATAAGAAAAATGCGTGCGTCTCGAAGAAAAATAATATACGACGGAACGGAATCTTCTTACGATAGGACTTTCTTGGGACATGCCTTTTATAGATTTCAATACATTTTTTTGAATAGTACTTTAGTTCTGATTTCTCTCATATCAAGAATTTTAGTGAGACTTCTTTTGGAGTACAAATGGAATCCGTTGGAAATTTTCTTCACCAAGAAAACTTAGGAATATTTTCTCATAATAGATTATAGTTTTAAAAAATCTTGCGCAAAAAATGTAAATTTGGTATATATAAACGTTTTATATGTTTATAAAAACTGACACCATTCTTATTCTTCAAATTATTTCAATTTTTTAGTGAATTTCCAAATAAGGCAAGTAATGGTATGTTTTGGATATTTGTGTGTTTTGTATTTCACCCACTTCTTATGTTATGGTAGTGTATATGTGTGCTTGCTTGATTTGAAATGGTTTTTGTCTTAATTAAGTTTACCATGCCAACGGCGATACCACTCTGGAAACACCAGTTCTCGTAAGATCACTGAAGTTAAGCATTGTTGGGCGCGGTTAGTACTTGGATGGGTGACCGTTCAGAAATACTGCGTTGCTGTTGGCCCGTCGTGGGTGTAGTGGGCCCACATTGGTAGTAAATATCCACCTAGAAACACTACCCGAATCGGGTAGTGAGGCAATGAACTTTTGAGTTCAAACTGCTAATCAATTTTTTTTTATGTGACAACTTTTAAAAAATTTAAGCAACATTCCGCAGAAATCGTAAATTACTTGAAGGTGATTTTGAGAGGCTTTTTTTCAAAAAATGGACCCTTATCTCAAGGTCAATAAGATGGTCATGTCATCACTTGGACTCTGGCCTTATCAATCACCTTTCATAACAAGAGCTATACATTATACTTTAATGTTTTGTGCTTTATGTTTGCATATACCAATCGTACGTATTATTTATTTGGTCTTTCTGGAGTTTGAGGCCACAAATCACGATCTCACGTCCGCAGGGAATGAAAAATCGAGATAAAAATTTCGGAAATTAAATAAATGGTACTAAGAAACATTTGGAAGGTCCAAAATTTTTGAATTACACAAAACCAAATTTTCGAAAATAATTATTCTTGTAATTCGAAGAGTTAATTATGAAAGGGCATATGAAAGCCTGTTATGTTTATATTACTTGTTATATATTTTGAACCATTTCCCAAAATTTCAAAACAATATTTGCATTTTTCAAATTATAAGTCTTCCAACTACAAACTATGTGATTCGTTACGTAATGCCCTTTGACGTACATGCCCTTAATTTCAAAATTTTCAACTCGTCAGTAATGTAGGAAACGGCGATTCTTACGCACTAATTTATTATATTCAGCGGCTTCAAAATTATCAAAATGAATATGCTGTGTCCAATTTTTGTGAAATGAATCAAAATATATAAGAGCACGTCTACCTGGTCCATATAACTTTTTATTTTGTTTAACTAATTTAATTTAATTGCCATATTTTAGCCAGGTCTCTAAAGCCCGGTTCTCAGTTACATTGCAAATTAAAAATGAATAAAATTGAACTATTTAAATAAAATAAAAACTCAGATGGGCCACAAAGACGTAGGCTTATATATTTTCAACCATTTCCCAAAATTTTAACACATTATTTACATTTTTCAAATTATAGAGCTGCCGAAAATAAACCACGTAATTGGTCACCTGAAATTCTGGTACATGCCCTTAAATTTCGCCTTTCAGGCCAATTCAAAGATTTTTAGAATAATTATCCACTTAAAGCACGATGGGATAACATTTTTTAAGTTTTACTAATATTGTCCTTTTTAATACAGTTTATAAAACTATTTGAAGTACGAAACTATTTCGATGATAAACTGCTATATTCTTCTATGTTAATTATATATTTTTAAAATATCTTATTTTATAATTAAGACTGTCTTTTTTCGCATTATAATTGGCTTCAGGTTTACTATACACACATAAACATAAAATAATATATTATAATTGAATTTCAGATATTATTTCTTCTAAATAGTATCTCAAAAGATTTCGAAAAGTTTCAAACACTGGAAATTGAAAATGAAATTTTGCATAAATCGGCGGAGGAAGGCAGGTAGGCTGTCACATCATTCGCAAGTAATTTTATATCTGAATATAGTAATAACTGGAGAAAAGTTTCATGCATATTATCTTGAAATTTCAGCGGTTATTTTTCGCCTATACTTCTCTAAAAAATTAATTTTTTTTCATTAGCTTTGCGGTCTGTTTAGCGAAAATTATGAATAATTTGTTAAACTCTAATGATAATTTTACATCGACCAAACCCAAAAGTCAATAAAAGGAAATTTGTTTTTTTATTTGTTTAGAAAATTATAATTTATAAAGAGAGTCGATATAAAAACTACATGTCTAACATCAACATATCACGGAATTATATGTGTAATGTTGGAAATTGTGGATGGACTTAACAGGAATTCTTTTTGAATTTCATGGAATATTTTACGACCCTGAATTTAGCTATACATATAGATTTGAAAATTGGGAAATTTATTCAAACAAAACTAATTGTCCTATTGAAAAACCAAAAACATGTCTGGATTCGTCTCAGCCATATCTCTAGGAGATTTTTGAATTAGACCAAAAAATGATTTTTAAACAATTAAATTGTTATAAACATTTCGGACCTCAATATAAACAAATGTATCAGTCCAAAAATAGTTTCAAGCATATTAGTAGATACTTCAATCAAATACCCCCAGGAGATTTTTCATTCACCGCGAAAAAATGATTATTTGAACAAATACAATGTTCATAACAATTTTTCACGTTTTTGATCATTTAATTTACAATTATTTAAAGTAACTCTAAATGAACACAATCTAAATAAAGATAATACTGTTGTCAACTGTCACGAACCAATAATCGTAAACAATTAATCAATTGAACAATGTTTATATCCCCTGCACTGTCACTGAATACCAAAAAACCCTTTGAATATGGATTTCCATATTCGGACATATAGCTAGAAGGAACTAATAGTCCCAGAAAAAATCTAAAAGTATCGTTGGATACATCTTGGCCATATCTCTAGCAGATTTTTGAATCATGGAAAAAAATATTATTTAAACAATTATATTGTTTATAATGTTTATAATTTTTTTAAACAATAATTTGTCAACGATACCTTTAGATTTTTTCTGGGACTATTTGTTCCTTCTAGCTATATGTCCGAATATGAAAATCCATATTTAAAGGATTATTTGATTGAGAGTGGAGGGGGTAAAAATAATGTTTGAATTGAAGTTTTTGAATTTTTAAAAATGTATCTGCACTCTGTAATATTCGAGGAACGATATCTGGTTGTCATTTGTGATAAATTATTGTCCACTTATTGTTTAAACAAATTATAAACATTATAAACAATATAATTGTTTAAATAATTTTTTTTTCATGATTCGAAAATTTCCTAGAGATATGGCCAAGACGTGTCCAATGTTACCTTTAGACTTTTTCTGGGACTATTATTTCGGTCCAGCTATATGTCCGAATACGGAAATCCATATTTAAAGGATTTTTCGATTGAGAGTGGAAGGGGTAAAAATAATGTTTAAATTGAAGTTTAAAATTTTTTTTTAATTCATCTGCCCTCTATAATATTCAAGGAACGATATCTTGTTGTCATTTGTGACAAATTATTGTTCACTTATTGTTTAAACAAATTATAAACATTATAAAAAATATAATTGTTTAAATAATGATTTTTTTAATGATTCAAAAATCTCCTAGAGATATGGCCGAGACGTATCCAACGATACCTTTAGATTTTTTCTGGGACTATTAGTTCGGTCCAGCTATATGTCCGAATACGGAAATCCATATTCAAAGGGTTTTTTGGTATTCAGTGACAGTGGAGGGGATATAAACAATGTTCAATTGATTAATTGTTTACTATTATTGGTTCGTTACAGTTGACAACAGTATTATCATTATTTAGATTGTGTTTATTTAGAGTTAATTTACATAATTGTAAATTAAACGATCAAAAACGTGAAAAATTGTTATAAACATTGTATTTGTTTGAATAATTCTTTTTTCGCGGTGGATGAAAAATCTCCTGGGTGTATTTGATTGAAGTATCTACTAATATGCTTTAAACTATTTTCGGACTGATACATTTGTTTATACTGAGTTCCGAATTGTTTATAACAATTTAATTATTTAAAAATAATTGTTTGGTCTTATTCAAAAATCTCCTAGAGATATGGCTGAGGCGAATCCAGACATGTTTTTGGTTTTTCAATAGGACAATTAGTTTTGTTTAAATAAATTCCCCAATTTTCAAATCTATATGTATAGCTAAATTCAGGGTCGTAATATTTTAGTTTCAATTGAGAAATTAGATTAATGGGAAAAGCTGAACCAGAAAAAGCTGAAAATTTATTATTTTCAGTTTATACAGGAATCTCGTCGTTGATTTATTGTGGAATGGCAGTAGTACCACAAGCTCTTAATCTTTTTTTACCCTTAAATGAAACTCGACCAAAATTATATTTGGCAGAAGTTGACTATGTTTTTTTCGAAGCCGATGATTATTATTATTTTACCACACTTCATACTTTCTCTGTGGGTTCTTTTGTTATTGCTTCTATGGTGGCGTCAGATATAATGCTTTTTTGTTTTATTCAACATGCCTGCGGAACATTTCAAATTCTTTATTATTCCGTAATTTTTATTGCTTATTAATTTTTAGAATGTTTTGCTCATATCTGTGTTTCTTTTTCTAACATTTAACAATTTACATAGTCATGAATATGAGTTTTGTTTCTACTCTAGGTACAGATTTCATAAATTATAGAATATGAAGAACGTCAATAACGTTATGATGTACCGATATGCGGTTTCCTGTGTCAAGCTGTAAAACAAATTGCTTAAGTTAAGATTTTTTAAATTTATGAAATGATAGGAAATAGTTATGTGAAAACAGTGATATGTATTTCGCATATAGCTTGCATTGAAATCCTTTGAAAATGTTTAGAATTTTTCTCTAAAATCTTGAAAAAATCCAATGAAAATTTTTAATAATCCTTATAGAAAAGGTGAATTCGGTTAATTCAAATTATGAATTCACATATAGAAAATTTCAAATTAATATTTTTTCAAATCCATAGAAAATTAAATGGAACATTTTAGGTTTGGTTCGGATATATATATATATATATATATATATATATATATATATATATATATATATAATAGAAAAGAATATAATTTACAGTAAATACTAAAGTTTTGGATAAAGTTGTTTAATGCTTAGTGTATGCAAATGAGCGGATTTGAATGACTACAGATTAAAATGAATTTAACTATAAAGGCAAAGAAATAGATGCATGTTACTCAACTTTTCTGTTGATCTAAGGTAGAATTGTAATACTGATGATCAGTTTTCAGGGCGCAATGGTGAGTTTAAAGCTTTTATTATAATTCTAATTTATAATCAAAATATAAAGTGAAATAATTTTCTACGCAGATAGTCATTAAAATTAATGAACCGGATTTCGTTATCAGATATGGAACTTACTATGCAGCCCTAATCATTCATCTCTTTTACATTTCAATACCAGGACAAAGATTACTGGATCACAGTGGTTACGTCATTGATTGTATGTAAGTAAAACATGTATTTTTCAAAACTTATTTTCACAAACTCAACTGCATCCTCGGCAGAGATAACGTCGGATCAACAAAAATAGTTAATTTAAAACTGTGTCCATTGTTCATAGAATGAAAGTGATGAATTCAAGGATGCCCAAGAATTTTCTGTTCTACGTAGTAGTATGTATGTCAAATAACGAAAAACATTGTCATTTAACAAAAGATATCAGCTTGTGCTCTCAATTTGAAAAAAGATTCCAGGAAGATATAGTTTTGTTGGACTAGCGTTAACTCTGCCTAGACTTCATCTCAACAGTAAGTTTCGATTATTTCAAGCAAAGCACCAGCTTTGAAAAGTGAATTTATAACACTATACTGCAAATTTTTGAAGTTTTTCGCCCCTGAACAATAAATAGTTATTTCTGAAGTAATTGTTCGCGCTGAAAACGAATCCGGTCTCAGAATTGCTCTATCATGTCAGGTTTTTCAGATATCCTAGCCTTCAAGTGCAAAAAACACTGTTTTTGACCTACTTGAGGTTATGTAGCATAGCGATTTTCTTTCAAAAAAACCATACACAGCATCTTAAATTAAAAGTCTTCCCCTTTCAAATGCCGTTGAGTTTGCTCAAATACATCAAACAGTCGATTGGCTTTTTTTATCCTGAAACCCCTGACCTACAAACTCCCAATCCACAAACCCCTAATCCACATACCTGAAACCTACAAACTCGAAGCACCACTAACCCCAAGCCCACAAATCCCGAACCCACGAATCCGCAGCCCCCCAACCCCCTAAACCCAAAAAGGTTTGCGGTATGTGGGTAAGGGGTTTGTGAGTTAGGAGTTTGTGGGTTACGGATTTCTGGTCTTGGGCTTTGTTGGTAAGGAAGTTGTGGACTTCAGGTTTATGGGTTGGGGGTTGGTTGGTTAGGGATTTGTGAGCTTGGGGGTTTGTCGGTAAGGTAAACGGTTTCGGGATTTGTGGGCTTGGATTTAGTGGGGCTTCGAGTTTGTAGGTTTAAGGTATGTGGATTAGGGGTTTGCGGAATAGGAGTTTGTGGATTGGAAGATTGTGGGTCAGGGGTTTGTAGATAAAAAAAACCAATCGACTGTTTGATGTCCGCGTGGACCTTAATATATTTTCGAATATTGAGAAATTCATAAATATAAAATTTTCAAAATGCGATATCTCGGCGACAAAAACAGTGTTTTTTGCACTTTTTGGTTAGGATATCTCCAAAACCTGACGCGATAAAGCAATTCTGAGGCCGGATTCGTTTGTATCGCGAAAAATTACTTGAGAAATAACTATTCATTGTCCAAGGGCAAAATCTTGCAGGGTAGTGTTATTAATGAATCACGGTCAATCTGAAGGTATTGATTTGATGTACAACAAAATGATCCAGGAATGTAACTGACATTTGTTTTATTTATAATAATGCAGGTTTTTGTATTAATTAAATACCGTTGCAGCAAAAACAATACCTTCAGATTCACTGTAATAGAGATATAAGATAATTTATAAAATATTATTTTGCATTTGGATATAATATGTTTCAGATATAGTATAAAATGGTACAATATTCCTTTGAAAATACAAAAGTTGTTGCTATTAACAATGGTGAGGAGTTTAAAAGATTCTAAAGTTACAATTGGAAATATGTTTGTAATGTGCACTGAAACATTTAGTTCGGTAAGGAAGAGTATCACGCAAAATACAATACTTATATTGAGAAAGGAGTTCCTAAGTTTTTAAATTAGTGTGCATAGAATAATTATTTGAATTGCAATTTTTTGTTCTTTGATTTTAATTAATTAAAACGGGGGCTTGTTACGAAATTTCGTACCCCTTAGCCCTGAATAGGTGATTCTCTATAATTGGTCTACAAGTGGTACATATCAAAATATTTTTTTTCTCTTCTTGAAGATGCTGAAGATGATTTTTCAATACTTGAGCGTACTCATGTGAACACGCAATTAATGTAACCGCCATAAGATGAAAAGAAAATAAATATTGATTTTCATTATAGGGGTGACGGGGGCTGGTTGGGACACCGGGCTAGTTGGGATAAAGCGAGTTTTAATACTAATATTGAACATATCGCGCCATCTGTTGTACAGTGGTCGAAGCTCCTGATACGTAATGTACCAGCGTATTTTGATGTCAAAATATTGCATTTCACAGAAAATATTGCGGAATATGTTTTTTCAAGAGTGGTGAGTAACATTTATTTTGTTGGTTTTTTCGTTAAATCGTCCTCGAATACTTGCTTTATTTTTAAAACGAATATGAACATGAATGGAGCATATCAACAGCTACAAGAATTCGTTGGAGCATTTTTTCTAACCTTAAATTTTGGAATTTTTCGCAAACGTTGTTTATCAAAAATGTGGTCGCGGTAGGTTGGGACAGATTGTCGCGGGGCAAGTTGGGACGATTAAACGATTTAACGTATTTAGAGCAGTTCTAGACATAACTTGTGGGTTTATGTTATTGCTTAAACTTTTGCTTAAACTTGGACTTTTTCCGGTCTACACCGAAAATCTAGAAAGATGCGGAATTACTAGAAAAAAAAGGGCAGAATATTCAGAGGAGATAATACGGGAAGCGTCGAGCGCATTTTGTTTGGCAAAATGACATTGCGAGTAGCTGCGCGGGAGTATGACATACCCCGTAATACTCTCCACAGGCATTGCAAAAAGTTACAATTACCAGGCCAGATTCCTTCTAAAGACGACGTGAAAAAAATAGGATCTGGCTACAAGAAAGTCGGACAAGTGAGTTTAATAATATTATAAACGAATAAAGAATGTGACAGTGTATTAATTTACATAAGGTCAATCTCTTTTTTTTTGTCTTACAATTACCTTGTTAATGAAAATAATTACTGGTTATTCTATTTTTCACAAAAATGTATTGAAATTTTTCTGTGATTCATGGAAAATTTATTAAAATGATGAAGATTTTTTGAGGTCAATTTTATAAAACTCAAAAGAAATTCTTTATGAATCCCGGATTTTTGTAAAAAAAAGTTCTCATAAAATTTTCTTATTCTATAAAGTTAAAACAAAACACTTTATAGCAGCGGAAAAAGCAAAGAAAAAGAAAACAACCGCTAGAAATGTGGCAAAAAATAGAAGAAATAACAAACCAGGAATCAATAAACCAGAAGGAACAATATTTAATTTAATCTGAAAATGATACAAAGTGACTCGATAAGCTTTTTTCGTACTTGAACGCAACTGAAAATTTAAAAAAATTACTCAAATGTCTTCAAAGTGATTGTTCCAACGTTTTTCCTTTTTAAAAACAACTACAGATTTTCTAAATTGACATTGTTTTATTTGTCCCAACCTGCCCCGAACATTGTCCCGACCTGCCCCGTATACGCGGCACGTTGGGACACAGGACATGGTCTCAGTTATACACTCGCCAAAATTTATATAATGGATATTATGCGCCCAAAAAATTCACATCAATAGCCAAGGATATGCACTTCAACAGCAAGTATAGAACGATTCTGAAAAAGTTACTAGAAAGGCGCGAAAAATGCTGAAGTCGTAGTTATCCCAACTAGCCCCGGCCTCCCCTACTATAAAAAAAGAAAAATCTTCACTGTGAACAATAAACATGAATATGTTAATTTTAAAATTATGATTTTTCTGCTTTATTTCTGTTCGAAATCCACTTAGTTAATAAAATAGGGAAGCTAAAGTTTCCTGATATCAATTTTTATTCGTGATAAAACATTCAAAGTATCTATTAACTGGGAAGATCAGAAAAACCGGGAAGTAGCCGGAAATTGAAATAAAACCGGAAAACTCCGGGAATTATCCGAGAATACAAATTCGACCAAGGAATCACATTTCAAGTTATGAAAAATGTGAGTTTTTAAAGGTTTCGAAATAAAAAAAGTTTCTTAAGGTTTCTGGAAAAATTTCAAATAATTTTTTTAGTTTGAAAATTTAATTATAAAAGAATATTTCAAAAGATTCCCAAAATAGTAAAAAAAGAATCCGAAAGATTTTAAAGCCATTTTTCTAATTATGCAGATTTTTTTTAATTCGAGGAATAATAACATAATTTTAAAAGATATTTAGAAGGTTTGAAAATGGATGCGAATTTTTTCTTAAATTTAAGGAAAAATTCAAGTCAGTTTAAAAGATGTTAGAAATTTCTGTTCTTAGTACAGTGCACTCTCGCTGAGTAACTGCTCGCTGTATACTTGTTTCCCTTAACATGAATTTTCCGTACACGTATGAGTGTCTTCCACTTCTTGCGAGCTCGCTTTGTTTTTTGACATATGACATATGTTAAAAATGCAATTGCTTGGTTGGCAATTAATTTTTTGGGTTGATGACTCAACTATTTTCTGGAAAAGTTGTCTTTCCTGGGTAAATTCAACTATAATTTGTTAAAAATTAATTTTTTGTTAAAAATTAAGCTATATTATTGAAAACTTGTTTTTGTTGTTATTTGAAAATAAATATTTTCAACCGAAAATTCAACTATTTGATTCTTGTTTGAAAACGGATCTTTTTTGGATTCATGTATTTTGATAAAACTTTGTCTTCTTTGGTATATTATGCCCTAGGATGGCAATCAGGAATAAAGCACAGCAGTCAGAAGTATTTCCTGATTGAACTATAAAATATAAGGTTCTGCACTAAGAGATCAGGTTCTGGGTAAGATGAATTCATGAGGGATTCGAAATAGAGATTTGTGCTATTCGTTTATTGAAGATCAATAAAAGCGGAAGGGAGAGACTTACATGAAATAGGGGAGAAACGGCTCTGGGGAAAGTGCAACAATAAACTCGGGAGGAAAAGGGAAGGGTGATGATGATTTTCTGAGAGAGAGAGAGAGAGAGAGAGAGAGAGCGCGTTGTGATGAGAGAGAAATAGGATATAGATGTGTAGATGCTGAAATCATTGGTTACATAATCGAAGATCTGAGAGGTTTATGCGTTTCAATAAAGTTGTAATGTAGATTTTTACGGAAATGACTTCTGGATTTGATTTAAGAATCGTAATATAGAAGCGAAATTCGGAATTAGAATTTAAGAACTCAAATCTGGAGATAGACTTGGAGAGTAGTTGAACCCAAAAAGAATTTAGAATCAGAGTTTTACTTTAGAAAATGGTTTAAGCGTCGAAGTCCCGAATTCGATGATTGATTGAACGGATTGAACCAGAACCAGGAATTAGCTGTTGACAATTGCAACATTGTACCAACAGAGCAACTGCCGGAACTGAGAGTACTGCCGGAACTGACAACTGTGGCTCTGAAAAAAAGGGGTTGGGATGAGGGGGCCCCAACCATCGCCCTCTCTTATGAGATCCAAAGCACGCCAGTCGCGCACTCGCGATTTATGATCTCCCCGAAGAATGATCGGGCTGGAAAAAGTTGTTGTGCTTTGCCGAAAAAGGCACAGATACACAATCTGAGGAAAGTTTGACATTTCAGGAAGTTAAATTGACGTCTTATGTGGGTGGGAAAAAAATCTCGCAAGCGGAAAAAAACCACAAAATCTGATAATTTATTTTAGATAAGCAAAGTAAAGAAGAAAAGAGGAAAGGAATTTGTAGGGTCGAAAACGAAAGTTGCAGGTAGATCAGGGGTGGCAGGTCAACGCGACGTCGAGAGAAGTCTCGGCGCCGCGTCGACCCCCCTTCCCTTGCCTGAGTGACTTATTTCATGAGAAAGTCTTTTGGCATCGCATGCTCGCGAAGAGGATAATAATTATATTTCCCTAAAGAGGAAATATGTTCAAAAGATGACAATGATGCAGATTCATAAAATTTACCAGCGGGTTCTTTGATATACTCTGAAATGTATGGTAATTGAAATTCTCTGTGGAAGACAGAATTCTTGGTATATCTGGGTGTTTTGGTGAAACGTCTGAGATATTTATTTTGAATGATCTGAATGTGTATAATATAGGTTTTTGATGCACCTCCCTAAATTGTACAAGCGTAAGTTATGATAGGTCGGATAAACATTTTATAGATTAGGATTCCATAATCAGGTTTTAGACTCGAGTGTCTATTATTAATAGGATTGAGACGAGACATGACCCCGAGGGCTTTCCCTTTAGTTTCCTGGATATGCTGCTTGCAATCAAGACGTTTATGTAGTTTATCCCCTAAGTATTTTATAAAGTTTTTCCATTCTATTTGTTCATTAAACATTATGGGTGGATCTATTTTGACTGGCTTTCTGACTGAGAAAATAATTGATTCTGACTTTGCTACGTTCCGTATTATTCTCCAAATCTTAGCCCATGCCTCAATGATTTCAAGAGCTTTGTCAAGTCGTTTTAAGATTTTCGGGCTGACTAAGAAGAAGTAAATAGTGCGGTGTCGTCTGCATACAATCCAATTTCAACTTCGGGGACCTTAGGGATGTCGTTTACGTAGATAATAAAGAATACCGGCCCTAGAATGCTGCCTTGGGGCACACCCGCTTGAATGGGTTTCACTTTTGGGAGTATCTGGCCTATTTTGAACGAGAATTTTCTGTTGGAAAGATAAGAATGTATAAAAATGGATAAGCCCTCTTGGAAAATGGTAACTTATTAGTTTTCTGAGCAGTCCTACATGCCAGACACTATCAAAAGCTTTTTCTACATCGAGGAAAACAGCTCCAGTATGTTTTCTTCTATTGAAATTTAAGCTAATGGCTTCGGTAAGCTTTAGCATCATGTGCTGTGTAAAGTGACCTTGTCTAAAACCGTATTGTGGCGGTTTAAGGATACTGTTTTCCTCGAGGTGAAAGTTTACGTGAGTGAGTATTATTTTTTCAAAAATTTTGCTCATTGTGTTAAGAAGACTAATGGGCCTATAGCTGGTTGGATAATGTGGATCCTTGTCTTTTTTCTGAAAAACTAGAATGTGAGCTATTTGCCATGAGTTAGGAAAGTAGCTTAGTAGAATACAAGCATTGAAGCTAGTAGCAAGGAGAGTGAGACATGAGATCGGAGGTTATTTGAGGACTAAGTTTGAAATTGAATCATGGCCGGATGCTTTGTTGTTTGTAGTAGTTTTAATTTGTTTTGTTAGTTCTTTATGGATTATTTTATTGAATTTGTCGGTACTTGGGATTTTGAGATATTCAGAGACAATTTTTTTACACTCCATGATATGTTGTGGGTCTGATGGTTCATCATGTGGTGAAAAATTACTTTCATAGTTTTCTGCTACGAGGTTTGCTTTATCACTGGGGGAAAGCGCAAAGGTTTGATCGGGTTTTTTAAGAGGGGGAATATTAGTTTGAGGTTTATTGAGAGCCTTTGTCATGCGTCAGATGGATCTAGGTTTCCGACTACAGCGTGCCAATTACTGCATCTGTGTTCTTGAATTGTAATCGCGATTGATCTTTGAAGATAGTTTATCGTGCTTTTGAGGATACAGCTTTTAGTTCTCCGATATGTTTGGAAAAGTTTATTACGAGTTTTAATAAGGTCTTCTATCTCAGGGCTGAGCGGTGGATCGTATTTATTGAACGCAGTCAGAGGGACTGCAGTGTGAATAGCGGATTTTATGCTACATGTGAGGTCAGTAATAGCGTCATCTACGTGCTTAGTGTTTAGGAGTGTCGGTTCGAAATTTAATTGAGATTCTAAGGTTGTGGTGAAAGTCTGCCAATTTGCTTTAGCACAGTTTTAGCGAGGTACGTCCGAAAATTTTTAGCAACTAGTATAAAGGGTTAGAAGAATTGGTCGATGGCCATAGTGTAGTTCGTTTATAGTTATAGTGCCGTCGTTTAAGTGATTGTTTTTAGTAATTATAAAATCAATGAGTTCCGATTTGTGTTTAGCATTATGGGGAAGGAAGGTATGCGAATCTGGTGCGGAGACAGACAAATTCTTGTCAATTATGAACTTAAAAAGTTGTTTTCTGATTTTGTTCGTTATTCTACTATTCCAAGCCAGATGATTGGTATCGAAGTCACCTGCGGCAATAACCGAGGGTGCGAGTCCGAAGATTTTCCTGTAGTCATTTTTGATGAAATCGCGGGAGGGGGTCTGGTAAAGTGAGACAATTGCATATTGATACCCGTGTATTTTTATTTCTATAGCAGTCGCTTCGACAGAATCAAGTTTGGGAAATATTAATTCATGGTGTTCTATATTTTCTTGAATCAGAATTGCTGTTCCCCTGTTAGTGTTGTTTCTATATATTTTGTAACCGCGTAGTTTATTTTGAAGGGATTCGCGAAGTAGAGTTTTGCTGAGCAGACAGATTTTAATGTTGTTTTTATAGAGGTAGGTGGATAATTCGTGTCTTTTCTGAAGTATTGCCTGAGCGTTCCAAAGAATTATTTTAAGAGTTTTATTATTGAGTACTGCCATTTTCAAGGGCAATTGCTAATATACTGGTTATAATCTCGGCTGTTTGCTTGATAGCTTCATTCATGCTAATGTTTCCCCCCATTATCTCGGTTGTTAAATTCGTGGTTTTTTTTATCAAGATAACTAGGTTCACTTTAATATCTTCAGAAGGTGTATTCTTAACAACAGCGATTACTGGACCAAAGTTTTCTTCCGCAATGCGAAAGGTGTCGGTGTTAGGATTTTTGGATTGATTTTGAGTCCGTTTTGTAACTTTTGGTTTATTTTGGGTCTCAGTCGCGCGTTTTGGGGTAACTTTGGTGCTGTATAGTATTTTATTATGTACGGACGGAGGGTTTGCGGCTGCTACTTGTTCTTGAGGGTGGCTATAACTTGGCGGAATCAGTGGTGCAAGGGGTTTGCTGGGAAGAGTATCCTTTAAATTATTATAAGGTTTTGAATTAGGGGTTTTAGTTGGCTTTCTAGAGGCTTTTTTTAACGCTGCGCTGCCTTTGTAGTTAGCCGGGTGGTCTTCCTTGCAATTAGTGCAAGTAGCCGGTGTCTGGCGCTCTTTTTTGCAGCTAGAGCTAGTGTGCGCGTCCCCACATTTAACGCAGTGTGGGCTACCGTGGCACATATCAGCAACGTGATGAAACCTGTGACAGTTAAAGCACTGAGAGGTTTCTTTCGGTTTGACATAGGGCTCTACTTTAATTTTTAAAAAGGCTAGGGACTGAAGTTTATGGTAAGCAATTCTTTTGCTTGTGGTGTGTTGAGGACTGTCATTAAAATCATTGGCATGGCTTTTTTAGTTTGCCGGTTACGCATGCGGCTAGCCGTGGTAATCGCGGATCCCTCTTCCTTGAGTTCGTCATAAATGGATGTTTCAGGGTAAGAAATGGGAAATTTTCTCATCACGAGTTTAATAGGGGGTGCCTCTACATTTTTATAGAGATGGTACTGGAATCCTTTGGTTTCAAGGTTAGTTATGATCGTGCGATAATCTTGAATGTGGGACCCGAGAACAGAATAAACATCGGAGCCAATGCTATAAACTATGGATTTATATTTAGCAGAATCCTTAAGGATCTTATGAAGGCCTGTATAGGGGTGGTTTGCCTCGTCAATGATAAGATTTTTTGTCCCGGTAATATTGTTTTTTTAGGGTTTTCCGCGATTGGGTTTGTTTTAGGTTTATTATCTGGTGGGTTGGCAGTGGTATTCTCGCTGCTAGATGTAGTGGACGCTATAGATTCATTCGAACTTGATCCTGTTCTCCTACGTTTTCTTGACGAGGCGACTGTCCAGGCATCCTCATCCATAGTCTCTACGGTGTTTCTCCCTGTTGAATCCGATGGTGCATTGCTTTCTCCAGGATTGGAAGGCATCGTTGCCTCGGCTTCTTGGGTTGCTTTCTCTCTAGGTTGGTCCTCTTGGTTTGAGCTCTGTGACATGGGTGTCACAGAGCGCAACATTTTTCAAGCAATCAACTCGATGCGTTTGATAGACCAGAATCTATCAATCTATCATGAGCATCGACCAATACATCATCAATCAATCTATGCTTTGCTTCGCGTCGACTCAATCGATCACTCTTCCTCGTTCAATCCTGTGGCCTGGGTATAAGATACCTTCTTTTATAGCCTTCAGGTGAACGCAGGTCTCGTTTCCACCCTTTTGAGAGGTAAAGGTAAGAGTTCATTTCCTCAAGAGTCAGGTGACCCAAGAGTTCCTTGGCGCGGGTGTTCATTCTCCTTTTTAAACCAATGAGTGGGTGTCCAGTTATTTGTCTCATCCCACTAATCAGTACCTTCTAGATGTTATCATGTGTATGAATTCTATCTTCTTTTCTGACCATTTTCTTAGTGATAAAAGGGGGTTGAGTGGAAAAGTTCTTCTCTTGGTCCTTTCTATCTCTTTGTCTCTTTCTCTCTCTAAATCAATACAATTAATGGCCTTTCCTGCTACCTTTCGATGGAGCCGTTTCTATGTTACAGAATTATGATTATGATTTCGTTGTCAATTCCCTTGGGTTTAAAATTTGTTCACAATGATTTTTGTTGTTGAAAATTCAACGTTTTGATTAAAAATTCACTTATTTTGTTGAAAATGCGTCTTTATTGGATGAATTCAACTCTTTTCATTTAAATTTTTTATCATTTCTGTTGAAATATCGACTATTACATTTTTTTTCGAGAATTAATTTTTTAAAAGTAAAATGTATCTATTTAGTTGAAAGTTTGTCTTTTTTGGTAGAAAATTCATCTGTTTTGTTGAAAATTCAATTATTTTGTTTGAAATTAACTTTCCTGTTGGAAACTTATTTTTTTGGGATCAAACATTAAACTATTTTGTAGGAAATTTGTCTCTATTAGTAAAAATTGCACGTTTTTTGGTTGAAAATGCAAGTGGTTGAAAAATAACCTCGTGTGGTTAAAGATCCAACTATTTTATTGATAATTCGTCTTTTTCAAAAATAATTCTAAACTTGTAAAGATTTCACAAAATTTAAGATAAAATATAGTTTTTGGAAAATTTCCAACAAAAAATGAAGAAATAGTTTTATATATCTTCGCTATTAGTGCTTGATTTTTAATTGAATATTATTGGAGAGTCATTACAAAAAACCATAATAAATATTATTTATTTTAATACTAAGTGAATTTTACATTACCTATATTATAAACACATGTAATTATAATTGATTTGTCCTAATAAAATATTGAAAATAGTTTCTTGTAATTACTCTTGAATAATTAATCATTAATTAATCGCTAATACGAAATACTTTAAAAATTATATATAAGAATTATTCACTAATAAGAATATCAAAAAAGTTAACCAAACGTATATTTACAAAAAATAACAACCGTTATGTTAAGCAAATCTGCGCAGATAACACAGGCCGATAAAAATGACATCATTTTTGTACCCAAAGACCGGACTATGTGACCCCGAAGGATTTTGGTATCCTAAAACCGAATCGGTTATCCAACTTTTTCCTATACATTAGGTTTTTGAGCTATCCTAACCTGAAAGAGCAAAAATGGCTATTTTTAGCCATATTTGAAGCAATATAACACGATCAACAATGTTTTCCCCTAAAAACTGCTAACGCCATCGTTTAGTACTCCTTTTTATCTTCCATTTACAATTTTGATCATCCCGAACCGATTTTTTTTCTCCGAGATATCACACACTAACCATTCAGTTACTCTTCGCCTTGCATTGTTCCACAATGCATTGTGGACCTACCATGGTTAATGTGTGATATCTCGTAGAAAAAAAATCGGTTCGGGATGATCAAATTGTAAATGAAAGATAAAAAGGAGTACTAAACGATGGCGTTAGCAGTTTTTAGAAGAAAAAAATTGTTGATCGTTTTATATTACCTCAAATATGGCTCAAAATAGCCATTTTTGCACTTTCAGGTTAGGATATCTCAAAAACCTGACGTATAGGAAAAATTTGGATAACGGATTCGGTTTTAGGATACCAAAATCATTCGGAGTCACATAGTCCGGTCTTTAGGTTTAAATTGCGTCGACCTGTGTAATTAGGACATCGAAATTGTATTATATTTTCCATAATATGTGTAAAAAAATGTTCTGAATGATTATCTGAAAATACCATAAATTACAAAAATATCATTTTGTTTAAATATCATAAGATATCACATTCCATAAAATTACACATAGGAAAGCCTCATGTAGAATGGGTTTTATTTGTGCTTGTATTAGGAGAAGATTTTATATTTACAACTGGGAAAACCCTGAAGAAATCCAGGAAATAACCGGGAATTTGAAGGGGCGAAATTAGTTGACACAGCTGTGAACAGACCAGGAGAAAAGATAAAGCTAACTTTTTCTAAAACTTTATTACAAATAAAACAGTGTATAAAACTTGTACTATCGTATTAGTGAAAATTATAGTAAAAATTACACGTTTTTCGTGATCGTTGATTAAGGACTAGATGGGATATACTTTACTTTCGACTTGCTGTGGAACTGCCAAGGCCTTCCGAGACGCACCACGTCCCCTGCCTGGGACCAACTCTCAGGTTAACTTCCTTTCTATGATGTATTGTTTCACTCGGACTTACGTTTCTTGTAAGAATGAATGAAATTAATCTTCGACGGTAGGAAACCTCCCTCCAGTTTTATCGGCCTTTCCCTATACCTGCAAAAATTTGGATTTTACTATATTTTTATTAATCTTTAATTCTACTACATAGGTATAATATATTTTGTGTATCATTCTGATTTTGCTACATTACTGTAAAGTCAATTTTCAAACATCAGTATTTACACAGTGAGTTGATTACGTAACTTCTTAAATTTCCCATATCCCACTTTCCATTTTTCAATTTTAACTAATTTGAATCTAAATTCGTTTTAAAATTCATTAGTTGAAGGTCCTGTGAATTCAGAGAAATAATAAATGACAAAAAAGTCATAAGTGAAAATGTGTCTCAACTCAACGCAACAAAACTTTATAGAAATTCAATTGACCGTATTCCTGTCTTTTTTTAACACTCGCGCTATTTAATTTCACATAGGAAAATTTAAAAATGTAAGATAAAAAATTGTATAAGAAGTTCAGTTAAATCAACTGATTTTCTGTGCAAATTACCTAATCTACAGTAGACTCTGATTTGTACATAAGCTTGTACATTTTACTGAAAGTTCGATGCAATGTACAGAAAATCAGTAGATTTAACTGAACTTCTTGTAAACTCTGCTAAAAAGTTATGTTGTATATCTTTCTACCGATCGTGCTGTATATTATACGGATCCTTTTTCTGCGTTTATTTAGAATTTTTAGTGTAGTCGAACAATCAAAATATACCTTGCCGTGTCTTGAGCAGCAATTATATAACTTGGAATATAAGTATCCAGTAATGATTTCGGTTCCGAGGATTGCGTGAAACTCTTTGCTGGAAGAGATTCGCTTCCGGTAGAAACGGGAAGGAGCTGCGTGACACCTGTTCTAAATTTTTGGGCAGGTAATTGTGGCGGAACAAAGTTTTCTGTTGGCAATTCAGGGACCTATAATATAAATAATGATTTTATAATTCGTAGTCATCAAGCCAACGGCTAGCCTCGTTTGAGCTCAACCCAAAGGTTCTAGTAACCCTAATTTTTTTTAGTTTTCTGTTCTAGAATGCCTTACGATTATTTGAAGACCAGAAATAAAAAAACATGGAAATTTTGAGAAAAATCAATTTTTTCAGTTTTTCCTATTTATACCTTTATTTGAGCCAAATTAAAGATACTATGATAATAAATAATTAAATATAAAAATTAAAGATACGAAATTTGGAGAAAAATAAATTTTTTCAGTTTTTCCTATTTGTACCTTCATTTGAGCCAAATTAAAGGTACTTTACGTTTCAAACTATTTTTTTGTTTCCTGAATATTCCAAGACTATTTTAAAACTAAAGAGCAAAAGACATGCTCAATCTATTTAAAAAAACGTTTCTTTTCGAAAAAGGAGCTTTTCAAGAATTTCAAACATTTTTAGACGTGAAAAGAAGTATTTAGTTACTGAAAGTGCCAAAACAAAGAAGAAGTTTTCAGAAACAATATTGTCATAATTGAATAATTAATTTAAGTGAATATTACAGCGATCGAGTGAGATTTCACTGATTTTCATCAGCTAAAATATTTAAAAATAGAAAAATGTCGTCCAGACTACGCTTAACTATTGCTGCGTGCACTATATGTATATAACAGCCTTCGCTTGCTATAATATCAATTTAAATAAATATTTTGTTAAAATTTTGATTTTATTTCAGGCAATTTTAATAAATAAATACTTCTTTTCTTGTGGAAAAAGGTTTGCAATTCTTGAGAACCCCATTTTCCGAAAAAACGATTTTTTTCAATAGGTTGAGCATTATTACATTGTTATTAATAATTTCTTAAATATCGCCCCATGTCGCTCAAATCCCTATTTTGTTTCTTATTGCAATATTGAGAATTTTCTCGAAATATTGGGATTTGAAAAATGTCAATAACATTTCAGTTGATTAAAATATTTGTCAATAAGAAAAGAGAGTTTTTGGGAACAGGATTGAAAATTTCTTAACACTCATCAAATTATCATAAGGGCCTGCTTTGTGAAATGCCCTCATGTTTTAAAATTTGTTTCACGTATGCAAAATGTCAAATGAAGAACAAAGTCAAGAATCTTGAAAAAATTTCGAGCATTGTGATCCAAGTCCTTTTATTTACCCACTCGATTATTATCGCTTGTCTGGCTTGAATGCATCACCACCTTTTCGTTCTAAAATAGACTTACCATATTCGGGAAACAGAACAAAATAAGACTAGACATATTTATCTTTAATTTGGATCAAATATAAATGCGAAAACGGGGGGGGGATAAGAAAAATCCATTTTTTTCAAACATGGGTCAAGTGATTTTTTTCTGGTCTTAAAGTAGTCGTAAGGCATACCAGAAACGAGGACAAAAAAATCAGGAGTGTCAGCACCTTCGGGTCGAGCTTAATTGAGGCTATCCGTATATGTTATTATTTCTCATTAATGAAAATGAATTCAAGTTGTATCCCCAGATAAACTAAATCTTACTCTACAAATTTCATTCGATTTTAATGTATTTTCGTTACAGAAAATGAAGATATTTCAAAATGCATCGACCTGGCCGATTAAAAAAAAATGTTAACCTTTCTCTTATTCAATGAGTAAACTTAACCCAAATGTTTTTTTTCTTCAATTCTATCCTAAAATATTAAAGCAGATTCATTTGAAAGCAATTAAAACTCGATTCAACACTTCGTTCCCTAAAAAATATTGAGCATAAAATATCCAAGTATTGCTAGTTCAGAAGAAGCAACTTGCTGTCACTAACTTTATTTTATAATAAAGGAAACCCACAATTGCAATCGTCATTCTATGAAATAGAAGTCGTACATTAACTTGGAAATTTTGTTTTGTAACATTTTAGTTTGAACCAGAATTCATATGATTGAGACAAAAAAATTGTTTCGAAAACTTGATTGATATAGTTTAATCTTTAAGTTTTAGAACAATAAACAAATTTTAAATACCACATGCTCCATTATTCAGAACTGTTTGAAAAATCTAAAAAAAACTTCTAACACTTTAAGAAGAAAACACATTTTTGACGTCAAAAAGCAATTTCTAGTAATCTACAAATTTATAATACGTGATACATGTCTTTTGAATTTTGCCCGGACCCTGCGTGATCATTTATTTTGTGAATGATCCCTTTGATTAGTTAATGAGCAAAAAACGAGAGTTTCTAAAAACTCTGCTCGAAAGAATTTCTTTGAAATTACATAAATTGGCATAACATTAACTAAATGTACCTTGGCATGTTCTTGAGAAGAAACACGAATTTTCGATTGTTGTAAAAGTTTCACCAATTGTTGGTCGATGGCTGTTGGGATGTAGAATTGCTGAATTTGAGAATACTGATTTCCGTGACCATTTATAATATTATCTTGAAGAAAAGCTGGTGATTGCGCGTATATATCGGCATAAACTGGAGATGCCTGGCTATAAACAGCCTTCGGTTCAGTATATATGAACTGCGGAAAATACTGAGCTGGTTGTTGTTGTGGTTGTTGTTGAGACAAATACAAAACTTTTTTTGGTTGACCGTGCACTGGCTCTGGCTGAGCGTAAACTGGAGATGATAAAATTTGGGGTGTTGTGTACGCCTTCATATCGGCAGAAACGGTATAAAATTTATTCTTGTATCCCTGGAAGGAGAAAATATTTTACTATATAAGACGTAACCTAGGATATAATATTACTTTTATATAAATGTAATTCCTGATACTCTAATATTAATTGCATCATTATATTTATGACTTTATCTGGTATATGACATTGATCTTATTTAACCACATTAATTTTTAATCCAGAATTGTATTTGGTAACTTATTATAAAGTTAAATATATTTGTCGAGTCTCCACTAACCTTAGAAATCACGGACTGACTGTGAGATGGATGCTTTGGTGCATAAGTTACGTATTGTGGTTGAATTTGGAAAGCAAATTTGCCAGTAGTATATAACTGATTTTGATTCAAACTAGTCGAGTAAGGAACAGATGCATGTTGGTTTGTATCAGCAGCTACTCGATGTAGCAATGGCTGTGGCTGGGTTTTAGAGCTGGGCTTGTTAAATTGCAAATTTTGGTAGTAAGTGAATAGTTGGGACGCCGGAATATCCACATAGATGGGATCTGAAATACATTATCATTAATCCTAAGATTGTTCTATTATACTAACAATAATTAAATTTATCATTACCTTAATGGTTATGTGAGTAATTACTGTAACTGCTTTTCGTAAAATAAGATGAGAGTGGGGTATTACAATATAAGGGTATGTGCGCTTTGACTTAAATGCCCTATAAATTATGATTTAAATGTGATTTTGATGTGTATATTTTTGAAGGTAAAGCTCACATTATCAGATACCATATTTAAAATCAAAACCGCTTTTAACTACGTCATTTATTGACATTTAATTACTTCATGGGTGTTGCATTTCGATCGGCGTGCCCCAGGCACTGGAGCACGGCGGACGTCTCATCACTGCCGTTTATTTAAACAATATGAGCATTGAAGAATGGAAATTATACAATATGATCATTCCTGAAAGTGCAATGTAACGAAGAATAATTACTTTAGACTTTTTCAACAATTAATAAATATTTCCTTATCAATTAAAGTAAAGTATGCTGCAAAATGCATGTAGCGCTCTGTTGTTTCCCGTATATGACGTTGCAAGATTTAATTGATTTCAATATATTTAGAATGTTTATAGAAACAATTTATGATATCAGAAGTTAAAAAAAAACTTTACCTATTAAAACCTAACATTTTCATGCTTCAAGTCTTTTAAAATATGCTGCAAGTACTTTAGGCGAATGACCGATCAGCAAAACTGAGAGATTGGCCGACTAACTGCGCCTGAGCGTTTAGGTTGTAGTTATGATGGCTCAACTTTTTTTTCGACTCATCGCTTATCACCTTGTAGGCACAAATAAGGTCACTGCCCAAACTCATGTAAGGCGTGCCGAAAGCCGCACTTTTCATTCAAATATCTTCCATCAGTGTTCACTTTACGCAGAAAAAAATCCTCCTTAACATTTATAGAATAGTATATTATCTACCTAGGAGTCAAACGGTCTTTTTATTCTAGCGTGAGTTTTGCAAACACGCGAGGATAAAAAGACGTTTCACTCCTTGGTAAATACGTTACTTTATGTAAGAAAGCTATGATTCACGAGTTTATCACTTCTGAAATTTGAGGTTAGTTTGACGCGCCCATAATCGTACACGGCCGACTGCGGATGCGCATGCGCGCAGTACAATTATGATCTCATAATACTCCTAGGAGTATTATGGACGCACTATTGCACTGCGCGCATGCGCAATCATTGCCCATTCCTCCTGTTGTATGAACGGCTACTTTCAGAACTGACAAGACGCTGATATATCGAGTAAATCATGCCTGCGTTACATAGACATATTTTTGCAATTTCTGCACCTGAAAGTAGGTATCGCCGCTCAAAGATCCATTTTTAATACGTTTGGTAAAAAAAATTGACAAAAATTTGTGTTCTTTTCGATACGCGATCAACAAATTTGTTACTATATGCATCGAAAAAAATTTTGAATGTTACTTTAAACGTCCTTAATAAAAGTTGATAATTGATGAGTCGTAAAATAGTAGATTGTACAACAAGCGGGATACAGCGTCGATTACTAACGAGCATGAAGTTTGCCACAAAGGAAGATAAACCATTAGATTCCGTATGATGAAATTGAAAACTATTTTATTTTATATGATAATAAAATACCAGCAGAACTTGAAATTCATTTTATTCAGTTTATGAGAAGAGAAGTCAATTATACTTGATGAGAATAATAAAGATGAAATTATAAAACAAAATAATAGCTGGTAATAGGATAGTATCCGATAATTGATGCATTTTCCCACAGCTTGTAAACAGCATAACTTGATCTATTGTTTATATATTTCTAGAAAAATCAAGTTTGAAATTATTATTGCTATATAACTTTAGATTGCGAAACTGCTTTTTATTAAGTAAAAGTAGTTTTATTCAGATTTAAAAAATTATTTTTTGTTTTTTTGGAAATTATAGTTTTCATCAAATTTTACATATAAGTTTCTCATTTTTGCTTTTGACGTTTATGCAATAAAAGTAAGATATTTTAAGAATGGACTGGAGTATTAGATTTTATGGTATGGATTTCTTGAGAAATGTACTAGTACCATAACTTCTGCATATATATGAGGTCATTAACAGCAGTTAATTTCCGCTGAACATGAGGAATATTACCATATATGCCAGAACATATCATGAAAGTTCTGTAAACTGTGTAGTTTGTCAGCAAAATCTGATACTATTATAGGTCTACTCTCCATTTCATCCGTGTTCTTGGTTCACTTTCACATATAATGACTCGTCAATAGCATAACGTTATAGTGATATAGATTCTATTTCAGATAAAGAAAGGATAATAAAAAAATATACTACAATTGACCGGCCAGATTCTATAACCACCTATTTTTCTTGATGGACGGAGTTGCCCTCTGAACACTTTTCAAACAGTTTTCGAATGTTAATTTGAAAATGTAAATACATATGCCCGTAGGAAATTTAATTGTGCATCTTTTTTCTTTTGAAAAAAAGTTATCAATGAGAAAGATTCTTTATGATGTTCCTGGACTAATAGAGTGAATAATTAATCAATATTTTTGTTTAAGCAATAGTTATAAATGTTTACCTGAGAAATTGTATTAAGCATGTATTCATATTTTCAAGTTCATGGGGAGTCCAGCGAATTTTGAGCAACAAAAAATTTATAGTGTGAAAGTTGTTCAGAAAAGTATAAATATATTTCCGGTGAAAACAATTATAACAAATAAATCACCATTAACAATTCATGGAGGTTTTATTTAAGCCGTGTGGCCCGTTGCATGGAATGTACGTTCGACTACCTCGAAGCAACGCGTATACGCGGAAATTTAATTCGCTCGATACGAAGTTGAGTGGGAAAAAGGCACATTTTTTGTACAGAAAGTGCCCCACGGTACAATACTTAACGAATTTTGATGTTTTTTTAGAATTAATCGTAAGTCTTCCAGGTACAACGAACTTTGTTATTTAACAACGAAGTTAAAAAATGTTTGTCTAACTTCTCAGTGATACCATTTCTTTCAATACTTTGAGGTTCATTAAAATAAGTCATTTATCAATGTAATAAATAACTAAAAATAATTTCGAGTGATTTAGAGTAAAAAAAAATTGTGTAGTCTCATAAAGAAGCTAATGAACAAAAGACATTTTTTCGTAATTTGCTATGATTAGCTATTTTAAATCCATAGCTTATGTATTAAATATGATAGATATTAATGTGCGCGTACAATAAGTTAATTATAGCTGTTGTTTACAAATCCTTCAAATCATTTATATAAACAAATTTATGTTTTGACCATTTTTTTCACGAATAGGCTTAATTTTTGTTGTTGACTCATCTCGAAATATTTTGCCAAATATTAATAATGTTAAGCAATATGAACGTTGACAGATGAAAATTATACAATATAATAATTTTTCAAAGTGTAATGTCAATCTACTCGAAATATCTTTTCAAGAAGTCTTGTTTTTCTTCCTGTCATATTTTTGAAATTGCTAAAGAGTTGGTAATTATACGAACCATTTTTATAAACAAATGCAAAGAATTCATAAGTTCTATCAATTTGAAAAATATGACATTAAGAAGACTTTGGCAAGACGTTCCAAATTTAATTCCGCAAAAAATAATGCCTATTCATGAAAAAATGGTAAAATTGTGAATTAATTTATAAAAATTATTTATTTAGCTGAAATTTGTTGCCGTTATGAGAAATATGAGAGCAAGGAATCTCTGGTAAGATATTTTAAGTTGATTCCGCAAAAGAAAATGAAGCCTATTCATAAAAAAATATTTAAAATATGGAGCTATTATGAATTAAATATAAGCGCACAGTAATGATAAAAGAAATGGTATAACTGAACAATTAGACAAGAAAAAGATTAAAATTTGTTGTTAAATAAACAAATTATTTCAGTCGAAGTGAAGTATGTATCCGCAGTCACTCGTTCCACTCGTTCCCTCAGGAACGCGTCGAGTTCTCCCCATAAGCTTGAAGGTATGAATGCATGATTAATGCAATGTCTCTGGTAAAAATTATTATCTTGACTTCAAACAAAAATATTCCTATATTATTTACCCTAGCAGTCGTATAATATCATATAGGAGCTTCCCTATGAATTTTATCAAAAAGTTTCAAGAATTGGGTGAATAACAGCCAGATGAAGTAAAAAAGACACATTTTTTTTATATTTTTGATTTTCAGGTTTACTTCGGGAAGGGTAAAAGCTGCACCTTTTGTGCCCAAAGAAGAAAGATGCGCAATTACGTTTCCTAAAAGAATATGTACTTTTAAAATTTAAATTCGAATCCGGCCGCTCAAAAAGTTCCTTGATACAAATGAAGGAAATTCGGTATTGCACTACAATACCGTCCAGGACTTTGAGAACACCTAAAAAACTACAATTAAAAACATGCACTCACTTCTCGCAGGATATAAAAAAAAATAAGATAAAATAATTTATAAAAAAGAATTTAAAAGTTCAGTAAACTTTGCGTGAAACCAGCTCCAATAATTTTTTTTGCATAAATAGAGACTGAGTTACTAAGTGACAAAAGCTTGTTGAATTTTTGATTTTTGCCCCTTTCATAATTCAAATACAATTTCTGGAAAAATCTAGGAAAAGAAAGGCAAAAATTTGAATGTCGAGCGGAGCTTGATCTTTTGTCCTTTGTCAATGCTCTACATTTATTATGATAATTTGAGAACCTGTGAATATTTTTTGAGTTTCTTATGCTCATTTTGAAGAAGAGACTTTAAGATTCATTTTGCATCACTTTTAAATGCTTACCATCATTTTGATGGATTTTTCCAGGAGTGGAAGTTGAATCATAAAAATTACCAAAAATCAGAAATTAGACCTGTCTTCCTCACTCAGTAACTCATTCTCTAATTATCTAAAATACTTTAAATAGGGCTCATTACGAAAAATTCAATATCCTTTTTATCGCTTCTTTATAAATTATTCTCTCTCATTTATTTCTGGCGATATCCCGCGAGAAGTGAGTGCATGTTTTTGATCGCAAGTTTGTTAGATGTCTTCATATCTCTGGACGGTTCTGTAGAAGGTTCACGAAAGCGACAAAATAATTATTGCAATCGAAATAATTAAAAATTTAAAAACATTAAATATTACCTTTTTTAAAGCTTTTAATGTACTTCTCAGCGGCAGCTTTCTGCTGAAGATTTTGAATTTTATTTCCAACGATTACTTCCGGTTGATAGACAATCTGTTGCGACTTGTGGGTTGACTGAGGGCTGCTCTCGGGTACCAATTCCGTGTAGTACTGTATCGGTCGATCGGTTTGTTGTGATCCACCCTCAATTGTCTGTTGTTGTTGTTGATAAACTGCTTGATTTTGCAAATATTTGCTCTGTTGACTGTACTCTTCCGGCTGAGGATAATAAAAATGTCCTATTCTAAGAAAGTTCTCATAGTTCTCGAAACACACCAGACTAGAGATTTAACGCCGCCTCTTGAAATTTAACGACCTGTTTGCTATCATTTTCCATAACTCGTACTTTAAAATAATCGTTACTTTCACGCGCTATGATCTAACATTAACGATATGAGCTGCTAAAGTGTAATTTCATCAAATTTTGAATCTAGAGTGTTTCATGATTCGTGGTTGTGTTTAAAGGTGCTTACCGCATATTTAGAGCCTGTTACTGATTTCATATTGTAGTTACTATCAGCCACATCATCTGTTTTCGTTTCCAGGTATAGATTGTCTCTTTCAATGTCTTCTAAATTGACTCTTTTCTCACCAAGTACCGTAACGAATAAGAGTGTGAATAGAATGTAGCCCTTCTGAAAAAAGCATGATTGTGAAAGCGTTTAATGAACAACTTTTGTTGATTGGATCCCATTCATGTAATTTCTGCTATGCTATAATTAAGCATTTTTCTCTGATCTCTTTTTCAATTCTCATTACAATGCGAATGTATTAGTTTTGTATGAAAAATGACTATCACAGAATTCATTAAATCTCCACGTTTTGAGACACCCTGAATCCGAAAAAATAGGTGTTACGATTGTGTCTATCTGCCGTTGTCGTTGCCGCCATTTTCGCTGCCATCGTTTGTGTACTGGAAAACTTTTGAAAGCCGAATCGAATTGGATTGCACTTTGGCGCAAGTTTTCAGTGCCAAAAAAGAAAGTTCTAGTTCGTGAAATATCGTTTTTTGACAAACCGTTCTGGTTTTATCCATAAAAAAACTACTAAAAAAAAATACCATTTTCCGGTCAAACTATGCAAGATACAAGGAAAAATTTTCGATTGAAAATTCCTCATCCTGAAAAGATCTGGAAAATTTGCTAATCAAATAAACGGTGTTTATTTTAAACATCGAAACTTCTATTGAAAAATCGAATGTTCAAAATTGTATCCAACAGCGTAGCCAACAACAGCATGAAATATGAAAAGGCCTACAAAAGAAATAAGTGCTTTTAAAAAGACCTACAAAGTGATCGCCTTTACATATTTTTCAATGGGACTCATTCTTTTTATTTTAAACATCGAAAATGCCTACAAAACCTTCAAGATAGCCGTTTTTACAGAAAAATTTAATAATAATTAAGCGGTTAATTATTACATAAATGTTATGAAATAATTTCATAACTGGAAATTCTTATTTTGTAAGAAGCTAATAATGAATTAAAGACTACAATACTATGTTATTCATGTAGAAGAAATTCAGAGTAATTTTGATGAAGAATAAACCATAGCCAGATCAAGAAAGTTTTAGACGTGTGTTTATACTCATATACTGTATGCATATACAATAAATTATTGTAATGATATAATTTATGAGAGAATTATATGAATATACATAAAATATCTAGAGCGAAACGCTAATATTATAATGTGAATATGTTCCTTAACGCCGATAGATCCTTAAGTTAATCAAAGTTCTTTTTAATATGAACAAAATAAAATAAAAATCTTTTTCAAAGCAGAGGTAGTAGGAGATTATGAACCTTGGGGGCATGGTTGAATACGTAGGAAATTAACTAACTGCAGGACTTTTAGAAAAATCTCAGATTCGATCATAGAATTAGGCTTTATTTTGTTTTATAGTTATTGAGAGTTTAAAACTAAAATACATTTAAGTAGTATCATTTGAAAGATTTCTTACAAAGTGATTTGCAATCGTTACACGACGAATTAAGTTTTTTGAATATACAATTTTTATAATATTTTTAATTGATTTTATAAGCAACAATCTTCTCTTTTTGAAAATATACTTTATTCAAGGACCCAGACAGAGAACTGAGAAAAATCAGTCGTTGCCACCAAAGTGCTTCCTGTCGCAACAAATAATTCATATGCTTTTATATGAATAATACAAAGTGCAGGTTCAATGAAAAGTGTCAAAATTCTTTTCAAGTAGAAGAAAACATTTAGACAGAATCTTAACATCGCCGGTAAGCATTTTGTAAACGTATTTTTGTAATATATGTATACTTAAATTTTTGTAGCTTTTAATGGATTCAAGTTGTCATAAATTACATGCAACCAACCTAAATGTATTTTTATTTTAAAATCTAAATGAATTCGAGTTCGAGGATTCTAACGTCATATTCAACATAGCTTGTAAATAAGATTTTGTCTGGGGAAAAAGTATACTTCCAAAAAGAAAAGATTGTTGCTCATAAAACAAATAAAAGGATTGAATAAAAACCGTTTTGTCAACAAATTGTATGCATTGTCTAAACATAACAAATCGCTTCAGAATAAACCTTTTAAATTATATTAGTTTAATGTATTTTATCATTTTAAAGTCTAAATTAATTATTAAAAAAAAAAACTAATTCTATGCTTAAATTTGAGATTTTTCTAAATACGTAGAACGTTTTAGATATTATGAGAAATGACCTGTACGTGTCTAAATTCTTGAATAAACCAGGGATTTGAAGAAAGGGTTATACCTGATTAGAAGATTTTCCTAAACTCTTACGGTTAGCTAATTCCCTCGGTTTTTAGCCAAAACCCTAAGTTTCCTAATCACCTATGACATATGCATTATATTGAAAACTAAGCAGAGCACAAAGTGCGAGGACCGAAAGAAGCCGAACGCGAAGCACGAGGCGAGCAAGTATTCGAGCGCGTATCACGAGGCAAATACATTATCGAACATAAAACGCACAGTTTCCAATTTATCCAATTCTTTTGAAATCACACTTCCTGAACAATAATTTAAAATATGTACAGCAAATAATTGAATTCTACAAAAATCGATTTTCTGCAAAACCAAAACTTCCATAAAACGCACAGGCTTAAATTTATTCAAATTTGTATAATACTTTTTTATCCAGCTTTAAATATGCAATAACATTTCCTGAAAAATAATTTACAAAATGCAAAACCAAGAATTCAATTTCACTTTTTTCAAGAAGGGCTCGATACTTTTTTTTCGTAAAATATTTATACTGTTCAAACACTATCCCAATGTGATAAAAAAAAGTCGAGTCTAAAAAGGTTTTAATAACACTCAACACACAGTTTTCAATTGATTTAATGTTTTATAATATATTTTTACTGAGTTTTCATAAAGAATTACAATTACTTAACAATAATTTGAAATATAAAAAAAAATCTGTTGCCCAATTGAATTTTATCTACTTCAAAAAGGGCTCGATACTTTATTTTTGTTTTGTGTATAAAATACTTCAAAATTATAAAAAAAAGTATTCTTCAAAGAAAAGTCGAGTGTAAGAATTTTCAGGTTGAAAATGATTGAGAATCAACGTGCCTTCTTTTATTAATTTCAATTATTTATTTAAAACCTGTCATTTAGTAATCAGTGGCTTATTTGATTGGCCTTCATAAAGGAAATTAAAAAATATTTTTTATTAGCTTTAGGGACCAAAAGAATTTCATTCGATTAGATTCTAATACAAAATTGACATTTTACTGTCATTTATTGTTGAGTAGTTTTTCAATATTTAACTGAATAATAAATTTCCTTTCGAGAAAATGCAAAAAGTGGAATAGATAAGTACCCCATTAAATTCTCTTTTTTTTTTGCCATTATTATGTCTGAATAAAAAATAAACGCTTTTTAGGAGGACTTTCGCAGCTCAAAAGATTCTAGGTCATTCAGTCTCAATGAACCGCGCACTCTTATGGCTTATGTACGATCCGTGCCTCTTCGGCGTCCCTAACATAAGACCACTCCCAATAAGAAATTTATGAGGATACATATACATAAATGAAGGATCACTTTCTCATGGATTCTTAATCTGACTTTTTTATTCATGGCATATTCTTGTGTCAAAACACTCATATGTCTCATATGTCTTTATAGGGTATGAAAACCACATTAAAAAATTGATTAAAAATTGTGTATGAAAATAAGAGAATAAAGGATTAAAGATGCAAGTTTAAATTAAAAAAGGAAAATTTATTGAGTTGTTTGCAAATTGACGGGTATTAACGTGTAATTAAACATGATTCTTTTCAATCGACCCCAATCAGATCGAATGATCAGAATATGATAGAAATTAAAATGTTTCTTGAAAATCAGAAGGATAGGAAGAGAAAGGTGTTAATTATAGGTATACATAAGTGGAGCGATATGGGATGTTTTGATTAGAATTTATGATGGAATGATTAGAACTTTGATCTATTTAGGAAAAATACTTTATGTGAAACTGAAAAGATGGATTCTAGTGAAAGTTCCAATGTTTTCAGGTTACAGTTTTACTATTTGAAATACTATTCATTATTAGTTTTATGTTCGATTATTAGTTATCATTTTTCACAAGTTAATAATGTCCGGGATAATAATAGATTATAAATTTGAGTATAATGATTACATGCATTAGCTTTTTTTTTACATTGTCGATAGAAAGTTAAAAGGCTTAAATTAGAAGTTATTATCCAATTACAATGGTGTCTACTTGAGGAGAATGGAATTGATCCAAATTACAACATAAGAACATAGAATATAAAGAACTAATTTTGAAGTCAAAATTATTTCCAGTTTCCAGAGAATTTTTTTTTTACTTTTTTTTGAAAATGCTAATTACCTTATTAATTATTTATCTATAATTCAATAGCTTTTCTACGTACGTCACCTTATTAATTTTTCTTATTTGTTACAATTGATTCACGGAAATAGTCTTTTATATCAGGATAACGAATTCAATTGGTATTCTAGGCGCTACAAATTAGTTACTTGAGAAACAAAAATGTCTGACTAAAATCAAAGTTTTGAACAGGATTTTGCCATCTCATATAGTCTATATGAATTTAAGTTTGTTGACTTTATCGAATAAGAAATTAGTAGGTCAATAACACGGCTTTATTCAAGTCGAGATCAAAAGTAATTAGGGAACCACTGGAGGAATTCTGTGGTAGCAAATCCAATTTAACATAATTATCATGTATAGGCATAATGATCGTACCCAACGTGCATGGGTAAATTAGTATAATCTCAAAATATCTAGGGAATACTTAAATTTACCATAGTTGTTACATACCTTCTTTCATTGACAATTTTGAAATGCTTATTTAATTACCTAGTACTGCTGCTATTATTTTTTAAATATGGGTTCTCTCTTTTATTATATGCTGAAACGCAAGATAAATATCAAATCTCATTTTTTCTTGATATAATTACTTTTTAATGTATTGTTTTATAAGACAGTGTCTTGGTTCACCGAAATTTGGTGTACCTAGCATGGTGAAAATGGAAAGGTGGGCTAGGTTCACCAAAATTTGGTGAGCATGATAAAAATGTTTTGAATCATTTTTTTGATAAAACCAACCTGAAATGAAAAAAATGTTAATAAATAAAATTCTAATCATCTTAAAATATTCTATCTGAAAAGAAATAAAAAAATTGTTATTTTCTGATAATCTCCGTATATCTTGTTACAGGTTTACTTTTTAGTTTTAGAATATTTTCGAATTTTTGCCATGAGTGTAAAAACAGTGTAATTTTTGTTAGTAGAATGTTTTCCGCGATGAAATAGAATACTAGTTAGAAAAGCTTTGAATATATTTTTGTAAATCATAAATTTCTTCATACTTCTCAAATGGTACTTTTATTAAATTTTAATTTTGGGTTCTTTATTTTCAAAATTATAGAATTTTTACAAAACCAAAGAGGTCCATCTCGAAGTTTGGAAGATACTTGACTCTCGCTTGTTGCGTACTACTTTAAATACAGGACAAATCATAATAAAGTGACTATTTATGCACGCACACTTAACTTTTACGATTCAGAAGCTTAACTGACTGATTTTATTACTTCCACTGAAACAAAAAATTATTTAAGTTTTAGGTTAGAAGAAATCAACTCTTTTCTCGACGAATGGTTTCCCCTAAGTAATTGGCTCCATTACCCTAAGCCTCATAATTTAAACTTTACAAAAGGATTTTTTTTTCAATTCATAATAATTTGTTTTACTTTTCAGTAAACTTAAGAGAATCCCAAAATTGAAACAGTGAAATTTAAGTTCGCGACAAAATACAGTGACTACTGACTTAAAAATAATTGGGTATATTTTCTTGACGTCAACAAGCAAAATGCTTGCTTGTGCAAAAGACTAAGGTTTCAAAATTTGAATTCGATAGAAATAAAAATATTGATTTAAGAAAGTCACACTTCTTCTGGTATAAATAACTGAACTAGTTTGAAAAATTAAAATCCAAAGTTTAAAAACCTTCCTGAATTAAGGAAAGAAACCAGTGAAAGTTCAACCTATTGATTAATAATAAATTTTATTAATAAAAAATGTTCAGAGTTTTTGGTTTTCTTCCACCTATGGCGTAAGTAAGATAACATATATTTCTCCTCCAGTTAATTAATTATCAACAAATAATTAACTATCTTGCCATAGGTGGAAACCTTTTTTATTTTATATAAATCTATCAATTACCAGTATACTGAGTCCACACAAATGTTCACGAAGCTAAAATATAACCGGCGTTAAATTATGACATGTTTGTATTTATGGGCTTTTCATTACCAATGCTTCCTTGTTTTACATTGGCTATACAGTTTTTAATGTACTTTTGTAATCCTGATGAGGCACTACATTGTGTGGACGAAACGTTGAAAGAATGAATTTATTAAATACTGGCCAGAAAACCGAAAACTCCGAACACTTTTTATTATGATAAAACCTGGCCGAAAACCTCATAGTCATTTTTAATCAATTTTATGTTTAAAAAATATTCTATAAATAATTTCACATTATATATTTGATGTAAAATTCGCTACTTCAATTACATGAATGTCATAAATCCATTATCAAAATGATGAAATATCGTTTGTTATCCTTTTTGTTTCTGAGTACTTACCATTTTAGGGAACAAGTTAACAACCTTACAAGGCACAAACCGACCAATCTTACACTATAAATGAACCGGGTTGTTCTTCCTACTCTTATATAGCTTTTACCCCTACTTCCGTACGAGCTACCACACTTCACTTCTAAATTATTGCCCGGTGTAATAATACAAGCCGGGTGTAGAGCACATGGTGGTTTCTGCAGACGGAGCCACTCGGTCACATTCACTTTGGTGAACAACCCACGGGCCAATGAGCCAACTTCTTTGCTACCAGCAGAAGAACAAATTTCGCAAGGACGCTTTCTTTGCAAGGTTGAGACCTGCTCATCCAGAACCATGGATTATGGTTGAGTCTGACTGACACGCCTCGATCTACTTCGGCTCAAATTTGAGGATCGTGCGTGTCCCGGAGGGCACAAAACTGAAAGACGTAACTAGAACTTCCTAAAAACGTAAATGTCAAAAGGCCTTATTAAAACGGTACATTGGACGTTTTCAGAATGTTATTTTGCTTGACACGCATTGGGGCAAAAAAAGTTTTCGTGGACAAATTAGTCTAAAGCTAATATAACTGTAACGTTAACGCGTTACAATTTTTCGGTAACTATAATGCAGAGTAACGTACGTTACTGCACGATACTTTAAAAAATTTGTTATTGGTATTTATACTAAAATTTATGACATTCTAACCAATCAGAAGACACATTTTCATTATAGTAGTATATCTCTATATATTGGACTTGCAACCAAACATTTTTTTGACATAAAAATTTGCGTATTTGCGTATTAAAATTTTATTAAGAAATAAGTAACACCAAGGTAAGGTGCTACTTTTTTTATTAACGTTAACGATAACGCGTTACTTTTTGAAAAAAAAACGTAACGGTAACTTGACTGGTAACTTTTGAGTGGTAACGTGTGAAATACTGTCTAGAGCTTACAATTTTGATGCGATCTGAGCATTTGAACAAATAAAGTTTAACTAAATTTTTAAGAGATTTGTCACCTCCAATTTTTGAAGTTTGTTTAATTTTTTCATTCACCAACAAAGTTTACATTTTTTTAATAAACGATTCCATTTTTTTCAACTACTTGAATTTATATAAAACCTCATGAAATCCATAAAGATACTCCTTGCAAATAATATCCAAAGCATTAAAACATTTTAAAAACAAAACTTTAAATTTCGCCCCTCATGATACTTCATCAACAAACAATAATTGTTCATTTTATAAACAATTTTATAAAAACTTTCAGAAACAATTTTATAAAAAAATTAAAAACTTGAGTACATTTCAATAAAGTGATGTAATTTTTTTACGAAAAGGAGTGCCAGTGACTCAGAAAGGAACCGATCTATTGTTTGACATTGCAGCAAATATAATTTTTTATTTGATCAAATAAATTTTACAAACAACTAAATAAAACAGAGCGAGACAATTATCTAGTTTTGAATTGTCAATCTTTTTATCACCATATTAAAAATGAGATTTCGAAGAAATTCCTCGAACACAACGTGTATTTGATTTTTTCACAATTCTGTATGCAAAACCCTATTTTTGGTCAAAATGTTGGTTATCTAGTTCTGTACTGCAATCATTCACTTATCTTCAAAATGAGCCCAAGAACAGCGTAGAATTTGGAATTTATAGATTTATTATAGATTATTATTCTTTATTTTTGTTTAACGTGTTCTCGGATGAATCCGGATTTTTTATCATAGGCACGGACTAAGTTAAGTGACTGATGAGATGAGGATGTTATAATTTAACTTAAAACGATGTCTGAAATTTTCTGCGATGATGTTGTAGGTACAAAATTAGGAGCATGGTGTAGTTTGGTGTTTCTATTTTACCGCTGTTATCCATACACAGCGGCCGCAAACGTTGGGGGTGACAACAGTCGCCTCTGGATGCTTTCTTAGAGCTACCTAAGCTACCTAATTATTATTATTATTTATCATTATTTATTTATTCATTTATTTATCTATCTATCTATCTATCTATCTATCTATCTATCTATCTATCTATCTATCTATTCATCTATCTATTTATTTATTATATTATATTTATTATCATTTATTTATTAATTTATAGAATTTATCAGCCGTAGAATTTCATTACTCTTCGCGATATAACAAGAATAAAATTTAATGATGATATTATAAAAATTAAGGCACTTTAGCAACAGCTCAAAAAACAGGCATGTAGATAATTTCCGGCAGTAGTGTGGGAAAATTGTATTCATTATACATACGAGGTTAGGACATTAAATTTTGTTATTAGCCTTTTCAACGCTCCCAAAGTCATAAAAAAGATACCAGATAATCTCGATAATATAACCTCAGTCCTCTTAATTTATCAGGTTTTATCAGAAGTAATAAAGCTATTATTGAACAGGTTAACTGCAAAATAATTTCTATCCTCAAACTTTTCGAGTCTTATTTATTGTGTAATTCATCTAATAATATCTGGGTTTCCTGAACTGTAAAATTTTAGCAATTTTATTGCATAAGCTGATCCTTAGTATTGAAACCTATCATTCGATTTATTCCTGGAAAGTTTCATGAATTGCTCCGTGATATTCGCCTTATACGGCAAAAATAAGCTTTAAAACTTTTTTTATTTCAATACATTTTCTAGATCAGATTATTGTGAACTCAAATTTCGAGATTTTATGGTATTCCTGAAATGGGTCGTATTTATCTTTCTAGGTAGAACTTAACTAACTTTAGAATAACTTAGAATATTACAGAAGTAGGGGAGAAGCGGGTAATGCGCCGCGGCGGGAAATGCAGCGCGGTCTCTTTTAGAAAAATCTACGTATTATGAAGGAATAAGGCTAGGTTTAGCATATTCATTCATGAATACAATATAAAATAGTACAAAATTAAGGTACCTAAGATAATTGTTCAATTGTTAAGATGAAATCTTTGTTTATATTGATCTTTTAAATTTTCCTAAGCATGTCATGTGTTACATATATGTGAATTTAGTTAACATCTGCAAATAAAAGTATCATTTCAGTACTATACAAAAGCAGGTAATACGACGCTGATGGCCATTTTAGTGGTTAAATGTCGAAATGCTGAATATTATATGGTCATAGCTATGGATACTTATCACAACAGAAGTATAACACTACCAAGATATCTAATTTTACTCAAATTTACGTTCGATTGAGAGAAAATTATTTTTAATTCGCGCACAGATAACATTAATATTGCGCGCCATATTACCCAACAGGTAGGGTAAGTTGCCGCATGTGGACTTTTTAAAAAGACCTAATAATTATGCATTTTATTTGATATAAATTCCATTTTCCCTATGAATAAAACAAAGCTAAGATATTGATCTACATGTTACATATTTTGCCATTAAATTATCGATAATATTTTTCTTTCTATCGATAGATATATGTTATGCGCAGTCACTTATTTTGACCGACAGCTGCCTGTCACGTACTAAACCGCGAACACGTATGAAGCCAAGAATTCTGAGAGGCAATGATCTTCTATATTCTAGAAGATGTACCGCATCAGATTAAAAAGACAACCTGTAATTTTCGCGCAAGTGAGTTTCTGAAAGTTGTCATTAAACGCAGAAAAAATAATACACTAGAATCTCGATTCATTCAATCACAATTATGATTAAATTTTCGTTGATTTCATGTTTCCTCTTGAGTCGTCTATACGTGACTCTTGAGTGATTTAAGGTAATTCGGCTATTCTATCGATAACCCTTTTTTAAAGCACAAATCGATAGTTGAATACATTCTTCACATACAACTTATAATAATATATAGGGCCTTTCAGGGCTAAAATTTGAATAAATTGCTTTTGAACTGGACACTATAAAAATTGCTTTTCATCAAGAAAATTTAATGCTGATTCCAAATATCATCATTTTAAGGTACCTTTCTGGGCAAAATCTTAAGAAAAATGATCGAATCTACAAGAAAAACTCACAATCGACGGCCATCATCCTCGTAATGTCGAAATGTCAAGTTGACATTTTTTATCTCTATCGGGCATTGTGAATCTGAAACTGTTGAAAATTTCGTGGAGAGAGGTTTTGGAGAGGTTAAGCGGGAGTAAACAACTGACCTAACCTGACATGACGTACTATGCTCGAATACTACCAGCTGAGGCACGACAAAACTCGAGCGGAGTTTTAATAACATTTTCGAAAATACCCCCGATAGAAGTTAAACATCAAAATTACACATAAAATTCGAAGTCAATTTGTGATATCCTTTCATGCTCATAAATGTAATTTTTGACGAATATCAAGAGTTGATATAAGTTGCTCTCTTCACTAGCGACAAGGATAACCGCACTACCTTAAAACTACATAGTTTTCACTTCACAGCCGGGTAATATGGACACCAACTGAAATTCATGAACTTCAACCAATTCGATTGTGAAATTTTTATAAATAAAATTCTGTATATCGGAAAAAAACTATAGTGTTAACTGGCAATGTGCATTTAGATACTTTTTTTAAAGCATAAATGGAATAAGCATCCATGTTTCCCAGATTGATTTCTGTACCTGGATCAGAAAATATTATTTGTTTATTATTGGAAAGACTGATTTTATCTGTTTAATCTCTATGTAAGTTTATATACAAGATATTGAAAAAAATTGCAATAAATTACTTCAATAAATAAATTATGCATAGAAATTACAAATGTATTCACGCGATTTAGGGAGTTTTAAGGGATTTCAAAGTATTATAAAAAAATAAAGAATTTCAAGAGATTACATCGACGCCTCCATTCAATATGAGTCTATGTGCTGACAGCGCTCTGTATGAGACTATTCTCTATGCCTATACACAGCGCAGTCTCATACACGGCGCTGTCAGCACATAGACTCATATTGAATGGAGGCCTGAACATATGGTTTAATTACATTAAAAGGAATTCAAGAGGTCTCTTGATTTTTCAAAGTAATGTAAACCGCTTTCTAAATTTGAGTCAGCAAGAAATGGATCACTGATTCAAATCAGCAAAAATAGTATAAAAATCACAAGTTTACTTCACTGAAGTTAATTATAGTTTAGTTAGCTTTCACGAAAGAAGACTATTTGCTGGAACAAAGTATAACCAGCAATTTTTTCTGTTCGAAATGTTTGGATAGAGTCCACGTATTGAATAAATTTTTTCTCCGCCTAATCTGATATGGAAAAAAATTGCTTATAAGCATCTGTTATTAAGAATATCTAACAATTTTTTAAATACAAAAAGAAATTTGAATTTTTTCGCAGAATTTTTTTTGGACAAGGCTTTATTGTTTAAAAAAAATCGATCTCCCTCCACTCCTCTAGGTCTGAAAGTTTTGGATATCGAATTCCAGAAAAGATGTGTTTGAATACTTTTAACCTCCTAATTTTAGGATCAAATTGGAAAAATTGTGTCAGAATATTGTTTATAGCAGAGAAAATTCATTTAAATGCAGGCCTTCCTGAAAACGCCTATCCCTATAATTCACAAATTAATATCTCGGCTCATAAACTATCATTCACAAAGGAATTTGATATAACTAATTTTCAAGATGTTTGTATACCCTACAAACCGAATCCTATACACTTTTTTCCTGTATTCTAACTGAAAGCAACCATACAGAACACGTGTTAAAAAACTGTCCTAATTTCCACTTCATTATTAATTGACCATGTATGAAACAGTCTCACACAGCGTAGCGATTCACTGTTACATGATACGTGACAGCCGAAACATTTTAAGGTATTGTGGGCACAAAAAAAAGGTCTCGGGGAAAAATATCTAATTATACTTTTGAAAATTTCAATATGATTACTGCTGGTCTCGTTCTAAGGAAAATATATTACCTTTTGTGCAAAAATGTAAAAACATACAGAAATTTTTTGTTTGAAAAATTTGTTTTCCGACTGAACCATTTTTCTTATCACTTCTTTCCAAATTTTTTTAAATAACACAATTTTAATGAATGATGGATCATTTTCTCCGGAAAAGGATTCTCAACAACTTAACACGATTACATTTTTAATAATAAATACATTATTATTGAATATAGATAATTGTGTATGAAATTGGTTTGTTGAAAAATGTATTTTTAGTGAATTTAAGTTTCATTGTCAAAAAGTTCTTAAATTTGGACTATGACCTTTTACTAAAAATAAACTGTAAGAACCCGACTGAAATTTTCTTTCTCCATTATTTCACAACCAAATAGAACGAAAATACCAATTTCAGCGATCAAGATCCACATTTTTACTGTAGATAAATTTTAGAACGAAATGTTTTTTAATTACATGTAACACCACCTACGTATCTTAAGGAAATTTTCTAATAAATTACCTTCATTCGCAGCGCTTAGGTTAAAAATTGGAAACACTTTTCTTTCTCTGATCAATTTTGTGATAAACTTCGATCAGATTTGACAGTTTGAACGAGATCTAGAAATAACAGAAAAGAATACTAAAAAAGTAACAGCATAGTTAACGAGTGTAACCGAGTGGAGCATCAAATTTCGAAATTATTAGAAAAGATATTTAAAGTAAACGTAAAAATCTTAATTAATAATGAAATTTTTCTCCGCGCTCTGTCTGTTAGTATATTTACATTTCCAATTTGTTATAAGGAATCATTAAGAATGTGTTACCGAATTCGGTAACATGAAAATCATACGATGCACACTTTGCAAAATGTTGGTAATCCTACGAATAACTATCACTGTTGTGCTTATGTAATAACACAGAAATACAATAAATTAAAAAAAAATTTCTTGAGATTTTTTAAAGTGATTATTTTAGAATTCCGTCCTAAAATATAAATGTTACCGATTGGAAACAAAACTTGAGGGGCAGAATTGTAAGCATGATGAAGCACCTTTAGAACTAAAACATTGCTCTCTATTTATAATAATTTTTAGGTTCCTTAACTTGATACAAATAATTCCTATAAGCATAATTCATTTACAAAATTCTTTTGTCATAAATTTGCCAATTTTTGTGTACGAATTTGCTTTTGGGGATATGTTACCGAGTGGAAGTTTGAGCAATATTTTAATCTACCATTTCTAATAAGAAGCTACTAAAATGTTTAATATTTTCTAAAAACTACTTCGATTAAGGTACTCTATTCCAGTATTATTCAAAAAATTCTATGACATTATGAAAATAGGTACAACGGCCAAGATTAAAGCGAACTAAAATATTAAAAACTTTGTTTACAATTTTATGATTTATGACTATTATTTTGTAATTCGTGAAGCACATAAGCGTTTTTATATATATATATATATATATATATATATATATATATATATACCATCAAGCTATTTCCCTTTCGGCGAGCCTCAAGGGGTAAGCGTGACACTACCCGATTCGGGTAGTGTTTCTAGGTGGATAGTTACTTGTAGTAAATAACTACAAGTGTGGGCTCACCACACCCACGACCGCCAACAGCAACGCAGTAGTATCAGACGGTCACCCATCCAAGTACTAACCGCGCCCAACACTGCTTAACTTCAGTGATCTACCGGGAACTGGTGTTTCCAGCGTGGTATGGCCGTTAAGTGCACTTAATCAAAAAGCGTCTGCATTTAACGCGCCATGGATAACAGGCAGTACGAGATCCTTTGCAATTACTTAATTATCCGGTTCAAGAAGTCGATAATGGATCTAGTTACTTTGCTTATCAGTATTTGGTCAAACTCATCACGAATTGTGCCTAGGACTGCAGGTAACTTTCTTCGCGATGGCCAACCGGAAGACGGACGAGGGACCAAAGTGCGGGCGATGTGAAGCCCGATTGGACGAAGCGGTTGGGAACAACGAAAGCGGAAAACTATAAAATTTGAATAGTTTCGAGTTCTTGTTCTATCTGGTTCTATAGCCTCAGTCAGAATGTATTTGTAATCCGAAGCGGAATATAAATCAGACATTTCCATCGCATTACTTTAACAATAGGTTCCTACTCTTCCGTGTAATACCTGAGAATTATTCACCTGCAATAATCTTTGAAAAAACTATTTAGCGATCATCATAAGGCTTGTTTCTGAATCAGATCGATTTTCTTGGACAAAGCTTTCTACAGAGCTTTAAACATATATATTACATAATGGAAATCATTAGAATTTATTAAATACAATGTTGCGCAGGTATGTTATTTAAATTTCGAAAATATATCATGAGTGCATTTTAGAACCAGAGATGGAACTTTGTTTTTACTTTCAGTGTAATGAAAACCTTTGTGGGTCACTGACAAATTGTTGGTATTTCATTTCGGAGTCTCAAGATAAATCAGGAACGATATTTGATGAAAAACCTATTGTGATATATTGATAATTCTGAAAGAAATTGTTTAGTAGGGTGAGATTTCTTTCATTTGTGGCAATCAAAAGTCCTTTTAAGTGCTTTTTCGTGTCTACACGTTTGGAACGAAAGTACTTGAGCTGTTATTAAAGATGTTATTGTTGAAGGAGTAATAATAGACGTTTGAAAGGAAGGTCAATTTCTCTGTGTAGGATTTCGTTGCGTTGCGAAACTTAATACAAAAATCGATAATCTTTATCATCTCAAATCTGGCGAATTGAAGGGAAAGGAAAAGAAAGGTTCACAATGACTGGCGCTCTCTTTGTTACAATTCCTTCCGTGATCGGAAGCGGTTAGTCGAATTCTATGGAAGAAAAAGGAAGAGAAGGAAACTTCTCTCCAATGTTGATTCCTCAAAAGAATTCACTTTCTCGTATGTAGCCCGTCTGCCACCATGGATGGGTGTGGAGCCTACTTCAGATATAGATTACTTACTATTTTATCTCTAGATGACCGCTACTCCATAATGCACGCGGATATGTCTCCTGCTGCACCAGCATCAATTAGTCTTGAAACTTTCTCGCTTTTGTGCGCCTATTGAAATCTTTTAGCTTGTTACAAAAAATATTCTGACTTTTATTCCGTTGTCTTAGATCTATGATCAGCATATTTTGATTTCTATAAAAAATTGTATGAACTGCATTAAACTTTAGTAACTTGATATGCACCATTTTTTCTACTTCAAGTCTGAAAGCTCTATTGTTCAGTCTTTCAAATTTATAACGTGGAAGAAATAGAAAAGGGGATATTTTTGGTTTAAGGCGATGAAAATTAAAATCTTAAATAAAATAATATCTTGCTATAAATGAAGACTCTTGCGTAGTTCCTCCATGAATTAAAAAAAAACCGCTGCAAAGTAGTTTGGGCGCGTTGTATGGTTTATATTTAATTGTGATCATTTCGTGAACATTGTGCTTTCCTATAGAGGATTGTTTTGTATCTACTATTGGTGTAAGCATAAGTATAGTTATAAAGAAACAAGCGTTTGGCGAAAATCAGGCTGATCCATTTTCTACATATGATTATGATAGGAGACTTCTATGATAGACATTTATTTATTGAGAACGTAATACCCGAGATTAATAATAATCTATTAATTACACATTAACTTGTAAAATGTATATTCATACTGAAGTTTAATTTTTCTAAGTTGTTTTTTTGTTAGCTAATATGAAAAATTCAATTATTTTCGACCCTAAAGTCAGGGGGTTTGGAAAGGAGATTTTGGATTGCAAAAGGAGTTCAAAAGTTATTACTTATTATTCCATATGATTATTTACTGTTTTTTTTTAATTTTTAATAGGACATAGAAGGTTTTTATATAGTCCAATAGATTCATTTCATAAAAATAAATAAATTTGATACTTGAAATACAGTGTATTTCGAAAAGTTAGAATTTTTTCTCTTACAAACGTTAGAAAAATGTATAAACCTGTAGATGTCATAACTTCATTTGTTCATACAGTGTTTCCGAATACATCAATCGATGCATCTTGTCAAAATGAACCTATTTCACAGTTATAGTGTTGATATATTCCTCAGAATAAAAAAAATGTACTTATAAATGAAAAATGAAAAACTTTAAAAATGCTTAAAGATGTAAATTTGTATGCAGAGATACCTATAAATATTGCATTGAATTATATCAACTAAATACCATCTTGTAGAAAATGCGGTTAAAATGGTTTTGTAGTATTGACAATATTGTGATAAAAAAGCTTAAAAACTTCGAATTTTTCTAATTAATTTTTTGTCATTCTAACGATATTTAATGAATTACCTGCAACCTTGTATTTTAAAAAAGGATGTATCTCATTCAAATCTCCGCATACATGTTGAGTTCTTGAATATAATCAAACGTTAAAAAAGTCACATCCAAATGGATCTTTGTGAAAAATATTAAATCGAAAAAAATGTATATTATCTGATCATACCAAAAAATTGATATATAACGGGCATTATTTATGACTAAAATGCATTCAAATTGCATTACTCTATAGCTCAACCTGTTTTCGAGTTATCATCAGAAGAATATTGTTGACACATACACACGGATATGTTTTAAAAACCTAATTTTTGGACTCCTGGAGTCGAATACTGGCAAGATATCTCCAAAAATAAAGTTTAAATATGTTGATCGTAACAAGCTTCCTCTATGATATTCCTCTTTATAATTATTGTAATATAATATAATATTATATTATAATACATAATATTATATATATATACATATATATTATATTTATAATATTCCAAAGCTTCTTTTATTAAAAGAAGGTTGAGTTTTCAAGACATGAAAATATCAAAGATTTCTACCTCTATTTCATTCAAAAACACTTCACATAGAGCGGTACATATTGAGGGTATGCACCAGAGTGTCACGTGAGCAATTTTAAATAATGTGTTGAAATTTGGCGAAATGGTTCAAAATATATGAGGCCACGTTTGTTTTGCTTATTTGAGGTTTTATTTTGTTCATTCGCAACCACCGTGTGGTCTTGGGACACCCCCTGAAAAGTGAGCGTTACAAAACCTGCTGAAATATTATTAGTTCCGAACGCCGCCACACTGAAATATTAAGAGCAATCTAATTTTTCTTTAGACATATGTATGTATAAAATACTCTAGCTCGGACCGAACCATTTTCAAATTTCGCGCTACACGAGTTTATCAATCACAGCCAAGCAGATGTCTTCCACGTCAGTCGTATTTTTTCACGACTAAAGATATTATAAACATCACGACTCATTCTTCAGATGGCCCTACAGCTCCCCAGAAAGACATGTCTAACACTTCTTGTGATGTAATATACGGGGACATATCATGCGTGAAAAAGTTTGCATGGCTCAAGCATGGCAAAACACTTGGAAATATTTGGCTAAAGCATGGGTCACGGCTGAATGGTACATGGCTAAAGCGTTGCTCCTGTCCGTCTCCCATGCTTAGGCCACCCTAAACACAAATGAATATTCTTAAGAATATTAAACTGTTAGAGAACATTAGCCCGCGTTGAAAATTGAAATCTTAACTTTGCCAATAGCCGACACATCTCTAAATGGTAAGTTCACTACCCGGGTGCACCAGAACGTGCACCAGATCGTTCAAGGCGTCATCTACGAGAACTTTTAAAACATTTAATTTGCGCCAACAGCCAAAATAACTGCCAATGTTGAGTCGACGATCCAGGTGCACCAGATCGCACATCAGGTAGTTTAGCACGTATTCTACGAGAACTTTTTTAAAATTTAAATTGTTTCAACAGCCAAAATAACTGCCAACGGCCAGTCGACGATGCGGGTGCACTAGGTCGTTTACCAGGCACTTTAGCACGTATTCTACGAGAACTTTTTGAAAATTTGAATTATGCCAACAGCCAACATAACTGCCAATGGTGAGTCGACGATCCGGGTGCACTAGGTCGCGCTCCAGGTACTTCAGCACGTATTCTACTAGAACTTTTTCAAAATTTAAATTGTTCCCATAACCAAAATAACTACCAATGGTGAGTCGACGATCCAAGTGCACCCGATCGCGCACCAGGTAGTTTAGCACGTATTCTACAAGAACTTTTTCAGAATTTAAATTGTTCCAACAGCCAAAATAACTACCAATGGTGAGTCAACGATCCAAGTGCACCGGATCGCGCACCAGATACTTCAGCACGTATTCTAAGAGAACTTTTTTAAAATTTATATTGTTTCAACAGCCAAAATAACTGCCAATGGCTAGTCGACGATCCAGGTGCACCAGATCGCACATCAGGTAGTTTAGCACGTATTCTACGAGAACTTTTTTTAAAAGTTATATTGTTCCAACAGCCAAAATAACTACCAATGATGTGTCGACGATCCAAGTGTACTAGGTCGCGCACCAGGTACTTCAGCACGTATTCTAAGAGAACTTGTTAAAATTTAAATTATGGCAACAGTCAAAATAACTACCTGGTGCGCGATCCGGTGCAGTTGGATCGTCGACTGACCATTGGTAATTATTTTGGATGTTGGAACAATTTAAATTTGAAAAAAGTTCTCGTAGAATACGTGCTAAACTACCTGGTGCGCGATCCGTTGCAGTTGGATCGTCGACTCACCACCAGTAGTGATTTTGTCTGTTGGAACGATTTAAATGTTGAAAAAGTTCTCGTAGAATACGGGCTAAACTACCTGGTGCGCGATTCGGTGCACTTGGGTCGTCGACTAATCATTGTTAGTTATTTTGGCTGTTGTAACAATATAAATTTTAAAAAAGATCTCGTAGAATACGTGCTAAACTACCTGGTGCGCGATTCGGTGCACTTGGATCGTCGACTCATCATTGGTAGTTATTTTGGCTGTTGGAACAATATAAATGTTAAAAAAGTTATCGTAGAATACGTGCTAAACTACCTGGTGCGCGATCCGGTGCACTTGGATCGTCGACTCGCCATTGGTAGTCATTTTGGCTGTTGGAACAATTTAAATTTTGAAAAAGTTCTCGTAGAATAGGTGCTAAACTTCCTGATGCGCGATCCAGTGCACCTGGATTGTCGACTCAACATTGGCAGTTATTTTGGCTGTTGGCGCAATTTAAATTTTAAAAAAGCTCTTGTAGATGACGTCTTGAACAACCTGGTGCACGACCCGGGGTACCCGGAGCATCGACTCATCATTTGGAGTTGTTTTGGCTGTTAGCACAATTTAAATGTTTTAAAAGTTCTCGTAGATGACGCCTTGAACGTCCTGGTGCACGTTCTGGTGCACCCGGGTAGTGAACTTACCATTTAGAGATGTGTCGGCTATTGGCAAAGTTAAGATTTTAATTTTCAACGCGGGCTAATGTTCTCTAACAGTTTCATATTCTTAAGAATATTCATTTGTGTTTAGTGTGGCCTAAGCATGGGAGACGGACAGGAGCAACGCTTTAGCCAAGTACCATTCAGCCGTGACCCATGCTTTAGCCACATATTTCCAAGTTTTTTGCCGTGCTTGAGCCATGCTTGAGCCATGCAAACTTTTTCAAACTATTTCTCACATGAGGCAAGTCACACCTGCGGCATGTCACACCTGCGGCATGTCTCATCTGCGGCATGTCACAGCTACGGCATGTCTCATATGCGGCATGTCACAGCTGCAGCATCTCTATCTAGCGGCTTCTCTCCCGGGCGGCATTTCTCAAAGTGAAATTGACATTTTTGCGGCATCTCTCATCGCACGCCTGGGACTGGCCAAAGATATAATGTTGGTCAAACCCCTACCCCTTTTCCAACGTCTTTCGGGGGACGGGAAGGTACCCCTGTGACTGGCCATAGAAATAATGTTAGTGAAACACCTGCCCCTTTTCCAACGTCTCGTGGAGGGCGGGAAGGCACCACTGTGACTGGCCACAGAAATAATATTGGTCGAATTTCTTTCCACCGATGAGAGATGCCGCTAGGTAGAGATGCCGCAGTTGTGACCTGCCGCAGATGAGACATGCCGCAGATGTGACATTCCGCAGGTGTGACATGCCGTAGATTTGACATGCCGCAGATGTGACATGCCGCAGGTGTGACTTGCCGCGGAGAGACTTACCGCATGTTACATTATATGGACCCTAATATATCATGAAATGTTTCAATTTTATTGATTTTAAATTTGGTATGTAACTGAGAACAGGGCCTTAGAGCTATAGCTGAAGTAGAATTAATGAAATTGCCATATTTAATTTAATAAAAACTCAAATCAGGTAGAAAGACGTGCCTTTATATGTTTTGAATGATTTTAAAAATTTCAGCAAAATGTATTAATTTTTCTAATTTTAAAGCCACCGAATATGAAAACATTTGATAACTTTTCACGTGACCAAAACTGTTTTATATTGATATTTTCTAGAGGAAATGTCAATTTACGCGTTAAACACAAGTTTATTAAAGTAGTAGGTACCATCATGATTTTGTAATATAATTTTGTTATTTAGGGCATATTTTGCTTGTAGAAAATCCCTAGATCTACACAAAAATTTCAAAGTTGTATAATTAAGAAATTTAGAATCATAGCTTTCAAAGTTGAACTATATTTTAATTTTAATATAATGAATATTAAAAATGAGTTTATTTCGTGTGCTTCAAATGGACAAAAACCTTTAGGAAATCTGAAAAATACCTAAATCATTTCAAATCGAAAATATTTAAAAACAAACAATATTAAAATCATGAAAATTTGTACATTTAAAAGTCTTTCGGATGAAGGGGAACTTAAAATATATTTAAAAAAAGAGAAAGAAAAAATAAAGCACCTCAAACTTTGACGTTGTCTTTCTTATAAAGAACAACTATTTAGTCCCTCTACCCTATCATACATTAAGAACAATAGAAGGAGGATATACATAAAACGCATAGCAAAAAAAGGTTAAAAGTTTTAATTTCTTTATGTTATTTAAATTCCAATATTATCTTTTTGCTTATGATACGTATATTGCCAAGATTATAGAAGAGAAAAATAAATGGAGAAAGTCGAAGGCTAGGCCCATCTGATTTTATTTCCAAGTAGAGCACGTAGGCTTGGTAAGAATTTTAGAAATAAAACAAAATGATAGGAAGAACATTCTCACTCTCTCACATCATCTCTTCTTGTTAACGATTACATTTATTACACAGCCATTCTTCTAAAACGGATCTTGCTGAGATATCTTATTCTGAAGACATGATTCTTTTTTTTATTGTCATACATAACACGTTTTACGATGTCGCGGATAATCTGAAGTAAAGGATGACACCCGTTAAAAAGAGAGCGAAATCGCGTAATTGGTACCTTGTAAGTACCCGTAAGTGCCTAACGGTTCTTCCGCAATCAAAGAATACAGCCCTATAAAACTGTGACGTCAACTTTCTTTTTTAATTTACGATAGGCCGGATTTCTATCAGAATTATTTTTCGCAATGACTTTCTTTGATACTAGTGCAGTTATATAACATATAATAGTAAATTCTTAGGTATTTTTTGGGATTTGTAAAAGTTCTAAACATCGTTTGAAAGTCGCACCTATTTGATGAAACAGGAAATAAATACATGACGATCAAAAGGTAATATAAAAGCAAAGTTTAATGAATATCATAAATATATTTTACGACTAAATTTAGATATCTGCTTTATAGGTGATTAAAATTTTCAAAATTATTAGTTATTAGATTGTTTTTATATAAAATATGAATTCAGAAATAAAAAAAAAATTAGAAGAAATTCGAGAATATTATGAAAGGACAGAGGAAATAAGCGAAAAGATATGTGGGTGAAAATAAAAGACAGATGCTTTCGGAAAACTTCATCTTTTGAACTTTATTTAAAAAATCTTTATTTCTCACATTCATTTTATAAGTAAAAGCAAAAATGCATTCAATTTATATTTCATAAGCGTAACACAAACTTAAAAATTCGAAGATATTCCTACTATAATTTGTTTTAGCCTCATGTAGCTATGCATCGGATATAAAACGTAGATGCATGGTAATAAATCTTCCTAGACTTTGTACATTACTTTGAGATTTTATAAATATTACAACAAGTACGATCGCTCAAATAACTTACAGTAATTATATTAAAATACCACTTGAATTCTGTCTTTTTAGTCAATTTCATCCCACTGGTAATAGCGTCAAACTTTTAACAATATTTCTAAATTTCCTGATTATCTCATTAGTCAGTCTATTCATAAACTAAACACAAAATAACAAACAAAAAGTATGTTCCTTTCTTTCATCTTATATACATCATTTTCCTTACTGCTCATTGCCAAAGCTAATAAAATGAAATATTGTTCGAACTTGTATGATCAGATTTCGGAATTGGTGTCGGCAGGTAATTTAAAAAGTTGTAACTGGACGATTGAGAAGTTGGTGTCACCCGATTTTGGCTCTCAGGGTTGCTCTTTTTCTTCTGATCTTGATACTCTGATGTTTGGAAATTCTGATCCACCTGAAATAGCTGGGCCTCCGAATGGCGGTAATCTGATGATTGAAGAGGGGCTTGAGTTTTGTTAGTTTTCATTAAAGGGAATGAGCCTGAAGAATTCTTATACTGGGGATCTGTATACCTTGGATTTTTTCCGATTATTGCTTGTGTCTGCTGAGCCTGTCCAGGACTAACTTGGTTTTTAGATTCAGTTATGACTGTAGGATTCACCACATAAGACAACCCATTTTTTGCTATTATGTTGGGAACTGAAACGTAGGTTTGTCCATCCTTGGTCGCAGTGCCTTGGTTAGGTGAATTCTGCATGTTCAGATTAGATTGATAAATTGGATATTGAATTTGGCTTGTTTGACTTGGCTGACTCGCTTGTTGAGCAACATCCTGAGCAAGTAACTTAATCAAAGTTTGTCTCATGAATTGTTCCAACTGATAAGGTTTTATATATGCAGTTGAAGGGTAGCTCAAACTGGCAGATTGTCCTGCAACACCAATTAATCTAAACGGTAATTTCGATTTTGGAGATATGTAAGTATTAAATTCTTTATAGGTAGTTGACTGACCGTCCAAATCTTTGATATTGGAAGACAAGTAGTTAGCCCCATCTTTGAACTGGCTGCGATTCAAATCATTACCAACTGATTCCTTATATTTTCCTCCTTCAGCCTTTTGACGCTTCCTGTCATCAGCACCTGCTGGTGGAACTGATGGTGGATATTGGTTGTAGAAATTAGGTACAGAGGTATGTGGCTGATATAAATTGGGATCAATTTTCGGGAAAAAGGATTGTTGTGGGAATTGTGTCAAGGGTGTGTTCTGATAATCGGGAAAGGAATTTTGAGTGTTGTAAGGGTTTACGTTGAAAGAGTTCGCATTAAAAGGAGAAGAACCAACAGGATTTGGCACAAAAGTAGATGGCCTAAAAGGAGAGAAGCCAAAAGGTGTGGAACCAAATGTACTTGAGGGGAAGGGGGAAGAGAAAGGTGAATTTTGGGACGGTGATGGGGTTTTAGAGAAAGAGTTGTGATAATATTGTTCCCTTGGAAAATTTTCACCAAAACTGGATGCATTTGAATCTCTTATGTCTTTCTTTTGAGGAAATGAGTATTGTGCTCCTGGAGTAGCCACATCCCTTTCAGAGCCTCTTTTCATCAACTTTGGACTGTAGGGGTAGACTGGATAAATCGGCAGAAAAGGTTCATTATTAGGATCCTGGCTCTTACAATCCTGGGCAAATATCGCCAGTGATAAGAGCAGGAGCATCTGGAATATATATGTTCTTACAATTTTTAAATTGAGATATCATACAGTTATACAATACAGTAATTATATCTAAGTAGTAAATGGTAAATAAATGTTTTATGCTTGAGTCTTTTCATTTCTATATGAGAACTTGAATAATAACTAATACGCACCAGTAGCTCCATTCTAAGAAACACTTTGCACCGCAAAAGGTTACTGTAAGCAACAATTATTTCTACAATGACATTTATCACTTTTCTCACGTAATTCTTTAAGTTTTTCTTAGTAAACGTTCAAGCGGAGAGTTTGATTGTTAATGATAGATCCGTCGACATTTGATTTCTATTTTATACCCGGCTATTTGAAAAATCTCAGAACTAGTTTAACTTTCTGGTCTTATACGTTGGAAGACATCCAGACGGAAGCACACGCCTCTCGTTTAAACAGATAGTGAAAATACGATTTCCGCGACATGTGCATCTTGTACTAAACTTGTTAGGGTAAATTGTGATAATCAGGTAGTCACTCTCATCAGTTGTCATTCCAAGGTGAAGGCTAGGCCTCTAATGAAGTCAGTTATAGTTGCGAAAAGAAAATAACGATCATGGGAATATATCTTTTTATTCGGAATATAAAGTCATTAATTACTTATAATTAATCATGTATCATTAGTATATA
>CAKNYM010052623.1:239360-302017 GCA_932195095.1 Andricus curvator | reverse complement strand
GCGGCCAAAAATCGATTCTCTGATTTTTAATGTTTTACGTAGATTCGAACTTGCTCTTTAAGATGGTATAGTTACAAAAATTCCATCATTAATAATTTTTTCCGTATAAGCGTGTAAACATTGTCGTTCTATCTCGTTCTATCGGCCCGTCGCCACTTCTCCTGCTTCTTCTCTAAAATTTACGTTTGGCCGCTTAGGGGTCTTTCTTCAGATCGCGTCACACACACACACACACACACACACATATATATATATATATATATAAGGCTCATAGATTATGGTGTAGAGGAAACACTGATTGACATATGTGAAAGAAATTCGTTAAGATGGTTTGCGCATGTTGAGAGAATGAAAGATAAATGACTAACGAAACAAGTGTATCAAGGTAAAGTAAATGGCAGCGTTTCCAGATCCAGACAGCAGAAAGAATGGTTAGAATGTGTGAATGAGACCCTAATTCGAAGAGACATAAGAAGCCATAGAAACACAAGAGCTTGAATGAGCAAATGCATGGACATGAGGGAAGCGAGAGAGGTGTGCTAAGAGAGGAAAGTGTGGCGACAAGAAATGCATGAAGAAGAGTGCCAGTGGAGTGAATGACGCATGAAACAAAAAGACCTTGGATACTTATGGGCCCAAGGGGGGAGCTTCACATGATGACTCTGTGAGGCTCTTCACTTGGGGTGATCGCTAGAGAGATTGATCAGCAACCTAGGTCGGAGCAGTGTTGCAGAACGAACGCTTTATTTAAATAAATAGCACGGGAATTTGAGAACAATATAAAAATCTACACCTAATCCCCCACACTACACCCTTCCTCACCAAGAGAGTCACGATTACCCCGAAAGGGATATGGCCTAATATTATAATAATAACATATTACACATCCATAAAGTTCAACTCTTTTCTATAATCTAATTTATTCTTCACCTTTTGTAACACATCTTCAATCAGAAGTAGGATATCCGGTGGAAGATAAACGCCTCACTGTAGTCAAGTGTGCATGGGTTAAACGTTGAAGGCGTTTAAAAAGTAAAAACAAGTAAAATGGTCTGCGTAACAATGTTGTCAGACACGAAAGTCATCAGAAAGGTTCCCAGGGGACGTCTTCGAAACTGCTCCTATTGCACGCGATGGTGGTATTGTCGAACGATTAAAATCACTTTCCCGTGCCTGCAGGAAATTGTTTCCTGTTCTAGGGAAGTCACCGAGACCTTATTGGGTCGAAAGTAGATAGAGAGAAAAGGGGCGTGTAATCAATTGCCCTCCGGCTCGATGGACCCCGCTAGATCAACTTTTAGCTTGTTTCAGGGTGACAGTCGCGTGCCTCACCAGTAACAAGTAGGGAACATAGAACCGCTTCACTTTCACATCTACGATCATTCCCTCACTAATAGAATCTTTCTGAATGCAACGCTCTCTACTACGCCTGTTTTGAATGAAAAAAACATAGCTACAATGACCGACAAACATTCTTCCGCCTTAAAGTATCCGAGTTGAATTTGTAACGCATCGAATCTCTTGATCAGATTATTAATTTCGAATTTCCAATCGCACGCACATGGACCACTTTTTACATGATCAGATAACTACTAAGATGCGTGAACAAGAAAAAAATTGATTTTTTACCCAGTCAGCTTAATGCAAAGTTAAATTTCGACAATATGAACGATATTGTGTTCGTGAAAGTAGTGGGAAATAATTTATTACTTGATCTTATAAGGATAAAATGTTCTTGCAACAGAGGAAGTTAATACGATGAATTACAAGGATGCAAAAAACATTCTTGACGAAATACCGAGGAACTACTTGCAATTCTTCTTTGGGAGATTGTATTTTTATTGAGGATCATAATTTTTAATGAGAAACAACTGATTTTTATCAAATGATACGATATTTCAGTACCAGTATCTTTTGTGGTTCATTTTTGGTAGTAAAGTATTTCAAAGACGCTCACATATACGAAGGCGTAAATAGATTACTTGAGTATATAACAATATATCTGTAGAATGTGTATGAAGTGATGAAATTTTGTGGAAGTGTATCAATTGTAGGGAAGTGTATCACATGATGAAATTTGGTAGAATAATTATATTCTTGAATATCTCAAAACAGACATGAGGATTTTTTCAAATATTAAGTTCTATATTTTTTCACACTTTTATCATTTTTATAAAAATCCGTTTTCAAATATAATTTTTTCAATTTTCATAATTTAGCTTTTATCTATAGTGTACGAAAAAAATAAGGAAATTTGTTATATCTACAATATTAGACGAAATACAAATTTTTTATTTCATCAAAATAACTGCTAACACTTTTACAACTTAACGTTGGTCTATTGAGAAAAAAAAATATTTCACGGACCAAAGCTATGATTACTGGAATAAAGCATATTCCAGTAATCTATCTGCCAACGGCCATACCACGCTGAAAAACCCAGTTCTCGTCAGATCACTGAAGTTAACCAGCGTTGGACGCGGTTAGTACTTGGATGGGTGACCATTCAAGAATACTGACATGAGTGCTGTTGGCACATCGTGGGTGTGGTGAGCCCACACTTGTAGTTATTTATAACTACAAGAAAAACCTAGAAACACTACCCGAATCGGGTAGTCACGCCTACCCTGAAAGGGAAATGGTTTAATGGTATATATATATTATTTTACTATAGCATTCAACTCGAGTTTTTTCATTTGATTTTTTAAATAATTTTATTATTATTATAACATTTTATAATATTATAATATTCAATTAGGATTTATTTTTATTAATTATTGAACTCGTCGATTAATCTGATCTGTAATAGGCACATTTTATTAAATTTTAATAAAAGATATATAAACGTAATTATTATTATTCAATTTATTCTCGGCCCTGGTAGGGTTAACAAAATGTATTTAAACGTGCTAGCATATGTGATTTTCCCTGTTGATTATATTATGTTTCCTTGGGCCCGATAAAAGTTGTGGTATAGGGTCTGCATACAAGTTAATGGTATAAATTGATTAAAAGTTTTTTTTGAAATTTAATTTAATAGTTTTGTACAGTTAGGATATTCTAAAAAGGTCAAACGGTTTTTTAATCACGCTCCACCTAAACTTGTTCCATTTGGTTAAAAAAAAATCCATAATTTCGTTTTATTAAGAAAAAAAGTTCAAGCCGTGTTGCTAGGATCTTTTCTTTCTGCGCATTTTAAACTTTTACAGACATTTCCGTCGATATTTTAGTGCCTGGATCGTTGCCAAAAAGTTGTGAAATTTCGAATATAACTTTCCTTCAAACGGAAGTTTATAAAACCATCTGAGGTTTTTTCTCCAATTATTTTATATCGAAAATATAACTAAAGAACCAATTCCACAGATTGAAAATTATATTTTTAGTGTAGATGAATTTTAGAGCAAAAATAATGTTTATGTACGTTTTCTATTAATACAAGCGGATTCAAAATAAATATATTTTGTGGAGAATTAAACTAAGTTTTAAAATAACGTTTTTAAAATTATTGTAATGTCAATATGTATGGTATGTATATGAATGTATGTACGTAATGTATGTGTGGTTAGGAGATTATATAACACTTGGTTACAAGATTTTGTTCATCATTAATTGATAGGTCATTTCCGTATGTTTTTCTTCTTGGAATACGAACCTGAAGAGAAAATCTTCTATCTTTTCGCTTTTTTCAGAAAAACCGGTTTGCAAAGTAAAAAAAAAACACATTTTTGGGCTGTTTCTGAAACCTTGTGTCAAACGAACCGGGAATTCTCAAGGTTTCAAATAGGGCTGAAATTGAAGCCTGATGCATGTACTATGACCCTGTGTTTCCGAAAATGACCTTCTGTTTTCTTACGTTTTTGCACGTGCGCAATGTGATTTGTTCATTTTTTATGTGATATTAAATATTAATTCTTGAATATGTCCGAAAATCTTGATGCCACGAGAAAAAGGTTAGTTGCAGAAACAGCGCCTCATAATACATAAAAAATACGATTATATCGAATAAAGACGAAATTTTGTACAATTCTTTAACTTAGTCTAATAAATTACCTTCATTTAAAGCGTTCAGGTTAACAACTGGAAATTCGAAATTTCTTTGTTTTTTACTTAAAATGGAGCATTTTAACTTTGAAAATATAAAGGCACCTTTAAAAGATCATTTTAAGAAGATGATTATTAATAATTTTTATTAAATTTCGAATTTATTTTTAAAATATTTACAGTGGACTTAAAAATCTTGAAAAACACTGATTTTTTTCTTCCATGCTCTATCTAGCAGTGTATCCACATTTTCAAATTTCTTCTCATTTTATGAGGAATCATTAAAACAGTGTCACCGATTTATTAAAAATTAACATTCTTGTGCTTACGTGAATACTTACAAAAAATAATAATACAGATTCTAGATTTTTAAAAGTAATTTTTCGAGTTCTAATCTAAAATATGAGTTTCACCGAGTTGAAACAAAACTTCGGGGACTGACTTTGAAATATAATTAAGCACCTATAGAACTAAAATATTTACTTCTATTCATAATTTTTCGATTCTTCAACTTAATACAAATGATTCTTACGAGTGGAAATTTGAGCTATACTTCAATTTCCCATTTATGAACAAAATCAACTCAAATTTTGAAACATTGATAAAAAGCACTTTAATGTAAGTACTTTATCCTAGTTTATTCAAGAAAATATATTTAATTATGGAAAATGGATAAAACGGCTAGGACTCAAATTCCACAACTTTTTGGCAATGAACTATATCTATTTAAGAATGTATTCAAGAATGTATTCAAGAAGGAATCCCCTATCAAGGATATTTTGTCAAGATTAGGTTAAGTATTTTTGGTATAATTGGGTCAAGTTATTTTTTCCTTAGTCTCTGGTATCATCCGTTGTAATTCTTTGCCGAACACTTATTATTTTCCAGAAAATTACGTTAGTTAATCCTTTTTTTATTTTGGGCAGTTTAAGGTCCCGCAACTGAGTTCTAAACTTTTTTTCAACTAAAAAAATATACATTCATTCTTTTATCAAATAGAACAATTTTAGAGGGTGCATGATGAAAAAAAAAATATTTTGTTTTTTGAGTACACCCTATTGTACATTCAAAACAATTATAGATACCATAATTTGAATGTTTCTTCTAAAAATCAAGCTTATGATACCTATTGATGTTTTTTTATTCTACTAGTTAGTTGTCTAACCTGAATTTGCGGTTTTAAGTTAATTCAAGGCGATTTATATACCATTAAGCTATTTCCCTTTCGGCGAGCCTCTAGGGGTAAGCGTGACACTACCCGATTCGGGTAGTGTTTCTAGGTGGATAGTTTCTTGTAGTAAATAACTACAAGTGTGGGCTCACCACACCCACCACCGCCAACAGCAACGCAGTAGTATCAGACGGTCACCCATCCAAGTACTAACCGCGCCCAACACTGCTTAACTTCAGTGATCTAACGGGAACTGGTGTTTCCAGCGTGGTATGGCCGTTGCCATAAATTTACTGGAAGAAAATAAAAATTAGTAAGTATATTGAGAACTTTGATTTATAAAAAAAGTTGTTATTTATGGTCTCTAACTCTATCCTAGTTTAGAATGTAGGGTATGCTAAAAAGGCCCAATGTTTCTCTTTGGGTTTCGTACTACCTGAACTTGATCCAATGGGTGAAAAATAAATGCGTATTTCGTTTCATTTAGGAAAAAAGTTTATTCTCTGGTCCCTGGACCTTAAATAGCCCATAATGATAAAAAATATTAACTAACGTTATTTTCGTAAAAGTAATAAGTATCTAGAAAGAATATGGATCAAGTTTAGGGCGTGCGTGTTCCGAAAAAATGGTGTTCTTTTAGCACAACCAAATTGTGCCAAAAATATATAATTAAATTGAAAATTAAAGAAAAATTTTAATTGTGGAGCAACTTCAACCATAAACTTGTATGCGAATTCCACATCTTATAATTTTTTTTAACAAAAACAGACTGTTTTCAAAAAAGGTCAGGCGATGATTTTAAATTTAGCCTGAAAATTTTCATGAGGTGTCAGCTGGAAACCATGTTTGATCAGAAAATCTCATACGCCATATATATGGCATAATCATAATATATGGCATACAATAAAACCATATATATGGCATATATGCCATAATCCAATATCCCATATTCAATTAAATTTGATTCAGCCCCACCGTGCGGCTCGTGTTTATTTCATTCATGTAGGCTTTACGAGTTTACGTGTACGCGGCTCGTGCTCGAGATCTTGGATTTTAATCATAACTTGAGTGAAACTATCAACTAAAAATAAAGTTACACTTTCAGAATTGGACATAATAACTTAGCGGTTATGAATATGAATTCAATTATACGAGAGAACCGACGCATGTACTTTTAACTAATTGTATATAATAATACTCTTAACTGATTGTCGAACAATTTGAATGATGGACATTTGGTACAATAATTAAAACAATTTGTGCACTTTGAAGCAAACTGTCCTTATATTAGTATTACGTTTATGAATTAGAAATTTTTAATGGAAAGTGTCACAAGCAAAATAATTCAAACAAAACTGAATCAATTTTAATATCCAATCTAAATAATATGTAGCATTAAATAATTTCGAAATATAGTTAATCAATATAGAGTACCATTTTTCTGGATAATTATTGTTCTGCATTTAATAAATTGAGAAACATTTAATTTTTTAGTTACACAGATGTTTAGGCTTTAAAAGGAGCTCCTAGGTTGACAATAGTATATTATGTACCTAGGAGTGGAACAGTCTTTTTATCCGAGCGTGAGTTTGCAATAACGAGGCATAGACGAGCGCAGAGCGCGAGTCAAAGAATTTGAGGTTAGTTTGATGCGGCCATAATCGTCCACGGTCGACTGCGAATGCGCATGCGCGCAGTACAATAATACGCCCATAATACTCCTAGGAGTCGACCATGTACGATTATGGCCGCATCAAATTAACCTCAAATTCTTCGATTCATAATACTCCTAGGAGTATTATGGGCGCATTATTGTACTGCGCTCATGCGCATTCACTCCTGTTGTGCAAACGGCTACTTTCAGAACTAAAAGTGCGCTGATAAAACGCGTAAATCATGCATGCGTTACACCAAAGATTTGTTCGAAAATTAAACAACCTATGCGGATTCTACGTTTTTTGTATTTTTCCCAATTTCGCATTTTAATTATATAGACAAATTTAAGGCCTTGGGAGTAGAGTGAATATTGAAAGGCTTTGGCTAAAAAAAATTCCAAATACACTACTTACCTTGCATGACATTTATTATATCCCTATATAATCGATGTGGCACACCGAAAATAAGCTTAAATCTTTATAAATGCACGAAAAGTAAAGTTTGAGATTTTTAGATAAATATGCGAGATACGGTAAAAATGTAAAGGTAAAAGTTGTTTTCCTTGAACAAACCGACATGAAGTTCTTTTTCCATTTCCGATACTCTTTAACTGTTTTTAGAATATTCCGAACCATGTGCTCTCTTAAACTGAACCAATGAAATTTTCGATGGTTGAATAAATACTTTAACTAATTACTAGCAAATCAGCCAGTTGTGTCAGCCAGTGAGATTTCACTGCTTCATTTGAAGAGAGGGTATTTTTTTGCAACATAATTGTATTCCATTCTGACTGCTAAAGAACATATAAGTTCGTGACGTTTATTTTCTTTAAAATCTAGAATTTGGGCCTAATCCCGAAATTTGAAGTATTGGCAATTTTATCTCAATATATGAACTTTAAATTCAAACGAATTTTAAATAAAAACTTCTAAGCAACATTTCTTGATCCCCTTTCGTCCTTCCGACTAATAGAACCAACCCGTAATTCCACCACCTATCTCAAACCGCCCTTTCTTATATATAATTTGTAGTTTTTGATGTGAATCTCACCATGAAAATAAGGACTAATGTGAAAGATATAAAATAATTGAAACGTATAACATTAGGTTTTTTACATTCTCATCATAATGAGAAAGTATTGGTTTTATGTGAAAAATGACTTTCGCGGATTCCATCAAATGTCGACGTTTTGAGGCCCCCTGAGTCAGAAAAAATGGTTTTTACGTCGGTGTCTGTCTGTCTGTCGTTGTTGTTGTCGTCGTCGTCGTCGTCGTCGTCGTCTGTATATCGGATAACTTTTGAAAGACTAATCGGATTAGATTTTGCTTTGGCACACAGTTTCAGGGGGAAAAAAGAGGAATCGAGTTCGTTAACCAGCCATTTTGGATGAAAATTCAAAAAGTTAGAGCATTTTCAAAAAATTTTAGATCACTTTTTTCCAAATTTCAAAATTATATATGCGGGAGCTTATAGTACTCGAAAATCTAAACAATTTATCCTTACGACTTTTTTTGATGAAAAGAAAATTGTCCGAGTTACAGCATTTTCAAAATCCCCCAAAAAAAGCGAAAAGTAACATTTTCGGCCAAACAACGCACGATACGAAAAAAAGTCAAGATAGGAAAAGTGTTTATTTTCGCACGTCCTACAAGATTATCATAACGACTTTTTGAATTTTCTTGAAAAATCGAAAATTCATATTTTTATTGCACAAGAAATAATGAAAAATCAAAAAAATCAATTTCACGGTCAAACTATGCAAGATACGACAAATCATGACTGGACTAAAGTTGTGCATTTAAAAAAGATCTACAAATTTCTCCTGGGTCACTTTTTGATAGGATGTGTAGTTTTTGTTTTATTCGTAAAAAATAACATTAACAGTGAAAAAATCGGCCCGATAAGCGGGCACATTCTCATCAAAACTTTGCTTATTTACTTTATTTTTCATCTCGAGTGTGTTTTTTCACAATATTTCATTGTTTTTATGTTCTCAATACTATTTCTAACGATTGAAACAATAAAATATAATAATAATTCAAACAATTTATTCTGACTGAAAATCTGACTTTTATTTCAGAATGCGTTTTGATCTTTGTTTACATATGAACTCCTATCTAATACAACGCTGCTGAAGGCTGGTGACCTTCTCAGTATAAAACATCAACCAATTGCGACTCTCTCGGTTTCCATTCCTTGTCCTCGCCCCCCCCCTCCCCCCGTAACAGAAGTTTTGGTGGGACTGACGTAAGAACTGGACTCTCCACTATACGACGAATCACTACTTAACTTGGGCATGATTTCGACTCGCACAACAAATTTCGCGCATAAAGGTGGTAGTTGGGTGTACAATCTAAACATGAATAATACAAACAATAAAGTAGCCTCGGAATGGACTGAAACTTTGATTGAGGTTTTGAAATATGGTCAGGAGTAGATAGGGAATCACATGGTAGTCAAGGGGTCGGCTTGATTATGAATGAAAAAGCTAGATATATGTTCCAAAAACGACTTAAATACTTTTTTTCTCCCCTTTTCAGATAGTTGGAAAAAAATCTTTCTGATTGTAGGATTTATTATAAAGATACGGAAATATACGCTGAAGTAAAGGAATTACCTTCTTCATTTTAAATCAAATACAACTTTAGTCATTTTTATCTGAAGAACATTGAACATAACATATGGTCGTTGTGAAGCGCGAAGACCAAATTGCGCGCAGCAAGCGCGCTCAAACTTTTGGGTTTCTATTATACGATGAACAGAAACGAGCGTGAAGCGCGAGGTTCACATGATGATCATACCAAATATCGAGCGCGAAGCGCGAGTGTCGTGATGAGAATGTGTTCCTTAAGGTCGATAGAACCTTAAGTAAATTAGTTCTTATTTTTATGTAAAACTGACATAATTAAACCAAAAGCAGGTCATAACGATGAAGCTTACTAAGAGAGTATTAGCTTGCGAAGCGCGCAATAGCGAGCACACGAAGTGTGAAAACCTAGACGACAAATGTGTCCGAGCGCGCAGCGCGAGGTGAATGCATTATCGAGCGCGAAGCGCGAGATAAACATATAATCGAGCGCGAAGCGCGAGATGAATACCTAATCGAGCGCGAAGCGCGAGATCCAACAGGTGCGCGCCCTAGGCGCGCTGAAACTTGCGAGCGAAGCGAGCCGCGCGCGAAGCGCGCGATGAGAATGTGCCCGCGAAGCGGGCAGATTTTTTTTTAATAGTAACAGTATAATCATATCTCTTTTCAAAATAGTCTTGAAACAATAATCGGGTTTATATTTACTTTTTGAAACAATTTTTGAATTTATCTTTTATTGTTGTATTTACTTTTTACCCGAAAGCCAATGACAATTACAGGGTAACAATCTTACAGTACGTGTAGTATACGTTTTGCCCATAATGAGCATACATGCCAGTACAGGATTAAAGCCCCAATTTTAGATTTTGAAGAAAAAATACGGCATTAACATTCCTTTATGGACGAATTCACATGGATAAAACATCCCAAATGTAGCTTAGGCGTTATTTGAGAAAAGTTAAATTTTTTAAATTTCTAAAAAAAGTAATATTTTTAAACAAAAATTTAAAAAACTAAAAAAATTCCAGTAATGTTCTTTCTACCTGAGGATCATAATCGAGTGATTTCTTACACAATCTTTAACAGTCAGAAGGGAATATATACACAAATATATGGCAAATATGCAGCCATTTTATTAATTTTTAGTTATTTCAAAACTCTTTCCCGATTTGGAAAATCTAGGGAACACCTCAGAATATTATAAATGAAAAAGTAAATTATTTGTTGGTACCCCATCCTAAAACTTTGTTTAGGTTATCCCGTGTGGAAAAATTTCGTGGCGCTTTACTGTTTCTGTCCAGTCCGCCTTGAGTCGACACTGGCGCTCCACAGGCTGACTGACCAGTGGCTAGACTGGGATGTAACGCTCGGATCGACTAGTTTCTAGACAGATCGGCTATTTTGATAAAAAAAATAATTAATAATTAAATAATATAATTATTTTTTATGCCATAAAAGTCAAATATATGGATTTTGCTGTTAATTAAAAATATAAAAAAAGTTTTTGTACAAGAAAAAGAAGAAATGAGTTTCCGCAAATCTCTTGTACATACGCCGGGTGTCGAACTTCTGATGCAACTTCCTATTATATTGTTGTAACTTTGTCCCGTCGTCTTAACACCTCGGCCATCTAAAAGTTGAATTATTTTTCATTTTTGTCGGATATGAATTTCAACTCATTACATCCTAATATTTGTTAAACATCAAAAGTGCTTGATGTGTGAATAAACCATTCAAAAAAAAAAGTTTTTATGATTTTCTTGCGGTTAGGCTACGAAATAATGATTGTTTATTATTTCAACTAATTAATACGTTAGGCTTAATTATCATTTACGCAATCAATAAATAATTAAAATAAATTAAATAAATCATTAATAATAATATTTGATTTTCTGGAATATCATCAATATTATACATAGCATTATACATATTATAATTATCATAAATTCAATATAAATTTATTATAATTTGACTATATAATTCAATTGAAAAAAAATGTTTTTAAACATTCTTAAAAAAAATCGTTCTCAAGAATGCAGTTCTTGTATTAAGATTTCGATCACCTTCAACCATTATTGTTTACTATCTTGAATATGTAATAGTGTACAATTAATTATTGCTTATGCATTTGTGCAATTGTGTATTGTAATTTCCTAAGGACAATCTTTATATATTCAAATTCGTAACGAACTCCTAGATAGCGCCAAGACTGGGACTAGACAACAGAAAGTTTTGAATCAAACACGTAGCAAAACTAGACAGCGCCAGTGTAGCGCCAGGCTAGTATTGCGTGAATAGACCGGCTTGAGAAAAACTGTACTGGCTTTAGCATGATTCAAGACTGCCACGAGATTTTTCCACACGGGATAAAGGACACGTATATCAATTTCCATGCTTTCCACGCAATTTGAGCCTGTTTTATATCATTTACATTGTACTGCATTGACTAATACAACACATACCGAGAGTAACTATTTGAAATTTTTTATGCTTAATATACCATCGAAATTGATGATGAAAAGAATACCAATGAATTTTTCCTAATTTTTCTGCAAAATCAAATGGTGCTATCAGTTCAAAGTAATGTGGCTTTATTGATACAATAAATTGAACAACTAAAAAAAATTAAAATGTAATCAAAATATTCAAGTTCTTTCTAAAAATTCTTTCTCAAGCTTCAACACTTTCAATTATGAGTGTTCTCTTTGCTCATGAAAAAATGCAGCAAAAGAGTAAAAGCAAAATTTTTCTCATTATAATTGGCATTCATGTGAGAGTGAAGCAAGTGTTTCGTATCAAAAATAACTTGTCGGAAAAGTAGAGAAAAGGTTTTTCTATGAGAAGGCGAATGGACGCGAGCAGCATAAGAATCAGAGGTTGCTCGCAATCTGCGTGACCGCTTGTTCTCTCACATAGGTGCATATGGAGCATTCCATTTCATATGAGCGCCTGCTTGTAACGTTACATTGGCTGACCCTGCTTCCACCTGTTACAACCCCCCCCCCCCCAAATTGGTAACGTAGTTTATGGATGATGCCTGAAGCCTTATACAATTTACTGGAGTTTGAAGAAAATCCGAACATATTTGTTTTGGCCAGTGCGCTCACATGAAATGGAATGCCTCATGTATTTATTATTTACGCACATGCTCATCCGCAAATAAAGTGCTCATGCGTGTAATAACGATACGTATGACTCCAGAACTGGGTCAGGTGCATAAGGGGAGTAGGTCTAACTGTGCACGCACTTAATTCTTTATGATTAACGCGTGCGTCCAGGAGAAAGGGCTTAAAAGACGAAGACGGAAACTGTAATTTTAAGATAAAATATTTAAAATATTTTAATCTGACATTCTGCTTAAGATCTTTGTAAAAAATAACAATACTGTACTCCACTTTCAAAAATTCATTATTTAAATTTAAAAGAAATGTTACTATGTATGTCAGTGCTGTAAGACTTTATTAAAAACAACAAAAATCAGTCTCAAAAACAGTAAATGATAATTCAGAAGTTATTCAAGTATAGAAAGGGAATATAAAAATATTATCCCTCGGGACCCGCTATCCCTTGAAACTCTTCTATATTATGCGACCCAACCTAACCCAAAGTTGCCTATACCTTCGGGCTCCGACTTATCACACGGAAACCATTCCTGAACCACAGGACTTCACCGCTTCGTCGGGACCCTAGCGATCCCAAAGGACCTCCTTATCCCTCGCGACCCCCCGTATCCCATGAGACCCCACCAATCCCTCGGGACCCCACCTTACGTACGGAACCTCATATATCCTCATATATTAAATAGACTACAAAACCTTTTTTTGTAAGCAAATTTAACCTATTCTGATTGATTTTTCTTTTTTTTTCAGATTGAGAAACAAAAATGCACAGGTCTCGGGATGCCATTTCTCAGAGTGAACAATAACTTCTAAATTTGAAAAAATTTTGCGTTTGCTCAATCATGATCATTAAAAAGGTTCTTTCCATGATATTACGCAAAATGTATAAAAGACGCTATAGCTTTAATTGTTATTTGAACACATTTATATTAATTTGCACTTCAGTCCTACAAAAAAAATTATATGAAATTTTTAGGAGTAAAATTTTCAAATGTAAAATGTCTTGAATTTGAACAATATCGAGCACAAAATATTAAAAAATTAAAAATGGCGCAGTGAGAACTTAAAAATTTTAGCTTGCGAAATTGACAAATTTGTAAAATTTCAGATCTACGTACCAAATTGATGAATTACAAATTCGAGAGGGGAATGTTAAACGGTGGTAAGTCCAGTTTTCGAAGAAATCGAGTTTTCTTCAATATTCATACTTACTCGCTTTTCACACCTATTTCAGTGAAATTTAGGGTTTGGAATTTTTTACCCTAACGTGTAGCAGGCTAGGGTTGGTAAAGTCGACTTTCAGGGTCCGAAAGTCGTCTTTTTACAATCGACTTTGCGCTCTTGAAGTCGACTATTTTCGTTCGACTTCTTCCGGCGACTTTTGCTTACCGCCGCGCGCCAAGTCCAAAATAAGTTTGCTTTGCAGCTGTTGCTGTGCGATACAGGTGCAGTAGGTAATCTCATCAAAGAAGAGTACTTCATTTTATATTTCAGACTATTGCAAATGAAATGAAATCTTCACCGTTCACTGTTTTATGTTATCCCGCACCGACTTACCATTGGCCGCTGTTGTCTGAGTGGGACATGACTTACTGGTACTGGTCATTGATGATAGAGTGCCAGTAAAATTACGGCAGTATTTAAGCAGGCCAATGGTCAGTCGGAAAGATAATCCGAATCCGTTGGTTATGTGGAACTCTATGAACGGGGAGTACCTACATGTTTACAAGGTGGCATTGAGATTTTTGCCAATGCTTGATACATCGTTTCCTTCTGAAAGGGAAGAACCTCAGCCAACTTTTCTTTTTGAGTGGCCTAGATGCGACATATTTTTTTGCGTGAATGATTTGATTATCAAAATTGACCAAATGTATCGAAATATTTATTTAAATAATGTATTTGTTCATAAGTATTTCATAGATGTCTATATATTTTCTTTCGTTTTCCCTCTTCTTTTTTTAGTTAGTTTCAGATCCTTTTTGTTCGTTAAAAGAGACTTTTAGAGTAATTTAAAGTAATTTAAAGTAGGTTACAGTAATTTCAGGCAAGTTAAGTTTAAAGTGAGTTATTTGAAGTAATTTATATTTAAGTTCTGGCGAAAAAGTCGACTTTTTCATCAGTTAATCGACTTTGAAAGTCGATACGTAAGAAGTAGATCGAAAGTCGACATTTCACTGTGATTTACCAACCCTATAGCAGGTTAGTACTTGGATGGGTAACCGTTCAGGAATACCTGCGTGCTGTTGGCCCGTCGTGGGTGTGGTGGGCCCACATTGGTAGTAAATATCCACCTAGAAACACTACCCGAATCGGGTAGTGAGGCAATGAACTTTCGATTTCGGACTGCTAATCAATGTATGTATGTATGTATAGCAGGCATTGAAATATTTTAAAATCTCCAAAAAATAAAATAAAATTTATGAATTAAACTCCAATATTCGATTTTTTTCAAATTTGCGGTTATATTTTATTTTGGCAAGTATTCAACAATTAGAGTTGTTATTATCAAAATAAAAAAATGTTGTGCTGATACTACAAACCTTTCCTCTGCCTGTTAAATAGTGTTATTTGTTTATGAAATAAATAAAAATATGTATTTCATACGTTTTTTTAAAATAACGTATATACTATTTTTATTTATAATACGTTGGAAGACTAAACGGTCCATGGCTATTTCCGTTAGCTTGGTACGTACACATGTAGCGCCATCTATTTTTTCACACAATAGTTATTAAACTGATCCATTGACCACCAAACAAAAAAAAATAATTGCCACAATCGGTCGTAAACTGTTCCTCTAGAAAGGTTTTTCGCTTTTCCTGTAAAATTAGATTGATTGGACTTAGCAACGTTTAGCTTTCCCGTTTAAAATAGCCTTCAAAATTCAGTAAGATTAAGAATAAAGTCACTCAAACATTAACAAAAATGGTAAAAATTTCCAAAAAAATATGCAGAGAGTTAGAAAATGTTAATCATAAAATATTTGGATTCATTTAATTTAAAAATTCAAAGTTAAGAATGTGATGAATATAACAATCTTCAATTTCAAAACCTTCAAGGTTGCACTACTTAAAATTGGAAGATTTGAAAGAAAAAGCTTTTTAATTTGATAATTGTAAAAGCAAATGTAAAAAGAATAAAAAATGCCAACATAATTTTGAATTAAGTCGTCTACTTTACTTTAAAGCAATTATAGACAACTTAAAATTATAAGCGTTTAAAATTGAGTAATTTGAAGGAGAAAAGCTGTTCAATTAAAAAATTCTAAAATTAAATGCAGAACGATAAAAAATGTCAACATAATTTTTAATTGAAGCGTATACTTTACTTTGAAGCACTAACATTTGAAGCAAATATAATTTGAAAGGTTGGAAAATGATACAGTTCTGAAATGATTCAATTTTTTGTATTTTCAAGTTGAACTATTGATCTATACTTATCAATTTTGAGTAAAGAGCGTTAAAAACTAAAGAAGATGTTAACACTCAAGACATCAGATAGAAAACATGTATTTTACTTGTTCAGTAGAAATTGTTTCAAATAGGACGCTGATCGGTTTGAGAATTTTCAAGTTGAAAATGTTTTTAAACTTAGAAATTAAGAAAATGTTATAAGTTAAGCAATTTCAAAATGGGAGGCATTCAAACTTGCTTCGATAAAAATCACAATTCAAAATTAAAAGGTACAATTCAGAATTAAAAATTGTGAACTGCTACATTTGAAAATGTCAACCATTTACAAGCGAACAATCAGTATAATTATTCTTTTTCATTTCAATTTGCAGAACGGCCTAACTTGTTACTTTTTCATTAAAAAAATATTAAAAAAAAATTTTAAATAGACTAATATTTAAAGGCCACGCAACCTAAATTTTTGTTTTTAAATAGATACTTATATTTTATTCGTTTAAAATAAATGAAATAGTATTTTATATGCTGAAAAATGATTATTTCAATAGACAGTAATTAATTTGGTTTTAAATTTGATCACTTTAATTATAAAATTGCCATAATCACCATATCACTCCCGAGGCTGATTATTATTTATTATAATTTCCAAGAAAAAGAATAGTTATCTGAAGAGGTTTAATTACTTTTTTTGATGAAATTATCTTCTCCATGGCAATTTGATATTACTTTCTATAAGCAACTAAAGGCAATTCTGTAAATCGATAATTTCACATCATAAACTTCAAAAATAAGACCTCTAATTCGTATCCTTTATTTAGCGGTAGAAGAAATAAGTTAGGCCGCACTCTTTATTTGGAAATTCAAATTTATTCATAGTTAATTATATGTAGTGCAAAAATTAAAAATATAAATCACAAATCCCTGGACACACGCAACCAACATTTCATAATGATATTTTATTTGATAATGACCTCTCATATATTCTCAGCTTGCTTATATTGTAAGTTTTCATTCCTTCATTTCACTTAGAAATACAATGTTGAAATTTTTTATAATCTTCGTAAATGCCATATTTAATTTTTTTTTCTCTGGTCGACTGAAGTGGTACCGTACACTTGTAATAAATAAAAACAAATCATACCACCCACCGCCATCTTTGTATACATTTAAATACCCGCGCAGTAAGTTGAACATTATAAATATTCTAAAAATAAGTTTTTGCAAGCTGGGGACTCGAACTGGCAAGCCGACCATGCGCAAAAATATTATCTATCGCTAGACTAACTCTAAATATTATACGATTAAATTGTTCTATTACGTAGATTATTTCTATGATAAAAGGCACCATTTAGACTATTATGCGATTTTTTTCAAAAATTATTTTTTTTTTACCATAAAATATATATTTTTACAATTCAATTTATATTTTTACTATAACTATTATCTATAGTTTTTTTAGGTTGATCGAAAGGGAAAATGGTTTCGATTGAAGATAGTTTAGACGCCAACCGCGCGAGGTCAGCATTTCCCTGTAACAAGAAAGTATTCAGACTCGGTTCTGTAAAATTGCAAATATTTCGTTTTCTCTTAATAATTTTGGAAACAGAAAAGATATTAAATATAATTATAAGCACAACATAACAAAAATAATTAATTGTTGTTCACGAACAAAAATTATATATAGCAAAACATGTGGGCAGCGAAATATTATATATTGTGCAGAACATTAAAAGCAATATTAATCAAAGACCTTCTAAAAAAATCGCAAACGAACTTGAAGACTAATTATCGAGAGAAAGCGTATTTCCGATTCTTTACCGACAAGGAAATAAACCGTCCAGGAGTATCCTAATACACTGTTGTATAAATTAACTCCTTAATTCATCCATCACTGCATGGCTGTCCTGTTCAACCCATGCATCTCTAAATAGCTACAATTTTTAATTCTTCAACATAAACGCGTATCGCGGTATATGGCAGCATAAATCATTTCACACATTGATTGGAGAGTCATCGATGCTAACCCAGGAACTAAACATCAATTATGAATCGGCTACATAAGAAATGCTAAAGTTCCACTCGAGTAACTTCGCGAATTGTGCAGTGAATACTCATAAAAGAAATAAAGATAGTGGAATAGGCTCAACTTTCTAATATCATAATAGAATTTGGAAAATTATTACTGCCACAGCCATCAATCGCGTACATGTCATTTAAGAAATCGCAGAAAAGAAATCGGTCTTTGTTACCGTTTCCTGTTACAGTATTGTTGTCATCAAAAAATTCCTGATCTGGAAGAAGGCGAAAGCGTGAGGGCGTTGGTCCCGAAAAAGGGTGAAGCTGCATCGCTCAACCGGTTTAGTTAGGTGATGCCGACAGTTGGGGCATTCACTCATCCTATTCCAGTATAGCAATGCAAGTGCAAAAGACTTTCCCAAATAAAATGAACTTTTAGAAAGGGGTTTTGCTATCCGGTTTATCGGGTTACCTGGCCTTGAAGTAAAAGTGATCTCTTTCTTGTGCATCGCCTTCGTCTATTTTTGCTACCACTAATGACTATTTTTCATTAAACCGGTATCAGAATCAAGACTTTCACATAATGTGAGAAACTTCACGCGACTTCAATACTTGTCTGGATTCACGCTATTCAAAAATTGATATATTTTTTTAGGAATATTCATCTAATATTCATTAAGCGCAACTTTCAAAAGATTAAAGTATTTTAAATAAGGAACCTGATTGCACTTTCGCTCTGAAAAGTAGCATTAACATTGGATGCATTGAAACGAAGGAAATGTGTCAGCGGGAGTGCTGAGCCTTAATGAGTAGATGCTTCTGTCGCGTGCCGTCTTTCATGATGATTTAAATTCATAAAGGCTATAAAAAACTGCTGCTGACGTCTCATGTATGCGATCGCGTAAATAAGTCAAATAAGCAAGATTATTTCCCGTATGCGAGAAGTATAACGGATAAGAAGTGTACAAGAAAAAGTTTTTATTACAAAAAGATATAAAATACTATACAATAAAGATCACATCTCAGTACTGCAGAGCTTATAATAAATTCAACAATAGTCAACAAAGTCATAAATAGATACAGACTATTCTTACAATACTTGTCGATAAATAAAAAAGTAGGTGTTCGCAACATCGATTTTCTACATTCCAGTTCGATATTAGAAAGAACGTTTATCATCCATGTCGTTGATTTAGATTTTTGATAGAACAATTCAAATGATCGAAATCTAGAAATATGTATAGGACTTGAAAGCCTGCACCTTATATGGCTAAAAATTGTCTAAGGCTTAAGAGTCTACGCTTAAGTACCTATGTACCTATGTCATGAAAATAAAAAACTTAGTCATCAAGGTGTGGACAATCAAAGTCTGAGCATTAATATCTAGACCCAGAATTTCTAGACAAAGAAAATATAAAAGTCTCAAAATTAAAGCCTAGATTATCAAACTTTAAAAATCAAAAAGTGAACAACTAGGCCTTAAAAGTCTGAACTGTCTTAGTCCAAAATATTAATGTCTGAAACATTAACATCCAGACTATCAAATTGATATCTAACAAAATTAAGGCTCCAGAAGTCAATCCCTCAATATTCTAACCGGACAAAATACTTTCCAGTCTAAAATCTGAAACTTTGCAACATTCAACTTTCTTTTCTTCTAGTATCGACTGGAAGTTACGTCTACTTGCAGTGTTCGAGAAAACTGGCTGTCGATTATTTCGTCTAATTCGATCAAAATTCAACAGGAGCTGAGTACGAGATCGTATCGTACATGGAAAGATCAGATTCCTTGTTTTCAACAGCTTTTGCAGCAGGGTGTCTTCGATATCGCGCAGACAAGCTCGAATAAGCTCCTGCTGATTCTCCTTGGGAACTACTCTGAGATGCGTATACACCTGATCCTGGATAGCTGGAACCAGCATCAGCATATTGAACAGATGGACTCGAATAGCTAGCAGCAGGACTCTGGTAATTGGTACTAGAATAGCCAGCACTAGGTGTAGCATAACTTGTGCCCGCATATTTGGAGCTCCCAGCTGATTGACTTGAACTAGGACTTGCATAGTTAGAACCACTTAAGCCAGCATAGCCCGGACTGCCTTCTGGTTCAGTTTGACCGGATCCTGCATAGCTGATGCTTGGTGAATTATAACTTGTTCCTTGAGAGCTATAACTGGAGACTGGAGAACTGTTGGAGGAGTCGCTAGTTGCATAAGCACTTCCATCAGAAGAAGCTGGTGTATATTTCGTGTAGGAAGTTGATTTAGAATCAGAACCTGAATATGATGAAATTGGTTGAGTATATCTGGCACTACTTGATGCTTCTTGAGCATAAGCTTGATTATAAGCGGATGAAACTGGAGAAGAATAAGTGGCTGCTGCATGAGGAGATCCTGATGATGAAAAAGTATAACCAGATGAACCCGATGATATTGGAATGCTGTATTTAGAGGAGCCAAGAGATGCTGCAGAAATTAGGTAGCCACCGGAACCATGTTGTCCTGATCCAGAAAGTGGAATGCTGTAAGTTGGTGATCCACCAGATCCTAGAGAAGCGTATGACAATCCATGCGACCCAGAGATGCCGGATGATCCAGGGAAGTTGTAGCTTGATCCTTGTGATGATCCAAGAACTAGAGGTAAATTGTGACCACCAGATTGAGCACCTCCAAAGGCGGAAATACCTTGAAGTCCATTGTAGTGTGGGGATGAGGAATAACCACTGTTTGAAGCTGACCCTCCTCCTCCTCCTCCTCCTCCATTGGATCCAAAAGTTACTGGTCCTGTTTTTGATTGAGTGGAGATAAGGTGTCCGCTCTGGTCTCCTAGCGACAGTCCCCCAAGACTGAATGAGTGACCAGCTCCGGATCCAAGACTTGGACCGTGACCACTTCCGGATCCAAGACTGAGACCATGACCTCCGGAACTGAGGCCGAGATTATATCCAAGGCCAGCTGCTGATGGTGAGGAATCAGAAAATTGAAGGCCATGACCTACAGAACCTCCAACTCCTCCGAAGCCTCCAAAACCAGCGAAACTTTGAATTCCTGGACTAAGGGAGTAACCAGAATGGGATGGTGAAGATCCAGATTGTGAGTATGATGGTGAAGCATAGCTCGTCATGGGGTAGTCAGCCACGCCACGTTTGTCCTTATTTAATCGATATCTTCTGTACACTCTCTTGTCTCCATTTGTCTCTTTGATAGTCAAATCAGAGAACAGCACAGCGGCTGACACCACAAGAATCTGCAAAAAAAAATCTGTGATTAAAATTCAGTCATGCAAAGAAATCATGTATGTTTCAATTGCAAAATAATTCAATAAACAATTGTTTCTACTTCAGAAATGGTAAGCTTTTAAGATCAATATGTAAAGCCTCAGAAGTACAGGTGGGGAATCGTTTATTCAAATATTGAATCCAAATTTACACATCCTTCGACAATTGGATTCGGAATTCGAATGAGCCGAATTTCGAAGATTCAATTTGAGCTTTGGCTCCATTTTTCTACCATAAAAGGAGTCATTTTGATTTTAAAAATTGTTATAATCTCAAGAAATTAAGTAGGTTTGATTTACAGTTAGATTTTTCTTCTGTTTCGAAACATCCAATGTTGTAAGCATCAGCATATCATGGACAAGAATATTTTTTAGTACCATGAATGCAGTTTTAAATAAAAAAATTCTTGATGATCCAACGTTATAGATACATTTTTAATCTAAATTCTTCTTCAGTTTTATTTCGATAGAATTCCCTAATGTTATAGAAGTTCAAAAAGAAGCAGACATAGTTTCTAGTTCAATTTATTTACGCACTAATTAACCTAATGATATGATGAACACTAATATCAGAGACTATATATTATACCCAATCATTTCTGACATACATAAATGATACTCTGTCATACCGAACGAGCGTCATGCTCATTCGATTTAAGAAAACGTAACATTATTTACGACATACAAATAAAATAATATTACATTTCAGATAACTCAAGTTTTATGCAGTTACATTTGGATGGAAATTGTAATGATGAATTTATGTAAATACAGTTAATTTTTCATACTTTTAACATAGACAAGGCCGTAGCCAGAGGGGTTTAACCAGGCTGCCCCCCCCCCCCCCCCCCGAATTCTTGAAACATGTACATAATATAAATATATACTTTCCTGTGTGCCACTGAAAATCTCCCTCCCCAAATTTTGTCTTACATACCCCCGCCCCCCTCCGAAATTTTTTTCTAGGTACGAACTTGAATATAGGGTTACTATTATGTTTAGTCTTTCATTAGACTGTTAGAAAAGCAAAACTATATTACCTTTTACATCGCATGGTACTGAATATGAATTCACAAATAATGTTTAAAATCTGATGACTCATAACGTAACAGGTTATTATGCCTTCCATCATCATTTCGCGAATGTGTATCAGTTCTACTTTTTCATAAAAGGAGAAACAGATTTATGAAATATAAATATCTCTTAAAAGTAAACACTGTTAATATAATTCGTCTTAAGAATATGGGCAACTGATCAGAAGGTTGAATGAGATAATAATTAGTATATAATCTATATAAACTCCTTGTAGTATAGTCATAAGTTACATCACTCAAAAAAATTTCCGTTATTTCGAATCCTTCATTTAATTAAAATGAAGATGATTGTGGGTACAGTTTTCGTCGCTCTCTCAATTTTACTTTATTCTGTTGGTAAGTATATACATTTATATGTGAGAATGAAGGTCATTGAAAAACAGTAATTTTTAAACTTTAAACCTAATTTAATGAAATCACTCAGAAATAATTACATCAGCGTTAACATTTTCATTGTACTGGATTGGGCGTACATAATCGAACTAAACTCACCCGTCGGGTCTGCTGAGGGTCTCATCCTTCAGTCACCCCACCCCCCTTCAGAATCGCTCGAAGACGAAGTATGTTGTTTTTTATAAGAAATATGGCGATACTTATTTTATTGATTTGCGATAAAAAATTTATTTACGAATTTATGAGCATTTGAATTTTGTCCTTCGTTTTTTAAAAAATCCTCGTGATATATTGCATCATTTAAAAGAAAAATTAGAAAATTATATTTTTAGGAAAACAAATCCTCCCAGCCTTAAATATGGTTTAACTTGCATGAAACTGATAGCATGCGTTTCTGACAAGAGCAGAATTTTTTTCTTCCATATTGAAAAAAATAAAAAAGGTGGAGTTTTCCAGGAAATACTTGTTTCATGTTTTTAAAATTCGAAAAAGAAATTAAATGATTTTCAGTGAAAACCCTACATTTATTTTTTTCCAATATTTTTTCACAGTTTCTGATTATGCAAGAAAGGCATCCTATCACTTTTATGCTGGTTAAACAATTTTTGAGGTCAGGAGAATTCTTCTTCCTAAAAACATAATTTTTGATTTTCTCTAGTAAACGATGCAAGATATCACAGAGGAGAAAAAACTATTTTTTGTAGAACTTTTTTAGACGTTCAAACTTTTATATTCACATTTTTTCGTACTTGTTATTGTTTGCGATAGAAAGGAGAAAATTCGATTATATATGAAAAAAGTTTATTCTGTCCACAAAAGTTATTCAGCCCGCAACACGCAGGTTGTGTTCCTAGTAGAAAAACAAATTTAACAAAAAAATGGCAAAAAATATAAATGTAAAATTTCTAAGATTATAGACTTTTAATATTTTGAGAAAAATCAGAGAAATCTCAAATAGCTCAGTTAGGTCAAAATTTATAGAGCTTTAAAGAAAAAATATTTTTCATTATCAATGCACGAAATTCAAATACGCATAACTTCGCCGAAAATTTTGTTTCGCAAATCGTAAAACTATGTATACCCTAATCTTCAGTAAAAACAACATACGTCATCCCCCAAGGATTCTGCTACTTCAAGTGTGAACTGAAATGGCATGCGTCATCAAATGAACATTTTTTAATAGAAGAAAAGAATTATTTTTTTACATTCTCATAATAATGAGAAGGTATTAGTTTTATGTGAAAACTGATAATCACGGATTTCTCTAAGTCTCCACATTTCGAGGCCTCCTGAATCCGAAAACCAGGTTTTACGTTGCTGTCTGTATGTCTGTCGTCGTTGTCGGTGTCATTGTCGTCTGTATACTGGGTAACTTTTTAAAGACCTGTCGGATTGGATTGCGCTTTGGCACATGTTTCAAGGAACCAAAAAGAAAAGTCTAGTTCGTTAAACAGCATTTTTTGACCAACGGTTTTGGTTTTAACCACCAAAAAATATACTGAAGAATAAAAAATTCCATTTTGCGTCAAACTGTGCAAGATACGAAAAAAAATGAATACACAATAAATGTTCACACAAAAAAGATCTACGAATTTATTAATAATCATTTTTTGACAGGATGTGTAAAGTTTGTTTTAGTCATAAAAAATAACATCATAAATAAAAAAAAATGTTACGGAAAAAATGGATAGAAAGAAGTTTTTCACTCAAAAAAAGATCTACAAATTTGTTTTCAATTATTTTTTGATAAGACGCGTAGTTTTTGTTTTAATCGTAAAAAATGTCGTCGAAAATAAAAAAAAAATTTTTTGTATTTTTTGTTATAATAGTAAAAAATAACATTGAAAATAAACAAATTAACTTTATGGAAGAATGACACAAGGTGCAATAAAATGTTTAATAACAAAATTGTTTTTTTTTTCATAGGATGCGCATTTTTTTTTTAATTATAGAAACAAAACAATGAAAATACATTTGTTTCAATATTAATGCATATTATGAATTGTAATAATATATTAAACTTATTGAAATAATACATTTTTCAGGGTACCTAAGAATAAAAATCAATACAAAATGAGGAACAAATATGATGAGAATGTGTTCATTAAAGCCGAAGATGCTTTAACGAAAGAGAATTAACAATCGCCAAATTACATTTGTCGATGATTTGACCTTTAATTTTAAAAGGTCTGCGCACAAATTTGGGGGAAGTACAAAGCTTGAATGTGAAGCGCGAGAATCAACAGACGCGCCTCAGGCGCGCTCATGCTTGCGAGTCACGCGCGCGGCAACATTTACTTAAATGTTTCAAAAATATTTTCATGTACAGACGGTGGTATCTGATATCATATAATCACGCGAAGACTAAATTAATTTGTAATTTTATTTCAAACTGAAGCCGCTTTGTCTCAATTGGCACAATTCTCTGCACGTCATTTAAATAAGTTTAAAGTGACGTAAATTTTAATGCACGATAGCAAAACAAATTGAATTTTTACGATCCGAAGTACAAGCCTAGCACCATATAAATCTTAAAAGTAATTACATCGGACTTATTTTTCAAAATAAAAATTTTTAAATTACGGACTGATGCATTTATTATTTCAAACGCACTAACTTTTGGCCCAAGATGATTTTTTTTCTTGTTTTGTATTTTTACAGTATTTGGCTCAAATTGAAAGAAAAAGATAATTACATCTGTCCATGACCCTCTATTTAATTTTCAAATTTTCATCGGATTTTTCACGAAAAATATCATTGATTTTTTCAGGAAAAATCTTCCCGTGAAATTGTAGATCTCAAAAAATAAAATATTTTTATTTATGAGCATATTGTTGCTGAAGTAAATAGTTTTCGAGAGAGGAGGGAAAACCTGCTTTTTATGTACATATCAGTTCAGCTCTTATTTATGACCCCAGTACATAGTTAGCCACTCTTAAAATGTAGATATTCCATTCACTATCTAAAAGAAAAACAATGTGTCAGTTTGTAATTTCGACAGATGATAAAAGAGAAAAACAATGACGTTGAGAAAGAAATACAAATGGTTGAATAAAATTTTATATAAATACAAATTCGTTCATAGAAGATAGCGAATTCTTGAAAGTATAAATAAATATTTTTTTGCAAGCAAGTATCACTTGCATCACAGGCTGAAGGCCATCGATGCACAATATGCACTGGAAATCCCATTTAAGTGCAGTTTCGGACATGGTCCTAAATGGCCTTCATTTGAAGCGAACACAACATTCGCTTGCTTCGAACATTAGGAGACAGGGTCGCGTAAATAATTTATGTTGGACTTGGACGTTTGGCGTAACCTGATGCAACTAACGCGCTGAACACGGCCCTCCTGTTGTTTGTCATGCTCAACTGAGCCACTGTCTCCCCTCTCGGCCCCGCGGCTCCTCCATCATGTAACCGCCGCGGCATCAATTCTCGGAACGAAGTAAATGGGAAATACTTAATTATGATTATTATTATATATATATTATATATATATATATATATATATATATATTAATTGGGAATCCCACTCACGTGGGATTACGAGTGGATACGTAACACTTTTTTATGACAATTTTAACTCTCCCGCCCCCCATACGTAACGCTTTTTCTATAGTATGTGTATGTAACTTTAACATGATCGTAACGCTCGATGAAACCCCCTCCCCCCTCATAAAAATGTTATGTATTTTTTGAACGGCCCAAAATTTAAATTAATTTTCTAGTTATTTATTATTATACAATGCTTTCACATTTAATGCTTCAGTTTTATTATACAAGGAATGCAACCGCTTCCTAAATATCCTAATAGAAATAAGGTTATGGGAAAGATACTGAAAAATAAGTATTTTATACTTAAATGAAAAGTAAGCTGGAAAAAAGTTTCTAATAATTTTAAAAATTAATGAAAATATATCTTTGTTATTTCCTAAAGCAGAGCTTGCTTTCATATGGACACTGAGAAAACAAGAAAATATACTGAATATTATCAAGGGCATGTACCAGAGTATCACGTAGGCAATTACATAGTTTATATTGGGCAGCTTTATAATTAGAAAGATGAATATATTTAGTTGAAATTTTGGGAAAAGGTTGCAATATATAAGGGCACAACTATATGGCCCATTTTGAGTATTTATCTTGTTTAAGTAGTGCAATATTATTGATTTTCAATTTGGAATCTAACTGAGACGAGGGCTTCAGGATGCTAGCTAAAATAGTGTTACATGAAATTGTATTGTTCAAACAAAATAAAAACACAAACAGGCCAGAAAGACGTGCTCTTATATATTCTGATCCATTTTCCAAAACTTCAGCACAATATATTTATTTTTTTGATTATAAAGTCGCCAAATATAATTAATTGTCAGAACTGGTCGCGTGACAGACTGTCCCATACCATTAAGGTACCTAAATAGTAGATGATCACCTACTTCTATCATAACTATAATAAAAATTAGTGGCTTGAAAACTAATTTCTGAAATAAATTTTCAATTGAAAGGAATTATCCAAAATGTTAAATTACAAAAAATGCGCATTCAAGCGAAATACACATGTATTCATTTCAATAAGGTATTTTCTTAGGTCGCACGAATATTGATACGAATTAATGAATTGCAGATTCATTATTCAAACAACGATTTCTTCCAGTCAAAAAGATCAGTATTTAATTTCTTTTCGCATTTTTTACGTTCATATAATTTTTTACTTGCAATAATCTTGATCCACACTTGGGTGAATTACTTAATTTAAATACGTATTTATAACTTCAAAGAATCGATTTTTCTGACATGAGGAAATATTTCTTATGGTCTGAAAAACAGTTTCCAAGAAACCAGGTTCTTAGCTTCCAAAAAATCATTCCTTCAACTTCATAATTTTCATATTTATTGCAAAAAAATATTTCATTGTATTAAAGAAATATCACCAAAAAAATGATTTCTTTGAGTTGATGCATGACTTTTTTGCCCCTAAACAATATTTACTCAACTGAAGTAAACAGATACTTGGTACAAATAAAAGAAAACAAAGGAATTCATTTCTTTGAATGCAGTAATTTTTTCAGTGAATGCATTTGAAAGGTAGCCAAGAATGTGCTTCAGGATAGCTATTAGCTACTTTTGGATGACCAACTATAATGCATGCGTTTTTCTTCTAGTCGTTCTAGTTCATATTTCAAGTAAAACAATTCATATATGACTATTTCTTCTGACAGAATTAACTGCAATGTTCGCACCACCAGGTTCCGGTCTTCGTACTGACAGATTATATCATACTACACGCTCAATACCTCCAGGCATTTATTACAAAATAAATCATCATATTGAACAATTAGGCGAGCATGCAGCGGTAGCAGCTTTCCAGAATATCATCTATGGAGCAGTCGTTACTGGTAAAACTTGTCCTTTGTACTCATATGATCATTTTTATAATGTTTACCGTGGGGTAATATTAGAAGAAACTCAAAACGGTCTTTTCAAACACTACCCAATAACCGAAGAACAACAGCAAGCATTGGATGTGTATGGACCTATTAGAGCTGAAGACATGAGTCATGTTGCACGTTTTACGCATATCTTTGCTGACGCCATGAATTTTAGAATACAAAACAACCGCTTGATTGAGGAAGCCGAAAACTTGAGAAACAAACGCACACGACATGAGTAATCAATTTAACAGTTAAACAAACGTTTTGTGTAATTGTTTTAAACGTTAATGTTTCAATTGCCCGTTTATAACGCTAAATATTTCCGTTGTGTGGACACATAATATATTATTATATGAGAATAAGGGTAACTAGGGATGGTGATAATATCAATTTTTGAGAAGTAATAATGCTATAAAAGTGTATGAAAGTGTTAGCGGCTTGAGGAAAATGTTCTTAAGCTTCGTTTGCCTTGAAAGACGAGCATTTGCAATTTCTATTGTATCTTATAATTATGTAATAATAAATGAATCCTTGATGGGAGTCTTCTCTTCTACGTAGTATAAAGTGCAAGCCCTGATTTGATTTTTTTCTTGAACATTCTTCTGAACGTGCTAGCACGTTAAAATATGTGACCGTTCGCGAACAAAGGCACCTATACCTGAAAAATTTGAAATGTTATTAAACTGCAAGAAGAGGCCCTTTTATGGAGTTTCTGCGTTGAACCGCCTCTTCAATCGCTCCTTCTGTAAAATGTGGCTCCGGGCGTTAGGTCCCTTTCTTCGCGGACAGTCACATATTCTCAATTCTACGAAACTACCCTCAAATAATTTAAACAAGCATTTATATCAAATTTTGCTTTAAGAATAATCTAAAAAGTCACAAATTTAATAAATCCGTTCAGGTTCTTGCCACAATATTCTATAGAAGAAGCCGAATAATAAAAGTGTATTTACTAAACGAGAATACTACCCTGGGTTTTTTCAACTCAGTATATCTTCTACATTTATTTTAGGAAATTCGAAATAAAGTTTACAAGCAAGGAAAACAGAAACATAATTGGTCATAATGAATTTAGGTTGAGGCAGCAATACACTTTTTCAAAAAGAGGTAATTGTTTAAATTGATAACTTTTCCGAATTTTAGATTAAATGCTATAAACCTTTTGCTTAACCTTCTTTCTAGTCCAAAACTGAAATATCAGTTGGGTGAGACAAAGAAAATTTTTTATTTTTGTCACAAAATACGAAAATAATTGAAACAATTTATTTTTTAAATAACTGATTTTTTTCAAAGTTTTGGGTTTTTTACGGAATTATAATTACTATATACTCAGTTTTACAATTTTTAAATAGAAAAATTGGTATTTTTCCGAAAAACATCAAAATATAACATAAAAATTTACCTTTTTTTTAACCAAATTGCAGAATTAAAACGATATAAGAAGAAATTTATTACATTGAGAGAAATGTGAATCGACGAAAGATTTAATTAATGTTGAATATTAATGGATTTCAATTATTTTAATGAATTTTACTAATTGTTGAATAATTTTAATATTTAACAGATGATTAATTTAAAATGCTACAATAGTATAAAATTAAAAACTGCTATAATCAACATTAAAATAATATGTTAAATAAATTTTGCTTGGTAAGTTTTTAATTTGGAATAAAGGAGGAAGATGTTCTCTTACACCCTACCCCTTTTTTCAGCTCGTAAAATTACCAATAATTGCTATTTTCGTCAATTTGGTGACTATTTTTTTTAATCACCTTAAAAATGTTATTTGCTTATATTTTCGAGCTTATACTCGCAATTAGCACCTCAAAATAATACTTTAGTATACATGGTTTTGATGAAACGAGAATAGAATTAGTTATGCACGTGATTTTTAAATGTTAGGGATAGTATTAAAAACTTAAAGAATGGTAAGGCTACTGGTGTTGATGGTATTAAGGCTGAAATGCTTTAATACGGTGAGGATACCTCACAGGATGTGGGAGTTGATAAATTTATGTATCGAGATGGGAGAAGTTCCAGATGACTGAAAAAAGGCGATTATCATCCCAATATACAAAGGAAAGGAAGATATAAGCAACTGCAATAATTACAAAGGTATCAGCGTACTAAGTACCATAGGCAAAATATATTCAAAAATTCTTGTTTATGGAGTATTATTATTAATATTAGGGTCTTGTAAGGCCGGTCCATTTAAGTCACGTAGCACTGCGGTAAACACTCATTGTACTATGCCTTTTTGTTTTAAACCCTCGGTGAAACAGAGGCTACAAACGGGTCACCCTCGCGGGTGCATCCGACTTTATTAGAAGTGAAAAACAAAAGAACTTCTCGAGAATTTAAGAAACAATACTTTCTCCGATCGATTCAAATAGTTACCTTAATAGGAAAAGTATGCAAAATTGTTTTAGACGATGAGAGGATAGAACAAGTTGATAAGTACGTATATCTTGGTAGTTCATTTACTACCGACGGAAATATAGATGGAGAGATAGCTGGGCACGTAAACGATTGTAGTATGTTCATCGGCAGTGTGGGAGCCATTACCGGAAGTAAAAATGTAACGAATAAATCTAAAATAGCAATATATAATTCTGTACTTGCACTCACTATTTTGCACGGTAGCGAGACGTGGTTCTACCACGAAAAGGATAAGAGTTAAATTAACGCGGTCTGCATTAACTTTCTGCGCAATGTCTGCAGTAAAACGCTAATGAATAAAGTCAGTGAAGAGAGGATTCTTTAAGAATGTGGTGCAGAGGGAACACTGTTTGATAAGAATGAAAGAAATTTGTTGAGATGGTTTGGGCATGTTGAGAGAATGAAACAAGAACCACTGACGAAACAAAAATATTCAGGCAAAATAAATGGTAGCGTGCCCAAAGGCAGACCGAGAACAGAATTATGGGAATGTGTGAACGAGACCCTAAGTCGAAAAGATATAAAAAGTCATAGAAACACAAAATCTTGCATTAGAAAATGTATGGACCTGAAAGAAGCTAAAGAGCTACGCCAGAAAGGCAAAGTATGGCGACAAGTAGTTTATAAGAAATGCATGATGAAGAGTGTTAGGGTAGTGGGAGGCGTCTGAAACAAAATACACTGGATACTAATGATTTCGAGCGGAGAGCTTTACATGGTGACTTTGTGAATCTCTTCGCTTGGGGTGATTGCTAGAGAGATTAATCAGAGACCTGGGTCGGAGCAGTGTTGTGGAGCGAACGTCTTGTTTAAATGAACAACACGAAAATTCTGCAATGATCTGAAAATCTACACCCCCACCCTCTTATCCCGCCTCGTACATTGAATTCCTTGATTCCCTACAATATAAGGAGGCTAGAACCAAGTGAGTCACCCTTTCCCCAAAAGATAATTGGCTTAATGGTATAATAATAATAGTTTGGGTCATAATTATTTGTCTAACAATATGTAGTTATTCGAGCTTTCACGTTTATTGTTTTTTAATGTTGCCAAAAATTAATCCTTATTCAATCTTATTGAACAGCAGCTCATTTTTCCATCAAAATATTCTATATAATTCTACTAGTTAGCTTTTATTAAAATTAATTTCTTAGGATTTTTCAATTCAACAAATAACCCGAGTCGAAATTTAGACCCTACTTTGAACCTGCAGCTCCTCATTAGAACCTGCTTTGACGCTATTCAAACTTATAGCCCATACTTTGAGGTTTTTACTCCTAGAGATCTGTCATTTGCAGATTAAGATTTTTCAAACTGAATTGGTTTGCGACTATGTGAATCGGTCAGTTTCTCGATATTAACAGTAATAAAGTATCTGTAAGCAAAAAGGAAAGGATTCTTTCTAAAAATGTTAATTTTCTTACAAAAACGAAACTAAAGTTTCCATTTGAGCCTTAAGTTATCGAATGCTATCGTCCCAAGTAGTCAGAAAAGAATATAAATCAGATTTTCGACTTGCGAAAAACAACCAAATTTGGAGGTCACGGTCAAAAAAATTTAATTAAAAAATTGTCGGACTAGTCTGTAATTTCAACCCAAATCGGTTTCATTCTCTTTAGGAATCTTTCACTAAACTGAAGTGAACGTCAACGATATTTGACAAATAAGTTTTAAAATTATATGATAAAAAACACTACAAACAAAGAATTGTATACTTAATGAGTTTTGTTTCAATATTAAGTTCCTGAGGTACAGTTGATAGTAAAAGTATTTCTGCAGAGAAGGAAAATAAAAATTTATAACCATTACCGAAATTACGCCATTATTATTTTTATTATTATTATTGCCAGTGTAGGGGCTGGAGCACCAAGGTAGGGTCTGGAGCGCCAATGCAGGGTAGGGCCTGGAGCACCAATGTAGGTTCTAATTTAGACCCTACTTTGACGCTAAACGTGGAAAAACGGCCGATTTCGGACATTTTTAGCGTCAAAGTAGGTTCTAAATTGAATTTAAATCGCTGCTTATTTTGAACCTACTTTGCTGCTCCAGCGCCTACTAAGGTAGGAGTTAGAGGTTCAAAGTAGGGCCTAAATTTCGACTCGGTAATTGTGTCTATACTCTCTAGTATTGAGACACTAGTTTATAATCACATATGACGAGGGTAGTATTGTAGAAAATATTTTAATGAACTATAATAATCAGTAAAATTGAATGAAAACTAGTAATTTTCTTATGAAATTGAAGAAAAACACAACCTGTCAAATGATTAATATTATTCAAGTAATTATGACCCAAAATGTTTACTCTGAGAAGCGCATTCTTGCCTTATCAAAAGTTCCCACATAGCACACTTACCGAAAAAATCTGGTCTTTTTTTGGGACTTGGTCCAAGTGGTCGGAAGAAACAACCAGGTCTGTCCTAATTTTTTACCTATGCCTAGGTCAAAACATACGAGTAAGTGCATGTCCGCCTAAATTTCTTTAATAAAAAAAAAGTTAATTCATTGTTGAAAAGTGACAAATGATTTTATTTTATTATTCACATTTTTTCCCTAATTTTTTAGAAATAATGAATAATTAAATTTCTATTATTCCCTGATAGCACATCCAATATTGCAGATGCTTTTATAATTGTTGATACATCTGGCACTTTTTACCTTGATTTTATAACATTTTTATGAAATTTGATAAAATTATCAATTTTTTATGGGATTCTTCAATTGATACTATTTTTAAATACTACATTCTTTGTCAAATTTACGTAAAAATTCATTATTTCTTTTCCAATTAAAAATGTAGGCGGATATAACCCTACGTTTTAACCTTGGTTGCAGCATAGGTTTAAACTAAGGACAGACCTGGTTGTTTTTTACGGTCACTTGGACCAAGTCCCAAGAAAATTCCAGGTTTTTTTCGAAAAATGTGCTATGTGGGGTTCCTCGAAATTAATTAAGGATATATTTTCTCTCTATCAAGAAATTGTTCTTTAGTCTAATAAAAAATTTGCGTTACAGTCAAATATCATTAACCTAACTAAAAAAAATTTTAGTCGTTTTATATCTCCTTAGCCTCCTTACAAGATTGATAAAATACTTCCCTATAGTTGGCCAAGAACTGAACATCCAAGAACGGATGCAAGGTTTATGCCCGAATATTTTTGTTTAGTAAATATCCTGCGAAAGGAAATTTGATTTATAATTCAAAATCTTAAAAATATTTACTACAAAATTATGAGCAAAATTACAAAGTGTGAAAAAAGTTACCGTAAGGTCAATATTTATTCATAAATAATCTAAATAATGTTTATCATTGCGTAATACTAGATCACTCTAAAAATATCCTAATTAAATAATTCGATTCACTTTGAACACGTAATACAGATTATAAAACTCCTACTTCCGGTGTGGATGCATCTTCTAAGAAAGGAATTCTTAGACAATGAATTGAAACTCTTAAGGTAACTTTTTTAATCCAGTGGCCAGTATGACTTGCGACCTCATTGAAGGCCGATTTAAATAAGGATTGTGGAAAATCCGGTTGTAAATAAACACTTACGAGAGACCGCATGTTGAATGTTAACAGCGTTGTTTCGGTGGCTTGTCTCGTGCCCAAGCTACTACCGAGTGAGGAAGTAAGAAGTAAAATATAGTATCTGATGGCTTTGCAAACAAGATGAGACCTTTTATATCGGGAGTCCCCTCTCGCTTGGAGAAATAAGAAAGGTCTAGGTGAAGGTAAAGTTTACACACTCGACAAGCACGTTCGCATTTACAACCACGGGTATTACGTCTGCTCATTTCAGTGCTATTAAAATATCAATCAATTACCGAAGATTAGGGGGTCCATAACGCACACAGAATTGGCATAGAAAAAAATGAAAGTGTTTCCAAATACCTGTATCGATGGTATGTGCCCATAAAGAGATTTCTAATTTGTATGAGTGAACCAGGGAAAAAGTTAACTTCCTTCTTTCTATAATAACTTGGAAAATAAAGAGATAGAACAACAATGAAGTACAATGAAGTAAATCACATTAACATAATACGCAACTTCCGCTGGGGTTTCTTCAATTACAAATGTATTTTCTTTTTTCTTTGTGTTTTTTTTTTTGTTCTTCATTTTGGTTGATTCTTTTTTTAAGGACACGTTAGTAGAGACGATTGAAACTGACACGGAAATCCCAAACATACTATATTCTTTTCATTGCGAATTCTTTTGTATTTTAGTAGAAAATAACTTTCTTGATAAGCATCATGAAGATAGATCATTTGCTCAACTTCGAGCTGTAATAGGTCTATAATTTCACCGCTATAAATCTTGCTTTCGTGCAAACTTCCTCCATCTATTTTTTCATTGTAATATGCCTGCATTCAGAAAACAAACCCAATTTGTAACTACAAGTGAGTAGTGCTACAAAGTGCAGACAAATTGTTTCAATTTATACATAGAAGTGCAAAAGTATTCAATGCAATCGCAGAATTTACGGATAGATATAATATACGAACAAAACAAAAAATTAATGTATAAAAACTTTTAATTTATCCATTCAATTTGAGATTTGAAAAACATTGTATTAATTAAAGAAAAGTAACACTTTTTTGCAAATGTATTTTTTTTATGAAAGAGTTCACATTCTTGCAATAGTATGGAAAATGTATTCAATCTGCTGCGAAACAGTATGATCAAGCTGTATGGAAGACATAATATGGAAAAAGGATATGGGGCAAAATTTGCCAAGTGTACACGCCTAAAACTTTGATGTCCCCAACTATTTTTTTTTAATTTTACCCTACCCGCCTATTTTCAATCATTCATAACTTCTACTGCAGTTTTCCGATTTAGCTTTATATAAGTGTTTCGGAAAAAGGTTTTTATGTTGTTTACAAAAACAAAAACCGTTTTTTCTATAAAAATGTATTTGACCTTGATTCTTCAATTTTAAAAATTCTTTTGTAGTTTTTATTCAGATGCGACCCTTTTTATTTTCCTTAAAATAATCTTAAGAGGAAGGTTGATTCTTTCCCTTGAAAGTCATACTAGGCTGAAAATGGAATGGGAGGAATTAGTTGCCGTACACCGACTTCGATGTTTGTTTTTTAGAAATGCTCAGCATTAAATGCTTCAGAACATTACTAAAAAAGCGAAATTAAATTTTTATGCATCAGATTCAAACTACACATAGTTTAAAAACAGAAATATTTAGTTAAGGACTTAACCCAATTATTATAAACAAATTATATAAACAATTACTTGAATGTGGTGTTCAACCGCAGAAAAAAACGTTTAAAAATGTAAAAGGCCTAAATCTCCCACATGAGTGATTTTGAGAATAAAAAAAAAGGTAATTTAACAATGATTATTTTGATAAACATCTGAATAAGCAAATTGTAAATTTTTGGATTTAGGCGATCTCTCGGTTTTTTTTCTTATCAAGTTTCTTATAAATTAAATATTATGATTTGTAAACACAAAAAAATTGAAAAGTCAAATATTGTTATTTTCAATAACAATATTGTTAAAAAAATATCAAAAGTAGCATTTTTAAACGGAAACAATTTTGTTTTCTGCGTAACGTTCCACCAAGATTTCATTTAGCTTTTATTTCGTAGAAAAAAAATTTGTAAAATTTTAAAAATTGGTAAAAATTTAATATTTTGTTTACAATATTGTTACTAACAATAGGAGTATTTAACTTTTATATTTTTCTGTGTTTACAATTAATCATAACTTTTAATTGATTTTACAGTAGTTTGAAAAGAAAGAAACCCGTGAGATCGACAAAAGCCAAAAATTTACAATGTATTGTTTATTCAAATGTTTATAGCAATAATCAGTATTAATTTATGGTTATTTGCTATTCTCAAAGTTACTTCTGTATGGGAGTTAGGCATTTTTATTTATTTTGTCATTTTTTCTGCGGTTGAACACCGCATCCAAGTAATTGTTTATAATATTTGTTTATAACGATTGGGTTGGATCCTAAACAAAATATTTGTTTTCCTAAAGTATATGTACTTTCCTTCTGATACATAACAATTTCATTTCGCTTTTTTGTTCAGAGAAAAGAAAATATTGTTAAAATGTCTAATTCAGATGTTCTATTTATTTAAATTATTAAGTCCACAGAATGACATTAAACATCGGGCTTAGTGATGTTCTGTAGCAATTATTGCTAAGCATTGCTAAGAAACAATTATCGAAATCCGTTAAGAATTGTCGGCTGTAGTTGATAATAAACAATAAGTCCCCGATTCAACCTAGGATGATTTTGAAGGAAAAGAATCCAACTTTATTTTTAAACTATTCTGAGCAAAATGAAAAGAGTTACATTTGGAGAAAACCCCAAACAAACTTCTAAAATGTAAATAATCAAGGCAAAATTAATTTTTATACGCAAAACGGTTATTTTCTTGTACAATTCATAAAAAACTCTTTCTGAAATACTAATGTAAATCGGACAACTGTAATAGAAGCTATGAATTCTTGAAAATAAGCGGGTAGGGCAAAACGTAAAAAAATTTGGTCTCTGTATCTTGGCAACCCCTTGTACTAGACACAGTTTATTTACATAATTCAAAGAGGTCCACTAACACTACGTTTTAGTAGAGTTTGCATAAGATTGGGGACAACTATATTCAAGACGGGTACACTTGGCGAATTTCGCTTCATATATGCAATGAAGATTTTTCACATTTTTAGGCATTCAAGATTACTATGCATTCAAAATCCCATGTTATAATTTAACTATGTATAAGGAAAACATATTTTCAAACTTGGAAGGATCTAACTTACAATATTTAGGGATCTGATTAGAATTCAGGATGATTGTTTGATATGCCCAATTATAAGGTTGCTGATTAGGCATAATATCAGATTCATGTAAAACTTAGGTTTATAACGAAAATATCCAAAATAATAACTTTAATTACATTGACATTTCTAATTTCTTTATAATTTCACTAGCAAGCTGACATTTCGTTCCGATCTCTGTTTCAATCACGTAATTAATTAAATCCTGAATTTTTTCCACCAAGAAAAATGAGTTATTATTTCAAAGAATGAAAACTTCAAAGCTTTAAAGATACTATAAAGCTTGAAAAATTTAACGCATCCAATTCAGTTAGCATTCAAAAAGTGTGGATATTTCAAATTGCAGTTATCTGCATTCGCTTCAAAAATTGAATTCACTTTCGTTTAATAACATTCAATTAGAATGTACTAGAATTCCATTTTGAATTGCTTGCAATTAATTTTAATTTTCTCAGATTAAATTTGAATTCATCTGACTGCACCTTAAGTTCAATTAAATCTACTTGATTTCGCCACAATTTAGTTAACTTATTAGGAATCAATTGTGCTTAATTTGTATCACGTCTACTTCAAATTAATTATTAACACTATTCCTTACTTGATTCACCTTGATTGTATGTATCATCAATTGATAAACAAAGTTTTTAGAAAACTATTTTGAAATCAGGAAGTTAGAGATGCATTCGGGTGGGACGAGACCAGATAACATCGACTTCAGCTTCAGGAACTATCCCGACTGACTACTGCGAGAAGTCCCGTATCTCGTGATTTTAGTCGAGAATCTCAGAAAACGAGCAAGATCGGGTAAGTTTCTCGATAACGTTTACAATTTCACATATCGTGTAAATATAAAAAAAAATGTATCAAAATTTGGAAAAGATGAAAGTGGAATCACATGAAAACAAACAAGAAGGCCACAAAAATACTATTGGAAGCATCGTCGTCATCAAAATAATAATTTAATATTAAATTAAGTGAAATAATTCAACGAAAATTAACCACTTCATTTATCACAGCATGAGGTTAGAAAATTGTAAACAAAATTATGATTCTTAGGACAGAAAATCTAAAAAAAATATTGGAATATAAATAAAATTATTACAAAAAAAGAATGTATTTTCAGAAAAGTTATAAGGTAAACTTCCTAGTAATTGTGACACCAATTTTCTTACTTTTTATTTAATTTTAATGCATTCAAATTTTATTTGCTACTATAAAATGCTGAAAGTAAATAGTATTTATCACTAAATGTTACTTTTAACATATTTTCTAACAATATATTCAAATTATATCCAAGTTTCCCGGTTATTGGAAACGTGATGATTATTGGGACATTCACATAACTTACTTTTTCATTTTCTTCATTCTGCTATCAATAATTTTGTTACTAAAATTAATTTCATTTCGGTCTAAGATAAGTACCAGTCTATTTTTTTTGTTTGGGTACTTATGAGAAATTAGACTGGTGCATTTACATTTTCTATATTTTTTAATATAAAATTTGTTTACATTTTTCTCATCCAATGTTACTTCATTTAGTATCAGATCATTACTTTGATGCGCTCGAAACAAACGATGGTCGTTTTTGGCCTTCGAATTCGTCGTGATTGCAGTTCCACAATTTTCGAATTTTGCTACCTTATTTTTGAAATTTACGCCAAATGTCAAACTCAAAAAGTAAACATTATCGAGAATCTTGCCTGATCTTGCTCGCATATTCAAGTCTGGACGGGATGAGATTAAACAATGGAAACCAAAAGTTATCGACCACAAAAATATCTCGAACACGGGAAATATCAAGGGGGATTCGAGAAATTCTCGTCTCAGCGTACGTTTCTACATAAAATGAATGATATGCAATTTCTTTTCATGTGAATAATACTGTCATGTTTCAAACTCCTAAAAAAAGGTGATTGAAAATAGAACTTAATAAAGGTTCACAGCCTATTCAGTGAATTTGAAAAGCCTATTTTCTTCTTTTTACTTTCTCTCGTGAGATAACGGAAGTTGGCATTACCTTCGATTCACTTCCGATTTGTGTGTCGGTGAACGCCTTTAGTCATCGTCCGGGGCGGGCAGTCACTTGCTCTCATTTTATACCTTCGTCAAAAAAGAGAAAGACCTGCGTAGAAATTACTAATTTACTGACAACTAAAATTCGATATTCATCCAAGACAGTTGGTCAACCGCCGACTTAGTAGAGTTAACTTTCTTTTCTTTTACAAATAATAACACTTTTATTGATTTCGACACAATGGAGAATGTAGATCGTGAGTTAACAGAATCGTAAAACAATGGATTCTGGCATTGTAATCTCTCAATAAACAATAACAATTTTAGAAGCTGCACATTAAAATAGTTTTTTATTGCCCAGATATTTACTTGTACCTTTTTACTTTGGACAGCAGTATTATAGATTGTAGGGATTAATACTTATGTGAACAATTAAAAATATGTCAAAAAACTATTAGAAAAATCTAATTTTAAGTCATTGTTTTTTTATTTCTGTCAGAGTAGGAAGAAAGTAAACATCCGTCCAGATAAACAGGACATATTTATTTATAGAGTCAGAATAACACTTACCATCAAAACTATACTAAAAGCTCGCTCGACTTTAATTGGAAAACTGTCTGACCTAAAAAATTCTTTCATGATTGTATCAGCATTGTGTACTGAATAACTAAAATTTCAATTATGGAACATAGATGGACTCTTGCCAATGACAAATGGTCATTGACAGTTAGTGCGTACGTACGGCTGAAGGAATAAAAATAATGTTAAATTAACATATATTTTTAACTTATAACGTTAAATTGAGAACGGGATTATAATTCTCCCTTCATATAAATAAATTTCACTTTTGTGCCAATAATTTTAATGTTTTGAAAGCACATTTCTTTTTCTGTATTGATCAATCTTGAACAATTCAGAGTAGGTAATAGATCTCCAAATCTAGTGCACCTTCCTTGTTACATGACAAGGATTGCATAATTGCAAACCACTTACAGGTCCAGTTGACGGCTAAGGTAATATGTCTGCTCGGAATACTTCAGTAGCACAACTTTGCGACCATGGTTAGAATTATCAAACGACTTTCGAGGTCAGGATCGAGCGTCGCAGCCAGACCAGCATATATATAAATTGAATGTCTAGTGCCTTCCTTTTGAGTGAGAGTTCTTCTCAGGTTGCCGGAAGTCCTAATTGTTTATTTGCTTATATTCTTAACTTTCCACACGTATTTTTAGAACTTCAATAAAAATTCTGCAAGCTAGTGGCGTTCATGCGTTTCAAAATATAGTATAGTTTACATTATAAACAGTACCATGTTCCCAAAACTAAGTCATACCCTACTGAAAAACCCGACGTCGGATCCTACGTTGGATCCCAATAGTTTTCAACATCGTAGCCGACGTCGTAACCCACGTAGGATCCTACGACGGATGCTACGTCGGATCCTAATAGTTTCCGACGTCGGAAACGTGGTAGGAAACGTCGTCGATTATTGGGATCGTTTTCGACGTCGGAAACTATTAGGATCCTAACAGGATCCGACGAGATTACTTTGTTTCAAATAAAATGTTTATGAACTAATAACTGTTACATACGTAATTTTTAATTGGTACAATAGTTGTAAATAATGAGTATGTTCAAGAAGGGAAGGGAAGACGTTTAAAGAACGTTTAAAAACTTTTCAAATATATATAGTGTATATAGTGTCTATTGTATTATAGTTTTGTTTATTCTTATTCTATGAATTAGGAATTTAGTATGTAACAGTTATTAGTTCATGAACATTTTTTTTGTAATTTCGTTAGAACTGATCTCAATACTCGACGACGTTTCCTATGTCGTTTCCGACGTTGGGAACTATTAGGATCCGCCGAAGGATCCTACGTGGGTAACGACGTCGGCTACGATGCAGGAAACTATTAGGATCCGACGTAGGATCCGACGTCGGGTTTTTCAGTAGGGTAGGAGTTACAATTTTTCGGTAACTGCAATGAAAAATAAAAATGACAATCTCGTTTCTTTTATTTATGTAGAATAAATACTACAGTTAGATTATCAAATTAGATAAAGAGGACTCAAAGCGATTAAAATTTACAATGCAAACATCATTTTTAATGATATTTTTAGATTAAATACTTACATCATTCTTTTAATAATAATAATAATTTTGTTCAATAAATTTTAATTCAGAGATATTTTTCCAGGTCAAAAATAGTGGCAAGAAAACTAGTAAAATTTTATGACCAAAATTTTTACTATTTCCTTCAGCTCATAAAATTAAAATCTTTCTAATTCTGCGTTTGAAGAACTTTCAACACCTATCTAGATTATAGAAACCCTTTTCAACAAAAAATAAATAAATTAAAAATAGTAATTTGAAACTTTTCAATCATATTTGTTTATAAATATTAAATAAAACTTCTCACCATAAAACAGGGAAAAAAACATTTACTTTGCTAACTAACGATATGAGTGACGAATTACTTTGGAAACTAGCGAGCCAAACACTATATAAGTATAATACGAAAGTATAATAAATAAACTAAAATCACAAATAAAACAAAAAATATACTTTTATTACAAAAATAATAAATAAAATATGTATGTACAACCCCCACATAGAGGACAAGGTGCAACCATGAAGTCAACACTTCGCAACGGTTCAATAAAAATTGAGTTAACAAAACTAGCTATCATTTCCAATTAGACGTTGGTTTAGTTTGTTGAAACGTAGGAGCGTAATTCCAAGGATGAGTCGTTGAACCTGCTTTTTGAAACTGAAGAGGCCCATTTGGATAGTAATACACAGGGAATAATGTTTTTAAAGGTTTTATAAATAAAGTGTTAACGAAGCTTGGTTGAACCCCATATGTAGGATGCACTGGTATCACTACTGGATATGGTGGAGTTGCTACTGGCCGAAGAGGACCAATTGGAATCACTGGACTTGCAACTGGATGAATTGGAGTTGAGACTGGATGTGGTGGATTCACAATTGGATAAACTGGATTCGAACCTGGATGGCCTGGTTGAACTGGATGATTTTGATTACCCACTGAATGAACTGGATGGGCTGGGCTACCAACTGGATGAACTGGAGGACCTACTGGATGACCTGGATTACTGCCTGGATGAGCTGGTTTAACAGGATCAAAAAGTGGATTTCCCGGACTCAAAATTTGAACTCCAGGTCGGCTAGGAGAAGCTGGTGGTACTGTGAAAGTAGGATTTCCAGAAGCAGGCTTTTGACCCGAAAAAGTGGGAATTGGAATTCCGAAATGAGTGGGAGAAGAGTCAAATGGATGATTTTGAGTAGCAATTAACCCAGGACTTAAAAATCTATTACCATATGAAGGAACATTAGCTACAAAATTAGTTCCAGGGATTAGAGTTGGAATGTAGGTACCAAATTGTGGAAACCCTAATAGGGTTGCTGCAGAGCCTCCTGCTGCAGGAAGAGCTGCTTCAGGTTGACTGCTACCACCTCCGATTGGTCTCTGGGGCTGGGATATTGGCGTCGTTGATGGTGGTGCTGTTGGTCCTTGTCCGGTTGTTGAGAGACCGTATCCCAGCCCGAACCCTGGAGGACTGATTGCAGACCCAGATAAGAAAGGTGTGTGACCATAGGCACTTTGTTCACTTCCAAACGCACTAGCACTCACCAATTGACGACCACCTGGATTCGCTGGCTCACTTTCGGTCTGCTGAAGAGTATCCTGAGTCGGAGAGTTTCTTCCCAAAGTCTCTGAATGTTGAAATTGAGCTTGATTAATAAGAGCTTGCTGAAGCTGAGAAATTAATCTGTCTTTTTCAAGAGACTGGATATTTTGAAGGGTCTCCTGAGAACTTAAGATTCCAGAAGCATAGGAAGGTAATGGTCCTGGAAATACTTGAGATCCTTGTGATCCTTGAGAGACATGGAAGTTCTCAGTTTGAGAATGCTGATTGTTATCAAAATTCTGCTGATTAGGAGATTGATTGGCCTCATTAACATATTCATTATTTGGAGCATACTCTTGATTAGGTGCAGGTGCTCTATAAAGTTGGGACAACGTTTGAGCGTTTTGGCTCAAGAAAAGAGCGGCATCTGAAATTCTCTGATCTTGGAAATTTTCTTGAAGAACATTTTGATGATTTATTTGTTGATTCTGATTTCCTTGGATCGATTCTTGTTGCAAAGTAGAGAAAGCATCAGGAACGGCATAATCTGGTAACTTTTGATTTTTTGGAGGTAGGTAATTAGCAGTACCAATCCGGAAGGGTTCGTTATTCTGACTTGCGATTGGATTAGTTTCGGAAAAGTCTACGTGTCTGATTGGACTAGGTACTCCTTGATTTTGTAAATTTAGAGTGGGTTGACGATATTGATTATGAGGTCGATGTTGATTGACATTTTGCTCTTGACTTGTTGAGGGTAGACCGTATTGATTGAAAGGACGTTTATATTGATTAGGGTGTTTAGAAAATCTTCCTCTAAATCCAGAATTGAAACGAGGTCTGTTAAATCCGATTGGTTTGTTGTAAGTATATCCAGAGTCTCTTTTCCTTTGTGCCTCAACAGACTTGTTCTCAGATTCAAATTCACCAAAATCCACCGTTTCCAAAGCCTTGATATCAGTTTCGTTGGCAGCTTTTGTGTAATTTCCCAAAATTATAGTCAGTCCAGCCATGAAGAAGTATATTAACTGCAAAATATAAAAAGCCTCACATAAAAATTGTAACTATTCGAAATTATATATTTTAGTAAAAGATGATTCTCCCTGAGATTTATATTTCATAAATGAAGGGTGTTTAAAATCTTTATAGCATGAAATATTAATTTAGGCACGTTTTAATTTGGACACTTCCAACATATTTTTTGTGGAACAATTTAGTGTAGTGATTTAATCAATAAGTAGGATGTAATGCAATAACCGATAGTGACTAGATAATTTTAATAATTCTTACCAAAGAGAGCTTCATCTTTTTTGAATATATAATAATCCTGAAGCCACCTCACTCAACACTCACAACTATTTCACTTGCTTTTTCGCTTTTTACCGAAACTGGGCATTTAGTTATAGAACAAAAAAATGGTTTTCAAGGTCTGACAGGTCTCCACTAACTAAAGAAGACAGCCATACCTGCACATGTATAAATACAGTTGGGACGCGACGATCCACGAATTACAATAGACTTTCTTGTCGGCTTTCATCGATCAAACTTAAGCAACACTGTTACGAATTCTCCATGTTATACATATCGATACTCAATAGAATGATCGTTTTCAGTCGCCAAGCGTATATCCGATTTTTAATGAAAGTCAAAATGCTAACATTTTGCATTGCTTTGTTTCTACTATGGTTGATAAATGCATATAATTATTTGGATTTAAACCTGGAGACCTTTCTGAAAAATGTCGAAGAAAGAGTGATGGAACAATTACTCTTTGCACGACTCCCAGAACTTCCGGTAAATAATTACGTGATGAATGCAAAATTCTGATTTTAATCTGGTATTCTTAAGATAAATTAATTTAACAAATTCTCAGGTAGAATTTATTGAGAAATAAACTGTACAGGAGCACAAACAGCAGAATTGCTCATAAATCTTATAGGTCCTCGTGGCCAGTGCACTCGATGAGTGTAATGGCTTCATAATTCTTGTCACGTGCGAATTGTGTGGATCTCAGTGAAAGTCTTCGGAGTCTTCAGGTCTTGAGGAATACAGAATAACAGCTCATCTATAAAGAAATATTCCTATTGAGTAACTTGCCCGTAGTATACTTAAATAATGGATTAATGAGGTGTTCAGGATGTCTTCATACACCTGTGGCGCGTTGAAGCATCTTAGATTTCATGTCAATCATTTTGAGTAGAACCTCTTGAGTTGAGACGTCAGATCGAGACAAATTATTAGTACTAATAATTTTTTTCAATAATTTCTCTTCATTTGCGGATATCTACACTTCGAAGATATTCAATTTACTGAATTAATTTTCCAGGATCTATTTTAGAAATTGGGTTTGATTGCTTCCACGTCTAATTTAGCTATCTCGCCTCTTTTTTAACTTCTTCGTGCATATTTATGATATTTTTTTAATTTTCATATTGGCAGGTTCTTCAGCATTCAATTTCTAACAATTGCATGAGTAACATTTTCCTTATTTACCAAATACTGAGAGTGGACCGACATTTTCCGTACATAAACGGACATAGTTAGGTTTTGATGCCTTATACACTGAGAAAAATGAATAGTTGGGGCTACTACCTTTTTATTAGTAAAGAATTCATTGGTTCTTACAACTGTTCAGTTAGTAACACCAACTAAGCAAGTAGTCGGTTTAGGAAGCCGTTTGTAGTACTCGTGACTAGTTTCCATTAGTAACGTTTTAGTAGTCAGATGTACTAATAAATTAGTCATCTGTACTACTAATTGATTTTTCTGACAAATTAAAGTAGTTGGCTTAACTATTTTATTTGCTACCGTGGTTGGTACGACTGAGAATGCGACAAAGGTACGAACATACCTGCGGTAAAACGAGGGAGAACGTTTAGACATGGCCGTCATAACTCGTTGCTCACTTGATGTCTCGTTCATAATTTATTGATGGAAGTATCAGAAGTGTTGCAAAGTTTAGGCTTCGGGGATTATATCGAAGAATTTGAATGTATGTATAAGAAATTGCAAAAATAAAACGAGTTTTACGTTTTACTGGAAATCCTAACCTACAAAGTGCATCTGCAATTAGAAAGATCCCAGTGGGCATAGGCATATTTTTTTAGAACAGCTTATCAGCTGAACTGACATCAGCGTCCCTAAGATTTCCCAAAAAAAAGATGCCCGCATGCCCACTGTGATCTTTCCAATTCAGATTTCGATAGTATAGTGACAGATATTTTAATTAGTCCCTGTGACAAAAAGAAAATAGTTATACCTACAAATTTGTTAGTAGACATGACAAACTATATTAGTAAGGTCAGCTACCTACAGACAGTCGTTTTGACAAACTGAAATAGTTAGTCTACCTAATTAAATAGTAACGGCAACTACTCGTGCCCCAACTAACAAAAATAGTTCTCACTACTAACTAAATAGCAGTACCATTATTTACTAACTAAAATAGTTGTCCCAACAATTTTATTAGTTGTCCCAACTAATCTTTGTTTTCAGTGTATTTGATGCGATTATGTAGGTAAGACTTGATCTTTCATTTAAATAAACTTGCATGACATTGGTTTGTAGTGATGCTTTTGTTTATTCATAATTTTATTTTGATATTGGTGTTCTATCAGAAAATGATATTTGATGTCATGTAGACGTTTCAATAATAATTATAAATGTACCATATTGGTGTAATTAATCAATTTTAATTATGCAAATGCTGTGACACAAAAGTCATATAACTCATAAAACTATGAAAAACGCCTAACTTTACTGCGACGATAATTTTTTGGGGGTGAGCATTTACATTTTATGAAATATGTAGATAGTAAAAATAAGTGTTTAAATTTTGTAATAACAATGCAAAGGACCCCGCGCAAAATATGAGTGAAAGGCCTTTCGGTCTAATTCACTGTAAATTCGGAAAATAATGATTGATGTGATGTTGATCAAAATTTTTTATGGGCATAACTCCCAATAATCAAGTGTTCAGGTACTAAAAGCTCCGAGAGGTAGTAGAGTGTGTTATTCTCGTGATTGTGGTGACCGATGTGACTTCTTTACAACTGTAGGGATATTCGTCTGTATAAACAAGAGAAATCATGTGCACTGAAAAAAAATAGTTGGTTGGGACACTAATAAAGTAGTAGGGTCAACTACTTTAGTTTGTAATATACACTGAGAAAAATGAATAGTTGGGGCTACTACCTTTTTATTAGTAAAGCATTCATTGGTTCTTACAACTGTTCAGTTAGTAACACCAACTAAGCAAGTAGTCGGTTTAGGAAGCCGTTTGTAGTACTCGTGACTAGTTTACATTAGTAACTTTTTATTAGTCAGAGTTACTAATAAATTAGTCATATGTACTACTAATTGATTTTTCTGACAAATTGAAGTAGGTGGCTTAAGTATTTTATTTGCTACCGTGGTTGGTACGATTGAGAATGCGACAAAGGTACCAACATACCTGCGGTAAAACGAGGGAGAACGTTTAGACATGGCCGTCATAACTCGTTGCTCACTTGATGTCTCGTTCATCATTTATTGATGGAAGTATCAGAAGTGTTCCAAAGTTTAGGCTTCAAGGATTATATCGAAGCATTTGAATATATGTATAAGAAATTGAAAAATGAAACGAGTTTTAAGTTTTACTGGAAATCCGAACCTACAAAGTGCATCTGCAATTAGAAAGATCCCAGTGGGCATAGGGACATATTTTTTTAGAACGTCTTATCAGCTGAACTGGCATCAGCGTCCCTAAGATGTCACAAAAAAAAGATGCCCGCGTGCCCACTGTGATTTTTTTAATTCAGATTTCGATAGTATAGTGACAGATATTTTAATTCGTCTCTGTGACAAAAAGAAAATAGTTATACCTACAAATTTTTTCGTAGACATGACAAACTATATTAGTAAGTTCAACTACCTACAGACAGTGGTTTTCACAAACTGAAATAGTTAGTCTACCTAATTAAATAGTAATGGCAACTACTCGTGCCCCAACTAACAAAAATAGTTCTCACTACTAACTAAATAGCAGTACCATTATTTACTAACTAAAATAGTTGTCGCAACAATTTTATTAGTTGTCCCAACTAATCTTTTTTTCAGTGTATGCTGCTGCTATTTAACTGGTTGGGGCTACTACTTTTATTCGCAAGATTTGTAGTAGTTGTCCTTACTACTTTATTTGTTGTTGCGACAACTTTCCATGGTACATATTATTTTCAGGTAGTAAGCCTTACCACTTTAATTAGTAAGTCTTACTATTAAATTAGTTAGTCTTACAAATAAGCTAGTTGATCTCACTACTTGAAGTAGTAATCCTCACTATTACAATTAGTAAGTTTTACTATTCAAAATAGTAGTCCTTACTATTAAAATTAGTGAGTTTCACTATTTAAATTAGTAGTCCTTACTATTAAAACTAGAAAATTTTTCTATTAAAATTGCTGGCTCGTGGACTATTGCGAAGTTAGTACTTCTCAATATTGAAATTATAGTAAATTTTACTATAATTTCTCTATATTGGACACAAGAGGGTCCTCAGGACTTCCTATAGAGACCAGGTCCTGATAAGACGTCATGTCAAAATACACCCACATGCCCATTGGGATGTTATGAAAAACCACTATAATTTCCATACACAAGAACTCCAATATAAGGCCAGTTTTGGGGGTTGCCTCGCAGTGTCCGTGGCACTAAATTCGTCGTTGGATCACTGAAAAAAAAGATTAGTTGGGACAACTAATAAAATTGTTGGGACAACTATTTTAGTTAGTAAATAATGGTACTGCTATTTAGTTAGTAGTGAGAACTATTTTTGTTAGTTGGGGAACGAGTAGTTGCCGTTACTATTTTATTAGGTAGACTAACTATTTCAGTTTGTCAAAACGACTGTCTGTAGGTAGTTGAACTTACTAATATAGCTTGTCATGTCTACTAAAAAATTTGTAGGTATAACTATTTTCTTTTTTTCACAGGGACTAATTAAAATATCTGTCACTATACTATCGAAATCTGAATTAAAAAGATCACAGTGGGCACGCGGGCATCTTTTTTTTGTGATATCTTAGGGACGCTGATGTAATTTAAGCTGATAAGACGTTCTAAAAAAATATGTCTCTATGCCCACTGGGATCTTTCTAATTGCAGATGCACTTTGTAGGTTAGGATTTCAAGTAAAACTTAAAACTCGTTGGATTGTTGAATTTCTTATAAATACATTCAAATGCTTCGATATAATCCCCGAAGCCTAAACTTTGCAACACTTCTGACACTTCCATCAATAAATGATGAACGAGACATCAAGGGAGCAACGAGTTATGATGGCCATGTCTAAACGTTCTCCCTCGTTTTACCGCAGGTATGTTGGTACCTTTGTCGCATTCTCAGTCGTACCAACCACGGTAGCAAATAAAACAGTTAAGCCACCTATTTTAATTTGTCAGAAAAATCAATTAGTAGTACAGATGACTAATTTATTAGTAACTCTGACTACTAAAACGTTACTAATGTAAACTAGTCACGAGTACTACAAACGGCTTCCTAAACCGACTACTTGGTTAGTTGGTGTTACTAACTGAACAGTTGTAAGAACCAATGAATGCTTTACTAATAAAAAGGTAGTAGCCCCAACTATTCATTTTTCTCAGTGGGTCTTTAAAAATCTTAGTTTATATATTAAACAGTCAGAATTGTTTCAAATATTAGAAGAGTAGAACGTTTTACCTCTTTTTAAATCTTTTGAAACTGTACATTTAAACATTTCGAATCGTACTTCTTGACCAACACGGGAAACGAACTGTTCTTATTGTGTTTTTGTCGTGCCCTGTGGCCATCCATCACACGGTCCTGTTACGTGGCTATAGGTGTGATTTACCATGGTTCTACTGGAAGCCGGTGTCACTTTCATGGATGACAGTTGCTCCCAATGAGACCCTGCGGTGGCTGTTAAACCTTTTGTTAATTATATATATATATATATATATATATATATATATATATATATATAGTGAAAAGTTTGTCATAAGGCCAACCGCGGGATTTCACTGGAAGCGGGTGCCATTCTACAAAATTGCAACCGCTCCCGGCAAAATCGTGGCAATATTTCAATTGTAACCACGTCCCACGATCGTGAGATGAGTGGTTACAATCTGCGATTAACTCAATACAAAGATCCGGCAAAAGTCTCATGAGGACACGGAGCGACCCAAGAACGGCCGCTTCCTGCATTTTCCCGCAATTTTTCCGTTAAAAAATCGATTTTTAGGTTTTTGATGCTGTCGGTAGTTTTTGAATTGCTCTTTCATAATAAATAGTATATTATATAGCGTGTTCTGCTAGTGGGGGATTGAACGTGATTTCTCTTTTTGAGTCAGCGTAACCAAACGCATGTGATACCTACTATATAATGTTGGACCTCATACCCAAACACCTCTGTTCTACTACGAGGTCCAATATTATATATGCGTCTGTTTAGGGCACTCGAAAGAAGAGAGTTTAGGGCCAATCCGCCAGCAGTAGTGCACGCTCATTTTGTGTGGCTACCTTAAAAAAAGTTTGTATTTTTATCTGCAAAATTGGAATTGTTATCAGGCTGCAAAGTGCAAAGTATGTGTATAAAATGTGCAAAGTATGGGTATAACCGCCGCAGTTCCCTTATAAGTTATTTATAAGGTGCAGAAAATCCAACAACGAACATGGTTCATTTCTCGAAGTCAAGGAGAACCATGTTAGACCTCGAGTGCGCGACAATAACAATTATCGAGAATATGAAGTTTCAGTATATGCGGCACATCTCATCTTTGACAATTGACTCTATTTTTCTAGGAGCGTTTGGCATAGCGGTATCAGGGATAATGCCGTACGTGTGACAGAGATGGTAATGAAACAAGGATAGGTCGCTAGATGTACATCGCCGATTCGACTGGGTCTTTACAGGATGAAAGTATACCAAAATCCATTAGGGGCGTATTTTTTCTTTCGATCGGGCCTTAGTTTTCGAGATATCGAGGTTTGAATATTTACGCTCGAGCGCTCGACTTGCTACTGTAGCCGGTGCATAAATCGATGGGTCCAAAAAGAAAATACACAACTTGCGGCGGTAGATAGAAAATACGTATTTGACGTGCTCTATACTAAGTATACATAAATTTCTATATACTTGGTATAGAGCGCGCCAGATACGTATTTTCTATCTGCCGCCGCGAGTTGCGTAGTTTCTTTTAGGACCCATCGACATAAGCGCGAAGTCTGGGGTCTCGGCTTTACAGTAGCGAGCCCAGCGCTCGAGCGTAAAGACTCAAACCTCGATATCTCGGAAACCAAGGGCCATTGGATTGTTTGAGAAATACGCTCCTAATGGATTTTGATGTACTTTCATCCTGTGAAGCTCCAGTTAAATCGGCGATGCGCATCTCGCGACCTCTCCTTCTTAGGGCCGCATTGTGCCTTTCGATGTAAGTCGTTCCCGCATGAGTTGGACAACTAGATAGTATGTGTCCTGAGTGCTCGGGTTGTGCATGACCCGTTCTGCAGCTATCATCGGAAATGTCTTGGCTCGAAACGTGGCGACGGTATGATAAAGACCTAAAGTTAAAATGACACTATATTGACACGCCAAAATGAAACCCTCTGGCCCGACTTCAATCTGGGTGATTTGAGGAAACCAAACGTTTGCTCAGACGACATCGACTGATCCTTCACATTTCTTTGAAAGATTCCGTGCATCCTCTTCTCGAGGAGCTGTTCGTTGAAGTTTTTTTTTCTGAGCTTTCTTGATATGGCACGCCTCCTCAGAACCCAGTTTAACTTAAAAGAGCAGGCTCAAGTTTGTAACCTAAAAATTATGTTTTGGGGATGCCTGCTGAGTATTTTTACCGAACATGAAAAAAATCGTTAGGCCCCCTTTTAAAATAACTCGATATTTGTTGTTTTTGATCAATTTATGTGATTTTTTTCGAAAGGAACAAATAATAAGTAAAGTTTTCTCTGATAAAAACTTTAAATTTCGCGTCAAAAAAAGATTTCCACGTGATTGACCATATTAATTGACTTTCGCATCCCTTTTAGAGTTTGAAAAATGTGTAAAAGACATCAGTTTTGGTTAAATTCTATGTTTTTGGTTCATTTTACGTAACACTTCTTATAAGCAAAAAAAAATTTCATAAATTTCGGAACAATTTGAAAAAAAGAAGAATGTTCTAGCATTAATAGCTCTGAAGTTATGACGCCTGAAAGATATTTTTCAGTAAAAAAAAACATTAAATCTTTTTATTTTTGAATAATATATTATCCCCTATACATCCTACATGAAAGTCGTATGAGAATGAATTAAAGTAGATTATATTATCTTTGAAACTAAAAAAAAATTGATTCTAGCTCTTGCAGAACACCAGTTATAGTCTCTTATAGCAGGCTTCTTTTTGTGGAACTTTATGAAAGGTCGCTTTTTTTATCTTAAACTTATTTTATATGTATTTCATCACTACTTTTCCGTTATTTGCTTTAACGCTTGTGCTTGGAACAAAAAATCATCAGAAGTCAAGGTTTAAAAATCATCATTTAGAAAAAATGTATGGATCCTTTATTGCATGGCATTAGTGAATTAGAAATTCATTGGGTTGTTACAATAAAACAAAACAGTTACAATAATTCAATTATTCAACTTGTAAAAAGAATTCCACGAATAACAGCCTGCTATAAGAGACTATAACTGGTGTTCTGCAAGAGCTAGAATCCATTTTTTTTAGTCTTAAAGATAATATAATCTGCTTCAGTTCATTTTTATACAACTTTCATGTAGGATGTACAGCGGACTGAAAAATCTCTTTCAGACATCATAACTTCAGAACTATTAATGCTAGAACATTCTTCTTTTTTCAAATTGTTCGGAAATTTATGAACTTTTTTTTTCTCTCTAGGAGCTTCACGTAAAATGAATTAAAAACGTAGAATTTAAACAAAAAAACTTTTTGTTTGACGTGAAATTTAAATTTTTTATCCGAGAAAACTTTACTCTCCAAAAAAATCACATAAATTGATCAAAAAATAACAAAAAACGAGTTATTTTAAAAGGGGGGCTCAAGATTTTTTTTATATTCGGTAAAAATACTCAGGACGCAACCCCAAAACATCATTTCTAGGGTACAAACTTTAGCCTGCTCTTTTGAGTGGAACTTGGTTCTGAGGAGGCGTGATGGGCCTTCTAGAGCGAGTACTCGAGATGGATAACGTTGAATGCATTTTGCTCATCCCTGATACTGAAGTCAAGGCCAAGTGTTTCAGCAGCCTCCTCCGCTGCTTTGTACAGAAACGCCCCTTTGCCCACTTTTTCGTGTTTTCTGACCGTTTTAAGAAGAGGGTATTGTCCATTTGCGACTATATGTGCTGTACCCAGAATAATCCTGTTGTGAAGACATTCAAGATTAAGTATTCCGCGACCACCTTGACGGCGTGACATGTAAAGTCGCGGAACAGAAGACTTAAGTTGCAGGCTTTTGTTCATGTGCAGAACCTTTCGGGACCCGATATCGAGGGATCTAAGACAATCCCTTTAATTTTAGTCTTGTCCTTTTCTTGACAGGTTCACGTTTCGCTACCGTATAGTACAGTAGGTACAAATATAGAATTATGTATGGCCATTTTAGCATTTTTTGATGTGTTTTTATTTCTGAGAATGGACCCTGCTCTACCGATTACCTTCTTACCCTTATTTATGCGCCTATATCTAACTCCCCATCTATTTTTCCGTCGCTAGTGAATAGGCTACCCAGATATGCATACTTGTCAACTTGTTCGAATCTCTCATCATTTAGGACAATGTTGGACATTGTTTTCTCACTTTTTCATTCAAACACCATGATTTTTGTTTTATTTACGTTAATTTTGAGGCCCATGTTCTTCATGCTTCTTATTAAGTTTATTCAACATTCTTTGCGAGTCCTCGATTGATTCTGCTATAACAATCTTGTCATCTGCGAAAGCTAACCCACGTACCTTCACTGTTTCGAGATCTACACCTTCTTCGTTAAAGAGGGCTATTCTTAGACACTTATCCATAAGTATGATAAATAGTCATGAAGACATAACGCATCCTTGTTTCACGCCTTGCATAATATCGAACCAGTTACTCAGTTTCCCATTAACCCTTACAATCGCTCAGTTCAACGAATACTCTCGTCAAAGAAATAAGCTATAGAAAGAACTTTGCGCTACCATATACTGATGATCAACTAGATTCTATAAAAGATAAGATAATACCGCTAACTCCGGAAATTAGGCCCTTTAATTTAAACAATCTAAAGCAATCGGTCGATGACATCGAGGACGCAGTAGAGAAAGTCAGTAGTGACAGACGAACACGTACCTGGAATGAACATGCAACTAACTGGGTACACTACCTAGGTTGCCTTGCTATTGCGATAGTCATAGAGTTCATAGGAAACAAATGCAACGTGCTAGCGCTACTCTCTCAATGTATATCGAAAAAAATTTGTTTCTCCTGCGTCAAACCTGATGTCACCGCATCTCCAACGGTACATTATACCGCTGCTCCTATTTTAGATGATAGGGATATCGATTGTAGAATCAAAACTACTGATGTTAAAATAAGACCTATCAGAAAGATTTAGAAACTAAGCCCGATCTAAAAAGGAGATTGTAACATAATCGGCTATTCTCCCCACTTCTTCGTCTAGGCATGGGCCTTAGCGTTACGGGGTTCCTTAACGCATCCCTTGTGTAGAGATTCAGAGAGTCAGTCTGCTTTCTACCGCTTAGCAGTAAAGATCGATAATCAATAAACAAGTCCTGTCTCACAGTTCAGGCACTTACGCAAAGAAAAGGTCCATTATTCTCCAGACCATTACAATACGACCGCGCAGAAAAATATAAAAACGGCGCAATATAAATTCTATTACGATTAATTATCGCTGAGCAGTATTTTCTACCAAGGATAGTTATGTGCAGTATTATCATGATATGCTTATAACTGAGCGTCAGTCCTCTACAATGCAAAAAGCTGCACAGTATTTATATACACAGTATCACATCATATATCATATAATATCATCATCATTATTATTATCGTACACAGTAAATTCACAGTATTCACAATACAAATGGCTGTGCAGTACACGTGTACATTATTTATTACATCGCAGTTAAATTTTATAGTATCTAGTACAGTTTAATGCAGTTTCTAATTGCGGAGGACTGCACAGAAAATTCGAAGGACTACGCAGTACAGTTATTGTATACGCAGAAACTTCCTAGAATAAAGGCAGCTGTGCAGTTCAATTTCATAGTGTCTGGAACAGCTTCATACAATATTCATCATCGCACAAGACTGCACAGGGCACTTGTATTGTATTTGTGACTGCGCAGTAGTTTCCTACCATACATAGCGCTGAGCATTATTATGTTTGTTTTGCATTAATCATTATTATTATGTTTAAATTGAATTAATTATTATCTCACTAACAAGGAGAGGACGCGAGATGGACATCGCCGATTTTATTGGGGCTTTGCAGGATAAAAGTACGTCAAAATCCATTAGGGGCATATTTTTTCTTTTGATCTATTGGGCCTTAGTTTCCAAGATATCGAGGTTTGAGTATTTGCGCTCGAGCGCCCGACTTGCCACTGCAGAGCGGGACCCCGGACTCGGCGCTTACACAGAAAAACGCCGATCCTCAAAAGTACGCTGAGTTGGTATTGTTTTGAGTTGCAACAAAAATGAGACGGAAGAGAATGAGAATGCAGCTATGTTCATGTTATAGTTTCACACTTGAAATATTTTCATTTTGAGAAAAAAATATAATTTCGAGTACATAGCAAATGAGCTGCAACAAAAATGATCCCACAGTTTTTCTGTGTACGTACAGTCCGACACTAATTTTGTCATGATCGGAAAGTCCACAGATTTTCTATATAATTTCTATAGAGTTTTCATTTACGTAGGATGCGAATCTTAAAACTAAAATAATCCTTCACGTCAAATTTTTGAAAAAAACGGAGTCAAGGAGTAAAAACAAAATGAAAAATGTTTTGTATCGCTTCTTGGAATAGTTGTTAAACACTATAGTGATATAGTCCGCCACTGCTAGAAATTTCTGTATGAATTTTCAGAGGCTCGTCATTAGAGCTTTATGCAGAAGCCGTTTCTTAATTTTCCTGAACTGTAACAGAAATTTCAGCAACGGCAACTGCACGACGCTTCAGTCACATGTTTCAGAAAATTCTTTTACAGTTTAGGAATTTTCAGTTACTGTAACTGAAAATTTCAAGGAGTTATAAAATTTGTTTCGGTTCATTAATTTTAATATAAAATATGCAGTCTATATTTGTTCTGAGAATATAAATAGTAAGAAAACATGAGTAAAGTTAATACAAACGACTTCTCATGTATTTATATTATAATGGTACTACACTCATTGCATCGAATATATGATCAAAGCCCATCTATTATGATGAGGAGTTTTTTCACATTTGATTCATTGAGTATATTATATAACATAGATATATTGTATATACGTAATTACATACAAACTTCGCTCTTATATAGTCTCATTATAATTTATATTTTCAAAACAAATATACACTGCAAATTTATATTAAAATTAATGAACCAAACAATATACGTTCCTTGATCTACGTTGTAAATAATAAGTGAGAGCAATGAGAGAGAGAACAATTAAAAATCACAGACTTAACCTGTCTAGCCAGGAGGGCGTCATTTGACGTAAATAGCGGACTTACCATCCAATTGAAACCTGCACTGAGAAAAAATGGATTATACCCGGTAATAAAAAATATGTTACCGGATATAATTTTGGACTATTAACTATGGGACAGCGATCCAGATTATTAGAACTACAATCTATAGATATTAAGAAATAGATATTACAGGATAATATCTTGGATTATTAAACTTTATAATCTGGGATAATAAAATCTATAATCCAAGATTTTAAAATCTAATATCCATATTAGAATCCTGGTCCATTAAATAACCTCATATATATATATATATATATATATATATATATATATAATAATTTTTGCACACGTATTTATAAACCTATACAAAATGTTTACAGACGAGCTCGGAAGTAGAACTGGGAAGTTCTATGTATCATGTGGCTTTCAAAGTGGCTATCATGAGACTACAAAAACGAAAGTAAAGGAGGCTAAGTTTTTGCACTTGTACAAGTCGCAGTGATGTTTAATGAAAAGAAATATAAACTTACCCATTTTCTAAATCTAAATCACGTGGGATTTAGCACTAATAATCATTTTATAACTTAATTATTACCTGTCTTAATGCGAACGGATGCATATAACACGCGCCACGATGCGACGTACCATCTGAGACTACACAGACGCCTGGATATTTTAAAATCTGAGATGTTACAATTTAATGCCTGAAAATTATAAGAATTTAACATCTAGAGATTATATTTGGTAACATCTTCATATATTAGAAAAATATTATAGATTATACGCGCTAATATACTTTTCTATACGGTGTATTATTCTTTAATTCTATTATCCAGTTTGTATAATCCATTTTTCTCAGTGTGGATCAAATCATTTTCAATATGGAATTATTCCACTTCATTTTGCACTTTATTGCCGCCGATTACCACTGAACAACCAATGTTTTGTCTCCTACGAACGCGATCGAGAAGCATCGAGTGCGCATGCAACTGCGCACTTCTTTCAGTTACGATAACTTATATTTCTGTTACCTTTTAGGAATTTTAAGAAACTTCCGTAATTTTCAGATACCGTTTCTGAAGTTTAATAAAAATTTAGTAAATTTACCATAAAAGTAAATGAATTTCGTTTTCAGTAACATAATTTCGTAAATTTCAGTTACTTTAGTATCTTAAATGTGTCGGAATTTTCCGAACATTTCTAATAGTGCAGCAGATACTGACTATATTTCAAGTGAATCATGCACAAAATTTTGAAGATGGGAGTCATCTACATATAATTAACAATGAAAAATTATATTTTCGGTATACCTATGCAAGATACGGAAAAATTTTAAAAAGCGAATTTCGTCATCTCAAAAATATCTACAAATTTTTATGAAACCATTTTTCCATCAGATAGACAGTTCTTTTCAATCGTGAAAAAAGTTATTAAAAATAAAAAAACTCAATTTCATGGTCAAACTATGCAAGATACGGAAAAACGTTCGAAAATAAAATTATTCACCTAAAAAAGGTCTATAAAATCAATACTTTCGACATAGCAATAAAGCTAATCATAAACGTTTCCAAAAAAATGAGAATGACAACTGAATAAGGACCAAAAATAAAATTATTTTTATTCATGATAATAAATTTAACAACAACAAAATATAATTATATAGTCATTATTTACAAAGTGTCAGGGTGGTGAATATATATCTTTTTTTAATCTCTGTATTTCAGGGCAGAAAAACCAAATGGTGCTTAGCCAGTTGTTTAGCAAGTTTTTAATCTCATGATTTCGAAATTCATTTTTTCGAATGAAATGTGGAATGATTTTTTACATATCCCTAATATGTATTGATGAATAGTGTCCTAAATTATTTGAAATCATTAACAACTAAATTTCGACCATATCTGGTAAAACTAGATAATAATTTTTGTATATTCAAAATACAGACATTTAAAAAATGTATGTAATTGTATTAATTCAAAAACCGTTTTGTTATTTTCTCATAGTTTCAAATGTAAGATACTTTTGTTTAATATAATTTCAAAAAATAAATTTTCTGATTATGAAAGAGCATCTAATCGTGAAACGTTTTTAAGGGGAGATGCAATCGAGACAATTGATTTATTGTACCTAGGCACTATTAAAAAAACTTAGATGAACTTATGTTATACTTGCTAAACGAAAGTGGTAAATATGAAGTCCTATTCAATTGAAGTGTATATTGATCACCTAAATCAATGTGAGAGAACTGCAATAAGGTGATAATTATGAAAAAGTTACATGATTTACTTGAAAAAAAACACACATTTATGAACTTTTCGTAAAAATTTATATAAAAAATAAATTTTACGTAAAGGACATGAAAATATTTCTGTATGTTCTTTTGGAACATTTTCTTGTTATAAAAAAATCTACCCACTGTGCGGGCACATTCTCATAATTTTAGAATTTTAATGTTATCTTTTACAATTAGAAAAAAAAACATGCGTACTTTTAAAAAATGGTCTAAAGAAAACTCGCAGATCTTTTTAAGGTAAACAATTTTATTTTCAAAATTTCTTTCGTATCTTGCATAGTTTGATTTGTTATCTAATGCCTTTTCATAACATTATTTTTTATAATGTTAAATATTAATAAATAATATTCGATAAAAGTAAAAACCCAAGTTTATAATTTATAGTTTATAAAATATTTATGTCATGTATAATATAGTACAAATTCATAGATATTTTTGAGCTGAACAATTTGGGTTCTTAACATTTTTCCATGTCTTGCATAGTTTGAACGGAAAATATAATTTTAAAATTTTAATATCATGTGGATGCCTCTCGTCTTCGAAATGTTTATGAGGATTCATATACCTAAAAAAACATTAAATTGCTAGTGATATGATTTGCACTTTCCGTTCATCAAAAAATTTGTGTCAGACTGTGAGTAAGCGCCAAGTCCGGGGCCCCCGCTCGGCAGTGGCGCGCTACTGCAGAGTCGAGCGTTCGAGCGCAAATACTCAAACCTCGATATCTCGGAAACTAAGGCCCATTAGATCACAAGAAAAAATACGCCTCTAATGGATTTTGATGTACTTTCATCCTGCAAAGTTCCAGCCGAATCGGCGATGTCCATCTCGCGTCCTCTAACTGTAAGTGAAAAATTGACAAAAAGTTAAAAATTTAAGAAAAAACCGCAACTCTGACTGAAAATACGTTACACATTTTAATTAAACGTTTCAAAACAATTAATATTTTTTTGAAATTGACTCGAATTTTATTCATTCAATTTATTTTTCTTTTAGTTCTAGATCTGAAATTCGTGAACGCCTACTGCTAGGCAATCCAACTTCGCGGAACGTTAGGTTTTAAACGTACTGTTTAGGAGTCCAATACTTAGCACAATTAGGTTTAAAAATATATTTTACTCCTCAATTCTAGATGAAAATGCAGATAACATTTTGAAATGAATTTTTATCTATGCACTTGAAAGTGGCGGAGGCAAGGGGTTTCATAATTTCGAGAATTAAAAATAACACTTGAATTATTTTTTACATTCTCATCAGAGAAGGTATTAGATTTGTGTAAACTTTGACCCTCCCCCCCCCCCCCGTTTTTGACAAACGTCCACGTTTTGAGACCCTCCGAACCCGTAAATCAGGTTTTTACGAAAGTGTCTGTATGCCTGTATGAATGTATACATGTATGTATGTATGTATGCATGTGTATATATATATATAATTCAAAAAAAGTGTTAAACAATCACCGCAGGGTCCCACTGAGAGCAACTGCCATCTAAAAAATGACACTGGCTCCCAGTAGAATCGCGGTAAATCACACCCATGGCCACGTCTCACAACCGTGAGATGGGTGGTCACAGGGCACGATGAAATCACAACGTCAGGCCGGCGAAACCCTCGTGTGTCTTGAGGACACGAAGCGACACAAGGATGACAGCTTTCTGCATCCATCTCGCAAGTGCCTTGGCATATTTTTGGCACGCGGGTATGGCTTTAAGGTTACGAACCAGTGATAGTTTCGCACCTCCGAGAGCACGTTTCACAAGGACAATTAATTACTTGTACCGAATATTTGGGGTACAGTCGTTGCAGCTCTCTTTTAAGGTCTTGATACCTCATCTCTTTTTCTTTCTCCATGGCAGTGAGGTTGTATTCGGACGGAGCCGAGAATTCGATCACGAATATAGTTCGTTTCTCGAAGTCTTGGAGAACGATGTCAGGCCTCGAGTGTGCAACGGAGACTGCTGTCCGAAAATCGTAGATCCACGAAATTTGGCACTTCTCTTTGTGGACAATTCACTCTCTCTCGCTTGGAGCGTTCGGCAGGGCAGGGTCGCGACCAAAACCGTAAGAGCGACAAAGATGGTAATAAAGCACTCTTAAGGCCGCATTATGTCTCTAGATATACGTCGTTCCTGCGTGGGTCGAGCACCCGATAGTATGTGTTCTAGGTACTCAGCGTGTACGTGACACGCTCTGCACCTATCACTGGAGACTTCTTGGCATAAAATTCGGTCACGGTATGCTACATATATATATATATATATATATATATATATATACAGGGTGTTTTTTTTAACTTGAGACAACGAAATATCTCAAAAAATACGCATCCTACGGAAAAAATGTCTGGAATAAAAACTTTTTATTTTCGAGGAGGAAAAACGATTTGCTAAAATTTACCCCACCCACACCCCCACAGGAGGCAGGGGTGGGGGTAACTTTGTAATTTCAAATGGCAACCCCAATTTTTTATCACAGATTCAGATTCTCCTTTACGAAATACGTAAGTTTTATTCGGAAAATTTGTTTCGATTCGCGATAGATGGCGCTGCAATTGCGAAAAATGAAATTGTTGACACTACTTTTAGCTCTACCCTGGAATAATGACGCGGACGTAGTAGTTGTCTATTCCCTTCGGGGTGCTTAATTTCGGTAAGTCCCCTTGCCTCTCACCATCCATCGGGGTGCTTGAACTTTTGGCAACGGGACAGTAAAAGTGATAAAACTGTCGAAAACCATTCCCGAATGCAGTTGGTTGACGACTGTCGATTTTGGATGTAGACATTACATATCATCGAGTCTCCACTGTCTACAATCCTCGACGTCATTCCGGCCGAGCGATAACCGCGTCTGTCCATGCTTAACGTTTATTCATTAGGAAGGTTGATTGTGTTCATTTGATTTGGGTGTGTTGGTTGCTTTCGTTTGGGTTATTGTTGTTGGTCACGTTCGTTTGAGTTGGTTTGGGTGTCGTTGTATTTCCTCATTACCTTACTTCATTACTTTTACAATGGAAATTCTATCTCAGCAACAGAAGATTGAAATGATTCTCATTTATGGAGAAAGTGGCAGGAATATCAATGATGATCTCACGCTTTATACTTAACGCTTTCCAGAAAGTGTTCCTTCACGCGCTTCTTTTTACCGGGTTGTCCAAAACTTCATCACTGACGGAAGTGTACAACCGAAAAAAAGGAAGCGTCAAGTAACAGTTACTGGAGTTGATAATTAAATTGAAATTTTAGCTGCAGTCACTCATGACCCTCATGTTAGTACTCGACAACTAAGCCGCGATTCCGGAATGTCTCTATCCAGTGTTTGGAAGGTATTAAAACGTCATAATTATCATCCGTATCATATTTCACTGCATCAAGAACTTCATGGCAATGATTTTCAGAACCGAGTGACATTTTGTCAATGGGCGGTTCAGCAGATACAAGGAAACCCGAATTTCTTTTTTCTAGTACTCTTCACAGACGAGTCGTCTTTCACAAACCATGGTAACGTTAATCGGCACAACATGCATTATTGGAGTGTAGAAAATCCACA